>VMDR010000226.1:194339-316651 GCA_007922815.1 Macrotus californicus | reverse complement strand
TCATCCATCCAACCAACCACCATCCATCCATCCACCATCCATCATCCATCCAACCAACCACCATCCATCCATCCACCATCCATCATCCATCCAACCAACCACCATCCATCCATCCACCATCCATCATCCATCCATCCATCATCCATCCATCCTCCTTCCTTCCTGGTCTGGCCCCCAAAACCTACCTATGGGTGAAATTCAGCAGGCTGCTAATCTGTGACTGTCCAGGGCTGAGATTTAGATGTGAATCAGCTCCTACCTCAAAGAGTCCTCTAGAGAGTGGGAAGGAAGCAGTATAACATGACTGTAAGAGTTTAGGTTTTGGGGTCAGTTGGACCTAAATTTGAATTCTTACCCCACCACTTCTTAGCTGTGTGACCTTGGGCAAGCCCCTGGGACCTCTCTGAACATCGGTCTTCTCATCTGTAAAATGGGCACAGTGGCGCCATGTGGCAGGGAGATCGTGACCGCGACATGGCACCGTGTTCCAGAGTGCCTCACTCCTCACTTGGCTCATAGTGAGCACTCCCTCATGGCGGCTTATTAGGCTAAGAGTCCAGGCCAGCCTTCTCTCGGGAGGCCCGGTACTGTCCCCCGTCCAAATAGGACTGTGGGCTCATTTCATTCAGCTTAGCCTTCATGTGCGTCTCTCCGGGCTCCTCTGCAGATCGAGTATAATCTTGTCAAGAGCTTCAAAGACCACCTGGAAGTCCTGGACATCCACAAAACTGACCAGGAAAACTACCCGACCTGTATGATCTGGTACCCACCCCTCACCAAGGAGCGCTTCCTGCTCATCTCCAACAGCGGCTACAAAGTGAAGCTTTTTAATGCTACCACCAAAATGTGCAGGTACGCCTGGGGGCTTCCCGCTCACAGGGCGCGTAAATCAGTTTCTCGGCCCCTGGCCCATTTCAAGTCCCAGTCTAAGGACCTGTGAGCAGCTTGGCTATCACTGGTTGTGCAGAGGAGGAAACTGAGTCATTTTTACTTGTGGTCACATGGCTAGGAAGTGCCAGAGGCAGGGTTCAAGGCCCAGCCCAGCACCACCCAGAGATAAGGCCTCTGAGCTCCGTGCCAGAGACTCAGTGAAGGAACCAGACCTCCACGGAGGCTCTGTAAAATCTCCTGTTCTTCCCTTGGAGACGAAAACAGATATTTCCACTTGTATGCTACCAGCTGTTTGAGTTTTCTTACTCCTGGTTCTGAGAGGAGTTTTTCAGTTCACTGGTTGCCTGCCTTTGTTCATCCAGCATTTCCTGAGCGCCCGCACGAGCCAGGGGCTGTTCCAGGCACTGACGGCGAGAACAGAGACAGACCCGAGGGGTTTGCATCATAACGGGGGAGTGGAGTCCATAGGGGCGGCTGGGCTGGAAGTCCACACTGAAGCCGAGAGTTCGTGGGACTTTAAAGCCATGAGCCAAGAGAAGGTTCTAGAAGGGAAAGGTAGCTAGAAAAGAGGCCAAAGGACCAAGCCCAGGGTATCCAAAGCTTGACGCCTTGGAGCAGAAGCTCCTGCATCCCAAAACAGGTCAGCGCCTGTGGTCAGCCTCTGTGCTGCTGCGCCCAGGGGTCCCGGCGTGCTCCTCATGGTCAGTCCTGACTGCTCTGTGCTGTCCCTGTGCCCAGGCCCCGCACGTGTCACCTCAGTCCATCTCGAACAGCCCTGCAGGGGTTATCCCACTGAGGTTTGGGGAGGGGACGGCGCGAGTCAAATGTCCCATCGTAGAGCTTGACCCTTGAACCCAGCTCTGCCTGTCGCCCACTTGGCACAAGTGGCCCTGGTGCAGGCCTGGCTCCACGGTCCTACCAGTCAGCCCTGAAGACAGCTGCCTCCGGCCGGTGGTTTGGCTAAGAACGCTTCGGTGACCCCCCTACCCCCCAGAGAGGGGAGTCAGAAAGCTGGCCAACAGCGGCTGACCCCAGGCTTGAGGAAGGTCATTTTTTATAAAAGTATCTCAGTAAGATAGGTCCTCAAAAGGCCACGATCCCCCAGAACCTTTTTCTTTAAGTCCTTTGAGGAAGAGCACAAGGAAGGGTGACGGAAGAGCGCACTGCCACGTGGCAGGGGCTGGAGAGAAATCCAGCAAAAGGTTTTTAAAAACCTGTTAAAAGACAGGAAGGAGACAGTGGAAAGAAACACGTAAAAAGGAGTTTTAGGAAGGTTTCAGAATCTTCGTGCTTCACCACTGATGGACACAGACTTTTTGGACGAAGAATACCCTGTAGACACGCCCAGTCCTGAGAACCACCCGGGTTTGCCGAGCAGGTGGGCTGGGCCGGAGGGCACCGGACGTGCAGCTGCCTCTCGCAGTTGCCGACCAGGGACTCAGAGCTGCACACTCAGGAGCTCCTGCCCTTGGAAATCAGCCTGAACTCAGCAGAAAGCATCTTCCTTAAGAAATGATGTATCGAGGAGAAAGTCACACGGCAGAAAACTGACCGCTCTAAAGCAGGCAAGCCAGAGGTCCTCAGTCTGTTCGTGGTGTTGGGCAGCCGCCGCCTCTGTCCGGTTCCCCAGCGTCCCCGTCCTCCCACGCAAAACCCCTCGCAAAAAGCGTGTTGTGATTTGCAGGAATAATCAAGCCTTGTGACCACACCTTAATTGGAAAGGAATTGTCTTTTCATGACAAATCCAAAGCCATCTGAAAATGCATTTAAAAATATTTAAAAGAACAGGAAAAGGCAGTTCACAGAAAAAGACCAGTAAGCCTACGAGCAGATGCTTGCTGATCCATCAGAGACGCGAATGAAAGCCAGACAGCGCCTTCCCAAATCAGATTAGCAAAGATAAAAATGATCGATCGCACCTGGTGCTGGCCCGGGGACGTGGCGAGGGCGCTGCTCAGCGGCTGCCGCTGGGGGCGGAAATCGGGGCGACCTTGGGGACGGCAGTTCGTCACCCTCGGATAAATCTGATCGTATCTCCGCCTTCTAGGAATGCAGCCCACAGACGTGCTCGCAGCCAGCCAAGATGCGAGTCAGAGGATGTCTTGTTGGAAAATATTTTTAAAAGTGGAGACAATCCAGATGCCCGTTAATAGGGGATTAGTTAAATGGTGGCCTGTTGGTGGGCCGAAACGCGAATGCCACTTTTAGAAAAGAAAGACAAAGAGGAAAAGACAGGTTGTCTGCGTAGACACATTGAAAGACATAACGTGAAATAAAGCCAGCTGCCAGATAAGCATGAATGTATTTTCGTGTGAAATTACGTTTATATGATTTATATTTTTTCACGTAAAATTACAACTGCGTGGGTTTGAATGCCTGTATTTAAAGCTCTCGAGCCGTACAGCCCAGAGCATTCCCGTGGCTGATTGGGGTTAAAGGGCACAGCAACGCAGTTCTGGCTGGATTTCCCACTTTAGGCCGACGTGTCTGAAATTCGTCACGATTGGTCTGTCCTACTTTTTCAATCGGAAGAGAAATGTTAATTTGATGAAATTGTTAGATATTTTGACAGTGCCGGGGCATAATTCTAGAGCTTCTACTATGTGCCAGAAACTGTTCTGTGCACTTTATATGTATTTTCTTAGTTAATGCTCCCCGGTCTCACAGGTGAGCACCGTCCTTGCCCCCGGTTTACCAATGAGGGACCTGAGGTACAGGCTGAAGAGCTTGATCTCACCTGTTTGTTTATGGTTTAAAGTATCACGTAAATGGAAAAGGCTGCTGGATGGATCTACCGTTCACAAATTCAGCACACACATCTGGAGCATCTACTGCTCCACCAGCCGCCGGCTGGGTGGAGGGGTCCGGGGAGAAATCACGCCCGGACAACAAGGGGCTCAGAATCCAATTAGGCAGACTCACTGCTGGCCGTACACAGGGCGCATCCAGGTGTAGCAGGCCGTGAAGTGTACTCGATTTTAGGGGCCCTCCTTTTTTTTTCTTAAAAAAAGGTACATAATTAAGAATAAAAACCAGCTAGGGCCTCTTCCAGAGCCTCAGAAGGTGTGAGCGAGGGGGCCTGAAGCACAGGCTTCTCCAGCTCCAGGAAAATCGGGCTGTGGGCTTAGCCCTGTCTGATTCCTAATTAGTGTGAGAGACTGAATTAAGGAAGCCTGCCCGCTGGGGGGATACGATTCGTCACCAGTGGACGCACAGACAGTGTTCTGGAAATGTGGGTGCCGCACAGAGGCCCGCACGTCAGATGTCTGGGACAACAGACGTCCGTTCTAACCTCTAAGCCCGCCACCAGCCTGTCACTGGGGAAGGGGTGTTTGCTGGCACCCTGCCAGGGCATGTCACTTCCTCGCCGCCACATTGTTCCCGTCCCTCATTCATGTATACCTTCACGAGGCATGATGTTCGATTCACTCAGCTGTCAAGGAGGCCAGTCGGAGCCTTTACGGCTACAAGCGTTCTTCACAAGCAGCTTCCCGGAGCGCTGGCTGCTTGGAGCTGTTGCCCCCAATTTATGGCAGCCGTGAGCAGTGGTGGAGAGAGGTTCTTACGCACGGGCTCCGCTGAGTGACAAGACAAGAGATGCAGAGTGTAAATGCGTTAGGGTATCATGAAAGGTAGCCAGTCAGAAAACCTATGCATGTTCCAATTTGTGGCATTGAAGACAGGCTTCTTTTTTCTCCTGCAGAAAGACACTCCTCGGGCCGGTCTTCGGCTCTCCCATGGAGCAGATACAGCTCCTCCCGGTGAGAAAAACTATCGAGCTGCACAAACGCTACTTGGTGTTTATCAACAGAGACAAGGTACTCTCTCAGCTCGCGGTGCACCTCTGTGAGGTGACTCTGCGTATTCTGAGTGGCAGTCAGTCCCAAGTATTATATCAAGGATGTTTGGGCCCTGGTTGGTGTGGCTCAGTGGGTTGAGCGCCAACCTGCAAACCCAAGGGTCGCCAGTTTGGTTCCCAGTCAGGGCACAGGCCTGAGTTTTGGGCCAAGTCCCCAGTAGGGGGCGCGCGAGAGGCAACCACACATGGATGTTTCTCTCTTTCTCCCTCCCTTCCCCTCTCTCTAAAAATAAATAAATAAAATCTTTAAAAAATAAATTAAAAAAAAAAAAGGATGCCCAGTGTCTTGGCCCAGCCCAGGCTCTCCCATCCGGGTCCACAGCGATGTGGAAACCACCGTAGATTAGTGGGGATGACTCTTAGAAGGCATTTCTGAGCAGACACACGGCCCACCAGAGGGTTTTTTCTTCCTGCCTGACTTACATGGAAAAAATAGGGACATACAAATTAGTTACAGTTACTTGTACGTTTAATGAATGATCTGCATTGGAAAGCATAAAACCAGAGGATGGTAGGATGATTCTGGGAAACCGTGAGCATCTTACTAGGAGGACAGGAGACAAGCTTCCCTTCTGTGTCCCCGCTGGAACCTGGTGTCTCTCTCCTAAGGGACCCCCCTGCCCCCCACAGGGCTCAGTGTGTGCGACCCCCGCCACATGACACGCAGCTCTCATACCCTGAGAAGGTTCCCGGCACCCAGGGCCCTCCAGGAGCACGTTAGGAGGTCACATGCGACCATGCCAGGCCTCGCCTGGGGTCCCGTTATCCCAGCCTGATATTCGATTACACATTCCCTCCCAGGTTGGACTTCAGATTTTACCTATTGATGGCAACCCACATAAGACATCTGCTATCGTCTGCCACCCAAGCGGGGTGGCTGGATTGGCCCTCTCCTACGATGGCCACCATGCCTTCACAGCAGGAGGACAGGACCGATCAGTGGCACAGTGGGAAATCAACCTCAGGTGTGTGATGGGGTGAGAGGCGTGGCCCGTGAGGAAGGTGTCAAGGGCAGGCCCCTTGTTCTCACTCAGCAATGGCAGACAGGCACTGAACCCTGGCCACGTGCCAGGCACTGTGCCAGGGCGGCGGGTGCAAAGCAGTGACCCGGGCCCTGCCAGCAGGCCGCTGCCTGTGACGTCCACTCATGTGAATGAGGAGACAGAGCCTGCTCCTCTGACTCAGGGACGGGCGGTGTTTCCAGTCAAGTGGGCCCTGGAAGGCCTCTCCCTCTGTCGTCTGCAAATCCACACCAGCCAGGCAGACCCAGCCCTAACCTCAGGAGTGTGTGTTACAGAAATAGTGAGCGACCGTTTGAAATATGTATTTTCAGACTACTTGTGTCACCCCCTGCCCTGAGTCGAGAATCTCCACCTAGGATGAGTCTGGAGAATTCCACGGTTGAGCACCAGCGGGTATATGACGATGAGGTCAGAGAGGCTTGGGTTCACGTCTGGACCCGTGGGTCCTCCTCTGTGCCGGCTGCGGGTCCCGGGCAGCTTTTCCAACGTCTCTGGTTTTTAGGATCCCTGTCTGTGAAATGGGGATGAAAACAGGGACTTCACAGGGTCGTCGTAACGCTCCGCAGGCTAACATCTGGAAGGCACTCAGCACACAGCTAAGGCCACAGTGAATGAACGAGCTCCTTTCTCCTTCCTTGTGAAGCCATTTGCTTCTGAGCTCAGGATCTTTCTTACTAAAAGAGGGGCAAGCCCCAGGCGATCCTGTCAGCCCCTAAATTCAGGGAGCCACTGCAGGGCAGGCCGATCCCTGAACCCAACCGCCTGCTTCAAGCCCTGCCCCTCAGGTGGCCCCTGCCTGGCGGCGTCCCTGGGAGGAGTCGGGGAGAAGCGGCTCCGAGGCCATTCCCTTCCTGAGAGGACAGACTCGATTCGTGGCTCCCTGGAAAAGTGTGTCCACGCCCCCACCCGGTGCACGCCTCTCACGGCAGACATCACAGCTTCTCTTACCCGGAACCTGAGCAGATGCAGCCAGGAGAGCCTGCTCTGGAGTCGGGGTGCTTTCAGATCGCAGCTGCTGCTCGGACCTTCATCCCAGAGAGCAGGTCTTGGGTACAGGGGGTTCAGAAGCTGGAGGTGAGCTCTCCCACCGACGAGCCGCTTGGTTCCTTGTCACTTAGCCTGTTGCCCGGGACTGGTGGGAGACCAGAATCTCCCCTTCTCACAGCTGTCCACTTCTCAGTCATCCGGGGGTCTGGAATGGTAGAGCTGGGAGAAAAAGGGGTGCGGGGTAGGCGCTTTCCAGTGGCTTTCCTGGGCCTGGCCAGAGTCCAGGCTTCTGAGAATTTCAATTTAATCTGTTGTGGGGACAAAGGATCATTATAAACTAATTAGCACTTCATTGCTGCTTCTGGGGTCTTAATATGTTCAGCGCCTCACTAATGGGAAGAAATGTAAAAACCCTAGAGTAAACAAACAGATTTGCCACTCGATCTGCTGATGGCGAGTGTAGGGGAAATAAAGATGAGAAATCCTCTCCTGTTCCAATCGTTTTAATCAGTGCTCTCCGGGGCCCCATACGCTCATCGCGGCACACCGAACCTTCCCCTGGAGGCCCCTCTCCCTTTCCCCCCCCGAGTTCCTTCCGCACATCCTGCCCCTCCTCACCAGCTCTGCCAGCCTGCCGCCCCATTCTCCCTGGGTCTGGCATCTGCCTTAGGATCCCTCACTGCTTTTTTATGTTCGACCTCACGCCCACCTGTAATCCTGCTGCCCTGCTCAAGCAGGAGCTGAAAGATCCAGGTTCAAACCCCACCTTTCCTTCCTACTTGCTGTGTGACCTCAGGCACATCCCTTAACTTCTGAGTCTCAGTTTCTCTGCCTGTTAAATGGGAGTGTTGTTGCCCAGTTTGGTGGTGGTGAGTTCTCGAGCTTTAGCTCATCTCCCAGAACTACTGTGTGTCCTTCTAGCACATAGTAGGTCTTCAGTAAATGTATTTCCCTTTTGTGCCCAAGTGACCTCTTTTCTTTGTTGCAAGCATTAGAAACCCAGCTTAGGCAGAAAGAGGGACTCTCTGGGAAGGGTGTCGGGGCCTCAGGTGACCGGCCTGCAGGAGGTGCAGAGACATGCACCCTCGGTGCCCTCGGCCTGCACTCTGTGCTCAGCTCTGCTGTTGGCTCCACCCTCTGCAGGACTGATTTTGTCACTTAGCCAGAACACAGCCACAGACTGTCCCCAAATATCACAAACTGCTGCCCTCCCCAGAGAGAGTGACAGGTCCAACTCCAGATGGACAAGCCCCACTTCCATCCCCCTGACTCTCTCCCGTCACTTGACAGTGGCCAGGAAGCAGGGGCCATTGTGTAGTTCTGACACCAGAGGGCTGTTCCCAGAGAATCCAGAGCTCTTGTGACCCTCTCCCCTTGGGTTCTGCTGGTGTTGACAGGCTCCTCCATGTGACTTCCGGCCTTTGCCTGGCCCTCGCCAGAACCGCATGGCCAAATGCAGCCTCATTGCCCGTCAAGCCTTTTGGATCGGGTTCGAGCCTGGCCTGGGGGCCACGAAGAGGGAGCCCCCTCCGCTGGACATCTGCCTCGATGGCTAATATCAGAGCCAAGAGCTGGCTGAAGATTGGCCTCTAGGCCTCCAGGCCCCCTGGGCCCAGCTGGAGAACGGGCCGACTCCAGACCTTAAAGCAGCCTCCTTGTGTCGGACTCCTTGTGGCAGAGCCCAGCAAGAGGACCGAGCGCAGCGTGTGGCCAACTCTCAGGAGAGGCGTAGGGGCACATCTGTACCCTGCCAATGGCAGTGATGACTGCAGCCTCCCTGCACCCCGTGTTCTCAGGACCAGGCCCTGTCCAAGAACTTCCCACGCCGTACGGTCTCACCCTCCCAGCCACCCTGTCTCTGCCCCCACCGTACATGCCTGGAAACCACTCCGAGGGGTCGCAGACCTCCCCAGGCAATGGACGGGGTAAGGGGTGGGATGGGGCGTCTTGTCAAGTCTCCCTGATTCAAGCTCCCACCTCCACAAACGCTCTTCACGGGGCAGAAATAAGGGGCTTCGGGCCAACTCCTCTGTCGTGTTCACTTATTTAATTCTTGCAGCTGCCCGTGGGGCAGAGCCTGCGGTCGTTCCCCCTTCTCCAAGGAGGAAACTGAGGCTCAGGGAGGTGAAGTTCCTTTCCCGCGGCCCCAAAGCCTGCACGCAGCAGAGTCAGGAGTCCAGTCTGGGTGCCAAGCCCGTTCCCTGCCGTGGTCTACACCGAAGTGTGCCTTACTCACCCACAAGGAGGCTAATGGCCTGATTAGCAGACATCCAGTTCCTGGATTATTATGACTTATATTATTATTAGCGTTTTGTGTGAGGTGAAGTCGGTCTCATACCAAAACTAGGTTTCCCTACCTACAGGCCCTATTTTGGGAAACCCTGACCCGTGTTAGAGAGCAGAGGGTTATTTTTATCTGACTGGCATGGGTCCCTCGCGGCCGCCCACGTTTTCATGGAAGCAATTAGTGCTGGCAGTTCACCGGGAGCACCCCGGGCCTTTGGCCCCGCCACAGCACAGCCCCAGAGTGACACGCCGAGGCCCTCTGCCATGCAGGACCGGGGCTCGGCACACAGGCGCCCTCCCTCGGCGGCGACGCGCTCCCCAAAGACCCCAGACAAATGGCCAAGGGCCTGCCCTGTCATCTGCGAGCACATGTCATCATCATTAAAGCGGGCACCCTGTCCCACGGGGTGCCGCCCCTGAAGTTGAATTTTTCATTTTCAGCTTCATCTCGGAGGGCACGTTCTTCACCAGTTTCCAGAGACCCGTGTGGTAGCTGTGCTGGCACCGCCTTGGGAGGCCCGCAGCGCCCCGCGGCCCCCGGGCTGAGGCTGCTGGCACCCAGAGTTTTCTAACAGCCCTGTTTCTGCTGCTGTTCCAGGGCCCTGGAGGCCGCCGTGTCTCTTGGTGGAGAAAACCTGACCCCGTTCTACAGCCTGGTGGCCGGAGGCAGGGAAGGAAAATTCTACAGGGTAATTGTCCTCAGAGCAAACACTGCCGGGTAACGCCTAGCTAAGTTTGCAAAACCCACGTGTCCACGGTTAGCCCCCTTGCTTTGTCCCAAAGCTCTTTTTCCCACCGGGCCCCAAGTGCACTCTCTAAAAAATGCCCTCGAAGTCTTAATGGATGCTTCAGACTTAAGCCAAACTGCGCACTGTGTCTCCATTTTCTTTCCATGCAGGAGCTGGAAGACTATTTCTACTATTCTCAGCTTCGCAGCCAGAGCATTGACACGATGGAGACCAGGAAGGTGTCGGAACACATCCGCCTGTCGGAGGTTCCCTTTGTCATGAGAGCCATTGGCTTTTACCCGTCGGAAGAGAAGGTAGGCAGGGTTGCGTGTGAAAACGGCCGCTGAGAACGAGCGGCGTAGGTCAGCCATGACTTTACCCTTATCACTGCATAAATGGATCAGAAGGAAGGTTCTGGGGCAAGCCGGTGCACCCTTCAGAAACAGATACCCCGTAAAGATGTTTCTAAAGGGCAGACTCCCTACCAAAGCTGGGTGTGGGTAAGGGCGTGGGTTTGGGAAGCGGACGGGCTACCCCACATTGGGCAAGGAGACAGGGACGTGAGGCCCACGAAGCAGGGGGCACAGGGAGGGCTGAGTGAGTGCTCGCTCTTAGGGTTGTTTCCTGTCTCGTTGCTGCTCACCTGGCCTGTGTGCATGGGGTGCCTCTGGGAGGTGGGTGCTCATCCGCCGTGGGGCTCAGGAGATGTTGTCTCCTCATGACCTCGGAAAACACCTTCAGCTGCAGGGTGTAGGGGGGGCTCCAAATGAGGACCAGCTGTGGTTTTGGATGGGGGACTTGTGCATGCATTTCCGTAATATTTAGCTTTTCTAACTGCAAGCACGGAGCTTGTGTTGCTTCTGTACTCAGAGCAAACCCTCCCCAAGTCTGGCGTGCCCGTCTTTGCAGCCGAACCAAGGTCCCAGCTGGGCTGGAGGGGCTGCAGCCCAGCGAGAAGGAGGAATCGGAGCCAAGGGTTGGGCACACAGTGTCCGCTCCAATGAAGACCGCATGGGCGTTCGGAGGGTTGGACTCTGTGTGTTGTATTTGCTCCAGAACATAAATGTCAGGAGGTGTTTCCATCCTGAAGGGGAGAGTCTCCACGCTGTGAGCACCGTGACCTTGGCTCAGGGGTCAGGCCAAGACAGGCTGATTTCTGTTTTTCCCACTTAAAGCATTTTTTAAAAACCATTTTATTTACTTTTTAGAAAGAGGAGAAGGGGGGGAAAGGAACATCAATGTGTGGTTGTCTGCTGTGCACTCCCTACTGGGGAACCTGGCCTGCAACCCAGGCACATGCCCTGACTGGGAATCGAACCAGCAACTCCTTGGTTCGCAGGCTGGCGCTCAGTCCCCTGAGCCACACCAGCCAGGAAGCACTTAAAGCATTTAAAGAAGGAACTCCGACACCCTGCCGCCACCAGAAAACAATGTGGGGGGAGATAATACTGGAGCACCGCCACCACCAGCAGCACCAGGGCCTTCTCTCCTGACCTCTCGCTGGGAGCCAGGGACTGTGCCAGCTCCGCTGTCATCGTCCCCACAGCACGGTGATGCTCTTACTGTCTCCTCCTTACAGACAGGGAAAGTAGGGCTCAGGGAGAGGGAGCGTTCACACCGTCCCTCCATCCCCGAAGGCAGAGCCGGGGAGGGCAGGGATGGGGTGGGCAGCCCAGCGGGCAGCCCCAGGCCCCATGTTCTGTTTCTGCCCATGCATCACTGACGACAAGCAAGGAAGCCTACACGTCAGTGCATCAGGCATGGCTGCTGCTGAGGGACGGGGAATTACAGGGCATTTGTTGCTCCTGTTTCTATCTCCCCCGTTTGAAGTTTTTAAAAGAAACCATCTATTAATCTTTACTGGTTTCATGATTACAAAAGGATAGATCATAGTGATGGTGGAAAAACATTTTGAAAAACACTAATAATATTTGCTTTGCTACTTGCTTTGCCCTGGCTTCACCTCCATGGGATCTTCCTTTCTCTTTAAGAGCTTTTATTGAGATTTGCCAGGTACCTAGCCTTCAGCCCTTTAAAGTGTGCACCTTGGCGGCTTTTAGCTTGTTCGCAGAGTTGTGCATGCATCCCCACTGTCCAACCCCAGCAGACTTCCACCGCCCTGAAAAGAAACCCCTGCCCCAGACCAGCGCAGGGAGGGGTGGGGGATGAAGGGCCGTGACAAGCGACTCTCATTTGTGGGGGATGTTCTGGAGACTGTGTTGGGAAGTGGGCGTACAGAGGAGGGAGAGTCCTCCCAGCCCGCACGTCTGTGGGACTAACGATGTGACAAAAGGCCCCGGCCCACACCAGGCGCCCGTTGATACAAACAAGGGACAGCCTTGTTCAGCTGTGTCGTGTTCCCCTCCTTTTAACAGGGAGGCTATAGAGCTTAGTTATAAAACATATTTCCAAGGGCATCCATGGCTCCCTGCGCTTGACAGCAGGGTCACAGGCCCGAAACATCTGGGATGGACAGCAGGGGAGGAAGTGAAATCGTCCTGAGTGGTGAGGGGGCTCCGGCCCACTGCGGATGGGCCACCCTTGTGCCGCGGGCCTGGGCAGTGGTGCCAACGGAGGTCCAGGTGTCGTATGTCTCAGTGTTTAAAAGTTATAAATGAAGCCACAAGCCCTGAGTAAATACCTGCCCTGACTGACTGCCCTTTGGTACAGGCTGGTGCAAACAGAGAATTCTGGGCTTCTCTGAGTTTTGCACTTGGATGGGGAGAGTATGGTCCAGAGTGGGAGAGCATGGGATCCAGACCCTGGGGGTGGGTAGCCAGAGGGGACCCTGAAAAGTCCTTGGCCCAGGGCAAGGACCCCCTGTTGCCTGGATGTCATGCTGTCACTGCCAGAGGGCACTTTTCCCTGAAGGGGACACTATCTTCCCAGCTCCACCCAAATCTAACCATCCAGAAATACAGACTTCCCACCACTAGCCCCCTCTGCTTTTTCAAGAGAAGCGTGAAGCCCAGACTGCGTGAAATCTGATCGGTAAAGCACCTGAGGAATCGAACAAAGCGTGTCTGCCGGCTGAGCCCTGGGAGCACCTGTTGGTATCTTCCACCCGCAGAGCGGAGCCTTGGACGGCTGGGCCGAACGCTGCCCACCAGTCCTCCAGCTTAGGGCTCCTCAACCCAGAAGGAAGGCGAGACAGGTAGAGCGGTGGTCCTGAAAGTGGCCTGTGTCCTAACGCCTGGAACCGGTGAATACATCACCTTACATGGCAAAGGGACTTTTTGTGAGTGCGATTAAGGGTCCTGAGAGGGGGACAGGAACCTGGATTGGCCTGTGGACCTGGTGCCATCACAAGGATCTTTGCAAGAGGCTGGCAGTAGGGTCGGAGCCCAAGGAGACAGGACGAGGCAAGGAGAGGCCAGAGCGAGCCACAAGGCTGCTGCTTTGCAGGTGGGAGGGACCACGGGCCACCCCATGAGGCCTGGCTCTGGAAGCCCGGACAGGAGAGGAAGTGACTCTTTACAAGGACTTCCAGAAGGAATTCGGTCCTACCGGCACCTTGATCCTAACCCTTAAGACCCCTCTCGGGCTCCTGACCTTGAAAACTGTGAGGTCAGTTGGTGCGCTTTGCCCACAAATGTGTGGCCATTTGTTACAGCAGCGATGAGATGTACGGAAGGCGCTTTGGAAGCGTGTCACAGGCACCCCTGCCTCGCACCCTGCTCCTCACACTTATTTCCCAGCCTGGAGTGTATCCCTCTCTCCTATTGGCTGGATCCTTTGTGGCTGCCTTCCAGGCCCACCTCCTCCAGGAAGCCTTCCAGGCCCACCTCGCTGAGAGCTCCACTAGCCCCTGATGTTGCTCTCCTGCATTAGAGCCATGGTATCCAGCCACGTTAAAATCACTGGAGGGCACCTAAAAAAAAAACAAAAAACCACAGATGCCTGAGCCCCACCCCTGCCAATCAAACCTAGGGGTGGAGCCTGGGCAGGGATCATTTTTAAAAGCCCCCCAGGAACTTCTCAAGGGCCCCCAGGCTGAGAGCAGCCCTGATGGAGCCTTCCTGTTAGCTCCTTCTGTGTATGTGTGTGTGTTGTTTCCTCGGTCCCTTCCCAGGGCCCAGGCCAGTGCCCAGCACGTAGTGGGTGTTCAGGAACACTTGCTGATAGGCCAGTGCCCAGCACGTAGTGGGTGTTCAGGAACACTTGCTGCCAGGCCAGTGCCCAGCACGTAGTGGGTGTTCAGGAACACTTGCTGCCAGGCCAGTGCCCAGCACGTAGTGGGTGTTCAGGAAGATTTGCCGGCAGGCTGAGATGAATGTGCTGCTCTGGGTGCGAGCAAGGCCAGGCCCCTTGGGACTCCTTTTTGTTGTCTTTGGGCCAGTCTGCTATTTCTGGATTGAGCCAAATATGGATTGCATTTATAATGTACACATATCATTTAGATGATAATTTATGCAATTATAAAGTATAATTTACATTATATTATAATTACGTGTAATTGGCAAGGGCATACAAAGTATAACCGCACAAATAGTTACTGCTTGTGGAGTGCTTAGTATGTGTCAGGCATTATGTTTAGCACTTTACAGCTGTTGTCGCAATTCTCTCCAAAATGGTCCAGTGCAGCCCTGGCTGGGGTGGCCCAGTGGACTGAGCACCAGTCTATGAACCGCAAGGTTGCCAATTCGCTTCCTAGTCAAGGCACGTGCCTGGGCTGTGGGCCAGGTCCCCGGCTGGGGGTGTGCGATAGGCAACCTATCAATGTACCTCTCGCACATCAATGTTTCTCCCTCCCTTCCCCTCTCTCTAAAAGTAAATAAGATCTTCTAAAAAAAACAGTCCAACGCATATGTTTTACCATATAACACATCTTTCTCAAGATGAGGAAACTGAGGAAGAGGAGCGTTAAATTACTCACCCAAAGTCACACAAGACGGTAGCAGACCCAGGGCTGGAACCTAGGTCTGTCGTCAGAGTTCACACTTTGAGCTCCACTCTCCGCTGGTTCACAGAGAGTAGTGAGTAGCACACGTATATAATAATACCATTAAAGCTACACAGTGCAATATGCAGAGAATATGTTCCTGGATAGTGTTTTATTTATAGATAAAATTATATGCAATTTAACACGCAATTGTATATAATATAAACTCAAAAAATGCTATATATGAAAGTGTTGCCATTTAAAGCTACTTTTATACCATCAACTATAGTTCATGTGTATCCGAACCAGTGATGTTATTTCCAAAGACAATTCCCAGAATGTTACATCGGGAATATGTGGCTTCTTTGAAAATACTGGTGATTACTAAGACAGTGTTAGAATACAACAGTGTGTGTGTGTGTGTGTGTGTGTGTGTGTGTGTGTGTGAGAGAGAGAGAGAGAGAGATACAAATTTTGCAAAAAAAAATAAACACATATATCTTATATGCATGGAAAGAAAATGCCCCAAGTTCTTCACAGAAATTGTGATTGGGTGGGTGATTGGGTTGTAAGAGGTTTTCATTTTTTCTACTTGATATCTGGGGCCAGACCAAGACCCTGGGGTGTCCCAGGCGGGCTGATATTTGGCCATGCTTCACACTGGTGCTCTTTCAGCGTTTGTTCTGCGTTTACCGAGTGGCCAGGGAGAGACTGGTGATGAATAATTGATCAGTTTTGTGTACAAATACAGATTCACCCCCTAATTCATTCCACAGACCAAAGCAGAGTCTATGTTCTGGGGGGAGCATCATCTCCCACTTTTCTGTGGCTCTCATCCTCTCCCTCTGTACACTTCCAGCACCCACAATTTATTGGGAGACCTATTAGTTTAAAATGTAGGCACTAAAGTAAATCCCTCATTTCTAGCCCTTTGCCTGGGGTAATAACTCAGGTGTGCAGACTCCAGCCGAGCGCCGCACGCAGGGCACAGAAACACCACACGGGCTGATGGCAACAAGGGGCAGCGCTGTCTGTGTCTGTAGACATTTCTCTCTTCCCTGCGATCGGCCGTCTGACAAAGAGCCCCACGTGCAAACCTGCATCAGCCGGCACTGCGTTCCCGTCTGAACCCACGGTCACGTCAGCCCCCTTTGCTAAATTCTAGAAAACTTGGAAAATACACAAAAGAATGACTTTCCAAATCAGGAAGCAGCCCTCGCGGAATGAATTGGGAAGAGTTCCCTTTTCTTCTGTTTTTGGGGGAGTGTGTGGAGGGTTGGTGGTATTCCTCTTGAAATATTTGGTGGGATTTACCGGCAGAAGTCTTAGAATTGCTCATGCAATCTCTTTGTTTGGTGTAGGCCTAGTCAGGGTTTTTGTTTCTTCTTGGGTCAGTTTTGGTCATGAGCATCTTCCCGGACATTTGTCCATGTTGTCTGAGTCCCTTGACTTGTCGGCACACAGTTGTCCACACGCCTTTTATTTCTGCGAGGTGGGTCCAGCGCCCCGCTTTCAACCCTGATTTTAGGAGGTCAGCCTTTCTCTTCTTTTCTTGGTGAGTCTGGCTAGAGATTTGTCAGTTTTGTTGATCTTTTCAATGAGTGGTGGCTTCTTAGGTGTTCATCTTAAAAATTGTACCACATAAGCCATACACGCCTTACGTATAATCTCCTGTCTTTATAAAACACTGCAGAATCAAAATGAAAAGGGAAGAAAGCAAAAAGGAATTATGGAGTTATTTGTCCTAAGAAACTTATGAGGGTCATAGGTCCTACGTTTGCCTTCCGCACTAAATGATCTGCAGATTCATGTAAACTAATTGCTGACTCCTTGGAGGGCTCTGTCTTTTGGATAAAGGGGGGTCTGCCTCCGGAAGCAGGGTGGCAGCTGATCCAGTGTGCGATTGTTCGGCGGAGAGTGATCAGACAAAAGGCCCGTGCCACACTCACACCACTGACAAGTTGGGCACAGCTTTCGGGCTGCCGGGAAAAGCACCACAAACTGGGTGGGTGACCTAGCACCAAAGCAGTTTCCCCTCTCACCCCCGTCTGGAGTCAGGGAGTCCGCGGGGCCGTGTGCTCTGTGAAATCCGCAGGGGAGACCCTTCCCCACCTCTCCCGGCTTCTGGCTGTCACCAGCAGTCAGTCCCCAGCATTGCTTGACTGAAACTGTCACCCCGCTCCCTGCCCCCCTGTCACCCCAGGACTGTTTTCTTCCCGTGCGTCTCTCCCCTGTTCTTATAAGGACACCAGTTATGCTGGATTCGAGGCCGCCTGACTCCAGTGTAATCCCGCCTTAACGACCCCTGCCGTGACCCTGCTTCTAAACAACCCCACAGTCCTTGGAACCGGGGATTGCGAGTTCCACATTTGTTCTGGGGGAGACGGTCAACCCGTGTCCCCAGCTAACTGCGGACATTCGTCTGTCACTCTCCGATCAGTAGAAGTGTGTCAAAAGCGCCTCTCTGCTAATCATGGTTTGTTTGTTTTTTTCTTTTGAAAACCCACTTCCCTAGATTGAAGACATATTTAATGAAATCAGATTTAGCGAGTACGTGGACTCTGGAAGGATGATCGACAAAATCAACTTACCAAATTTCCTCAAAATCTACTTGAATCACCGGCCACCCTTTGGCAACACCATGAGTGCCATCCAGAGGAGCTTCGACATTCTGGGTCACGCCAACTCCAAAGGACAGAAAGTGATTCAAAGAGACGATTTCCTGAAACTGCTTCTAACCAAAGGTGCGTGCACACACAGGGGCATCTTGTAACCTCCTTGGGCCCTTCCCACCGGACAGAGGTGAGCTGGGGGGACACACCCCTGGTGTCTTCGATTTGACAGGACTTCTGCCTGAGGGACGCACTTGGTGACCCGCACAGCTGGCAGACGGGGGCCAACGTGAAGGAGGCCAGCCCAGGGACCTGCCAGTTATGTTCCCGGCTCCCTAGACCTGAGGACTCAGTGTCCTCACTTGTCAAAGATGAGATGCGGTTGGGACAGACCATCCCACCAAAATGACACGTTGCCTTTTCCCCTGCTGTCGTCCTCAGTATTTTCTGGGAGCCGGTCATCTCTGGGGGTGACTGTTCCATCATGGGCAGACTGGGGGAGTTGGTGTGAGAGACTGAAAGAAAGCTGAGGGCAGCGGTTTGGATAAGAATTCGGGCCGATTCCTCCCCCCACACCCAAGAGCCCGTCCCCTGGGGCAGTGCCGTGTTTAACGCCATGTAGGGAAGTGTATGTGACAGTGACGCGGGACTGCCTCCATCGACTGTCTCCGTGTCTTGGGAAAAGGGAATGGAGGACCCTCTCTGCTGGGCTTGGAAGGATGCGGCTACGCTCGGTGTCAGGCTCAGTCCCGGTCCCGAGAGCTGACCAGACGCCTTTCCCCTTTGCGGTCCCCAGGCGAGCACATGACAGAGGAGGAGATGTCCGACTGCTTTGCGACGCTGCTGGGCCTGCACCCCGAGGGCTGGAACTCAGAGCCCTCGGCCGCCTCCAGCAGAGGTAGGGGGCGTGGGTACGGGGGCGGGCGTGGGGGGCGGCACTGCCGGGTGCACTCTCCTGCCTGTCGCCAGAAACATGTTGATTTCTCCCGATGGGATGGGCGATGGGCGCAGGGGCGGTGCCTGCATCTGTGTGGGTGTCTCCTTTGTGCCTTTGGCCTTGCCTTTTCCTTCTGTGCACGGACCGGTCCTTGCCTTTCCGGCTCCGGTGGGCGAGTGCTGGCCACGGGCGGCAAATACAGTTCGGAAGCCGCTCCAGCAGAAGTGGACTTGTCGGGAGGGGCCTGGGTAGGAGAGGTGGCACAGGCCAGCTTCAGGCTGTCCGTCTTCCCAGGTTTTCACGGTCACCCTTCTCTCCTTCCCTAAGGATCCCCTGCCTCCCTCTAGTCTCCTGGAGGGAAGAAAGCGGCCCTGAAGTTTGGGTGGCAAGGGCAAGCGCAGGGAGAAGCAGTGCAGACCCGACCCTGGGCTGGGCCACGTTCAAATGTATCCAATGATAAGCGTGGGGTGCTGGGCCGATGACCCCATGGCGGTCATTGTAACTGCAGTCAGGGGTAAAGACTGCTCGTCGGGCTGCCCTCTCCCTCTCCTGGCATCGTCTGTCCCCAGGGTCAAACCGGACAGAGCTCCTCAGCCCCGTTCCGGACTCTGGTGCCTGACTGTGCCAACCTGCACCGCCCCACCCCGCCTACTTCTTGTTTACGTGGGGTCTCGGAATGCAACTTTCCCAGTTGTTACATATTTACCTCGTGTTCCTAAGTGCCTCGGAGCAATAAAACCGGCCATACCACGAGGCCAAGGCTTTCCAAGGCAGTCCGGGGTGGCAAGTGGTCCAGACTGCAGAGGGGAGAGTTGCCACCAGCTTCCATGCGGGGGTTCCCAGGAGTCAGAGCCAAGCCCCAGCACAAAGCCCCCTCACCTATTAGTGCTATTTCTTGTAGTTTTAGAAAATGCTTCTGAGTGGAAAACCTCGTGGTTCCAGAGGCATTTGCTTTCTTGTTTGGCTAGGTTCAGAAATGCGCTTTGAAGAAGCGCTTCCAGACGAAATCACTGCAGAAGTATTCGCGACTGAAATTCTTGGCTTTACCATGTCACCCGATTTCAGACAAGATCCTACGGACGGGACGTTCAGTGAGGCTGCGAGGAATGTCTGAGGCACAAAGGACTTTGTGTGAGGCTTTTTTCCCCCTCCAGCCAGTACTTTCCCTCCCCCCACTCTGATCTCTAGAACGTTTAGGCATTAAAAGCAGCAGAATTGACAAAGTTGGATATTTGGCTGTTTGCAAAACAGACGAGGGGGCAGAGGCAAACAAAGCAAGGCCAGGCCGCCCCGGGTGGGGTTCGAAAGGTGGCAGAGGTGGTGTGGTCCCTGGGGGCAGGGAGGGCCTCAGCCAGCCGCAGGCCCTCCTAGTGACACGTGTGACTTTATTCCCTTCCCCTCGGATGTACCCCTGGCCCCTTGGCTTCATGTGGCCTCATGCGGACTGGATCACCCCCGCCTGCTCTTAGGCTGGGGCCGGGGGTGCCAGGGTCTCTGGGCCCCTGAGAGTCTCTTGCTTACGGCTCCCAATCAGCAAAACACCCGAGCAGCTGTGTGTGGCCGTTATGAGGAGCATCACCGGTCATGCCTAACCCAGGTGGCAGCTGTCAGAGAGCACACTCAGAGCTCCCAGAGCCCTGCACACTGCACCTGGACCAGAAACGGCAAGGCCAGCTGCTGGGCAGAGCTCCGCAAGCAGAGTCCCAGAGCCTCCCCACCCCCCGCCCTGCCCCACACAGCAGACACCCAGGGGGTTGATCTGCTGCCTCATGTGCCACTGGACTTCAGAACACGCCACAGTCGGCAAAAACGGGGCCAGTCCCCCAGCTCCAGGGTCGTTCAGGGAACATCACTACGTTTTCAGCGCTGTTTTGACCTTAAAAATTAAGTACCATCATCGCGTCTATGGTGGAAAGTTACGGTCTGATGTTAGAGCTTTATCCTCAGTTGCGAGGTCTCCTCATTCAGGCAAATGTGCCAGAGGTTCTGCTCCACCCGCGCAGTCCAGCACCCCTCCCACCCACACCAGGTCCTTCCCGAGGAACTGACCTTTCAGGAACATTTCTGGTCCCCACCAAGGTGCTCTGTGCTAAGGAGCCAAGTGTGTGTGAGAGAGAGGACAGCAGCGGCCTCATTGGTGCACAGAGTCCCCCCTCCCTGCCACCCCACCCGCACAGGGAGGCTTTGGAGCACTCCACCACATAGGACGGACCGTCGACCCTGAGCTAGACCGTGTTACTGCGACCTCGGGACAGACGGCGTGGGCCGAGCTTCTGCAGGCACTGCCGGTCACACTGTGTCACCAGAGCTGGTTTACATTTTGTTCTTTAAAGAAAAACAAAACAAAAGAAAAACAAGCTCCATGAATCAATTCTGCAGCTGCTGAGGGCTTCGGGGACATATCACCAAGCCAGTTAAAAAGTTCCTGGGGACATTTTAGAGGACAGGAAACCCTCAAATGACTTGTTCTCTTCAAAAAAATAACTCAGAATTGGATGCAGTCTGGACACCAACCAAAAGCTTCTTTCGTTGCATCCGGCACACTCTGAGTTCATGTTTGTCGACCACGTATATTAGAACAATTGTCTTCAGCAGAGCTGACCAGGGACCAATTGGACCCACGGTGGCTGGACCCCTGTCAAACCCAGGCGGAGACGCATCCTCTGCGCTGAGACAGCTTCCTGCGTCTCTGAATCAGTCTGAGGTCCAGGTTATGCCCTTTGTCCCGGAAAGCCAAAACAGCAAGGGACAGCAAACTCACGTCAGAGATGCCCCACTCTGCTCTCAGCCCCGTGGGACCCCTTTCCGCAGGTGCTTCCGTTTCAGTGTCTCTGGGTGGCTTTGACAGAGAGCTGCTCTGTGCGCCTTTCAGCCCCAGGACGGCGCCGCCTCCTCCCATCCCGAGGAGGCCCAGCCTGCTGGCCACACAGGTCCATCCAAGGGCGACCTTCCTGCCAAGTGAGCAGAGGACTCAGGCTGGATCTTCAGCAGAGCAGCGACGCCAGAAAGGGAGGCAGGAGAGACTGAAGACGGGATCATGGGGCTCGTGCACCATGTCTTAGGGACAAAACACTGACAGCCAAATAGCACGTAGCGATGCCCCTTTGAAGACAGGACACCACTTCAGATGGGGCCTCTGACTACTGGCTGGCCCCTCCCGGTTTGTTGCTTGCAGGCTTCAGGGGCCTGTCCCATAGCAGCCGGAACCACCAAGAGCCTCCTCCGTCCCCTCCTCTCTTCTCCAGACGCCCGCCCCCCCACCCCCACGGGTGCTTCAGCTCTGGGAGCCCACTGGCTGGGCTGGGCTGGTTTTCTGCTTCTGCTCTTTAATAGCTCCTGGGTGCCCATGGGGTGGCTACTCTCTCAAATCACAGTTTCCTCCTGGAACGACTCCTGGGGTGGCTGTGAGGATTAAAGGAGACGGCGCAAGTGAAGAGTTAGTTACTGGCAGGAGGTAGCGCTCAAAATAGGACAGCAGCTATTATTGCTACAGGCAGATGCCGCGCCTGGGACTGGGGAAGACGTTTGACAAGAGCGAACCTCTCCTAATGCCGCGGCGTTAGCGCCAGTCAGCACTCCCAGCTGGTTTTGACAATGGGCCCTCGATAAATATTTGTGGGATGATTGAATGAATGAACTTGAAGCTTCAGTGCCCTTTTCATAGCTGACTTAGCTGTCGAATGCAAGCGCGTGCCAGCCCGCACCAGCCCTCTCCAGCAGGGGTGGCAGACTCTCCCCTCGAGGGGCCAGGGAGCAAACAGCGGGGCTCTGCCAGCCAGCGGGGCTCTGTCTGCGCTCCTGAGCCGGGCCAGGGGCCAGGCGGCCACCGACGGTCCAGGAAAGAATGGCAGTGGCCTCGTTCCAAACAGATTCAGTGGTGGACACTGCAATGTGCATTTCGTGATAATATCCACGTATCATGAAACCATCCTCTTGTCATTATTTCAACCATTAAAAAATTCGACCACCACTCTCGGCTCCCGGGCCACACAGAAACAGCACCTGACTCGCCCCTCCGGCTGGAGCTTGTTGGGCCTCCTGGGCCAGGGTCGCTGCTTCCAACAGATTTTCCCAAATACAGCAAATCCGTGCAAAATACTGACAGGTACTCTTCAAAAATGTCAAGGTCATGACCAACCAGAAGAGACTAAGGAGACACAGCGATGAAATTCAGGGCGGGAACCCGGATCACCGGAGGCACTGGTGGAGCCAATGTGAAGTCCGTAGTTAATTAATTTCTCAGTTTCGATTGCTGAGTTGTGGTTACGTCAGACCCGCGCACGGGGGAGGCGGGGGGACAGATCTGTAGGCACTCTCAGTTCTGCCTTTGCCACTGTCCTGTAAATCTCCTTAAATTGTTTCAAAACTTGAAAAAAAAGTGACATCTGCACCCCCTTTCGGACTCAGTCACCCATGGGTTTTCCTGTGACCCCACTCCCCACCTCTCAGCACCTCTCAAGGGACCAGCAGGCACCAGTCACAGCTGGCCGCTCCCGGGGCCACTGCACCTGCCATCTGTCCGTCTGTCCTGCAAACACCTGGAGGCAGTGTAGTCAGGTCTTTGTTTTTTAGAGATCAGCATCCTTAAGCCATGGCTTTGCTGGAGACTGGTGTTTTCATCCTGAGCGTGTCCTTCGGGGATTCGGCCAGCGTTTCCCTATAGGCAGCTGCTTCAGAAGTGACGGCAATAAATAGGTACAGGGCACTGGGGACCTGCAGCGGGTTGCCACCTGACTCATACGTCACATAACTACCCCCTGCTAGCATAGTTTAAAGGGATATTAACAACAACCCAGGTTGATGCAACATTCTTCAATGGCAGTGTAATGCTGCGTGTAGGGACCGACCTCAGGGGACAGTTAACAGTGGGGTTCCTGTACCCCTTTCTCGTGTTTTCCTGAGCTGCTGGAAGGCCTCTTGCCTTTCTAGGTCACAGTGGGTATTTTCCCGTGCCCACATGAGAGGCCCAGGCCCAGGGAGAGGTTGCTGCTGGCTCTGCTGGCTCTCGTTTGTTTAGTTGAGAGAGAGGAGCATCGATTCGTTGTTCCTCGTTCATGCTCTCATTGGTTCTTGTATGTGCCCTGACCGGGGGTTGAACCTGCAACCTTGGCGCCTCGGGACGATGCTCTAACCAACTGAGCGACCTGGCCAGGGCCACACTGCCTCTCTTGATAGCTGAAGTCACTAATGGTGCAGTGGACAGCAGTGGTGTGTGGCCTGCAGATCCTCTAACGCAGGGTGACCTCAGTGTCAACACGGTGGGCTGAGCCGAGATGCATGAGGCATGCTTCTAGCCCTTAAGAAGGTTACATTGTGGCGAGGGAAACACCAGTAATTACAGTCTCTTGTGATCTAGGGGCATCCAGAGCGGGTAGGTGGGGAGTAGGGAGAGGTGGGGGAGGGCAGAGGGGAAGTTACACAAATGAGGCACTCCAAGCCCATCTGGGGGGGTGCCTGGGGTGATGGCCAGGCAGTGGCCCTGTTACCAATGGCCTAGTGTGCTGAATCAAGGACCTCAGACCTGACAATTAAAGTGAAGAAGTGGATTAGATTTGCATCTGAGAGGCAGAGGACTAGGCACTGGGCAGGAGGGGTGTCTGGGGAAGGGACAGCCGTGGGGAGACTGTTCCCACAGTTTGGGGAGAGCTGAAGGGTCACAGCAGGTGAGGTGTTCCGGAAGCGCAGTGACTGAGGGGTAGTTTGAGTGCAGCCTCGGTCACGATCCCGGGTTTGTGGCAATAGAAATTGGCTCTGGTTGGGGTAAGCAGAAAGGGGCTTTATTGGAAGACCATCAGGTAACTCACAGAATCAGTGGGGAGGCTGGAGAACCATGTTCTGAAAATGATCAGGGACCAAAGGCCACCAGGATGCCAACAGCACAGCCACCCCGGGAGCTCAGGGCCTCCAGTCTTCTTCCAGGGGCGTCCACCCCGTGTGAATGCGGCCCAACACAAAATCGTAAATGTGGCCCAGAGACGCCCACCGGTTGGACATCCCCACTTGGGCTCTCCAGTGGCCACTCTGCTGTGAGCACCCCCGCCCCTCCACTCTCTCTCAAAAAATCAGTCAAAATCAAAGCCACAATGAGATACACTTCAGCCCCACTAGAATGGCTGAAATGAAGAAGACAGACAATAACACGTGTTGGTGAGGATGTGTGGAAGTCAGAAGCCTCATTTATTGCTGCTGGGAATGAGCAATGGTGCGGCCAGTGTGGAAAGGCAGTTTGGCAGATCCTCAAAATGTTAAACATAGAATCACCCCAGGACCCAGCAATTCCACTCCCAGGGACAGAGGCCAGAGAAATGAAAACCTATATGCTCACGTTCATAGCGACTCTGTTCATAGTAGCCCCAAAGTGGAAGCCACCCAATGTGCACAAATGGATGAATGGAGAAGCAAAATGTGACATCCGCACGACAGAGTACCGTGCAGTCATGAAGAGGAATGAAGTACTGATACACCCGACGGCACTGGTGAAGCTTGTGAATATGCCAAGTAAAAGAAGGCGGACGCGAAAGGACACGGGGTTTCCTTTACGTGAAATGTCCGGAAGAGGCAAACCCATTGAGATAGGGAGTCGATGCTGAGGCTAGGGGCGGGGAGAGGAAGACCGACCGACTGCCAATGAGCGGGGGGTTTCTTTTTCGGGCGTTCTGAAATCGTCGTGGTGACGGTTTCACAACTCAGTGAACGTAGTAAAGACCACTTTAAAAGGGTGTACTTTATGGTACGTTAATTGTATTTTAACAAAGCTATTATTAAAAAAGAACATCAATGGTCTGGACCATCCACTAACTGGCTAACGCCCAGGACCTAATTCCCTGGGGGAAGAGACAGACAGACAGACCCCCTCTAGCTTCTGTCGTGGGGGGCTGACTTCACCCCAAAAGGCTCTACCAGAAGTCAGAGGGGCATGCGGATGCTGGGCAGCCAGAATGACAGCCCCTGTGTGAGGGACACAGCCGATGCTCGGGCAGCCTTCTAGGTCACTAACCTGAGAATTCTCCAAGCCTGTTTCTGGACGGATTCCAGCCATGGCCCCCGGTCACTGGGTCACGTCCAGCGGTCTGTGTTTAATCATTCATCCTTAGAAGACTGTCCGCATTGCACGGTCTCACCTTTGAACGCAGGAGTCTTCCGAAGCCCTTTGTATCTACTACCTCTGTGTTTTCGCATGACTTCAGGTGGCCCCGCTGCATCCACAGTTGCCAACCCTCTAGTATTGGAGCCGGTGACAGTTTCCACAGTTGTGGAGAGAGGCAGGTTGCAGTGTTTGGTGTGTCAAAAACTGTTGTTTTTTTTCAAGGTCTCCCCAGCCCATTTGAAACTCATCCTAAGGCTCATGTTTGCAGGGAGACCTTCCCCACAGTAATTTGGGACCCCATTAGGCTCTACCAGTGGTATGCTGGTAACTGTTACCAACCAGCTCTGGGTGGGGCAGGGACACGGTGCCGATGTGCGTGTAGCATTTGGTGATTCCTGCAGCGTACATGCTCCCGCCATGCTAATGGCAACCTATCGGCAGGAAGTCACTGAACACAGTCAGGAAGTGCAGGCCTTTTGGCCAGCTGCCCCCCATCACTGACCCCACCCTTGGGGTATGATAAGCGAACCATTCTTGCTCAGCGGGCAGCCTATATTGGCATCACCTGGGTGGTCCAGGAACCCACAAGCCCTGAACTTGGATGCAGGTCATCCTGGACTAGCGGTGTCCTCAGGAGCCTGGCAGAACCAATGTAAAGAAAGCATCTCTCAAGGAAGGTACCTTTACCCTGGGCCGCAAGTTATCCCTATTTTTAAAAAAGATTTTATTTTATTTTTTAAGAATTTATTTTTATTTACTTTGAGAGAGAGGGGAAGGAAGAGAGAAAGAGAGGGAGAGAAACACTCACGTTTGAGAGAAACATCGATTGGTTGCCTCTCGCACGTACCCACCCGGGGACCTGGCCCGAAAGCTAGGCGATTGCCCTGACCCGGAATTGAACCTGTGAGCTTTTGGTTGCCAGGACGATGCCCAACCCACTGAGCCACACCAGTCAGGGCTGTCCCTGTTAATACATTTTAATACACAGTATTCAGCACGGTCAAAGAGAACCAGGCAGACCACAAGGAAATAAGACACCATGAGCAAGAACTAGCAGAAACAGACCCTCAGACACTTCAAATTCTGGAATTATCAGACCCAGACTATAAAACAACTGTGCTTTGATGGAAAAAAAAAAGACGTTTTAAAGTATCTGCAGGGGGCAGGAAACTATAAAAAGCGACATACTAGGTTTATAAAGAACATTTGTAGAAAAGCCTTACAGTTTAATCAGAGATCAAAACCAAATTCCTTCAGGGGCCATCTGGTAACACACATGAGTAAAGTGGCGGGTGACACACTGGTGACCTGGAGAGCTTTGTCTGAGGGGCACGGGGCTCCTCGGCTCCAGGTGATCATTGCCACGTGGCACCACCGGGGGCCCAGGTTGTAGGTCTCCTGCTCTTTCCAGCAAAGCTGGATATTTGGATTTCTTTCTATTGCAGTAAAATTCACAAAACATAAACGTGACCATCAGAAGCATTTTGAAGTGTACAGTTCAGTGGCATTCAGTACATCAACAGTGTTGGGCAATCGTCACCCCTAGAACTTTGGCATCACCCCTAAAAGGAAACCGCAGTCCATTGGAAGTCACTCCCCATTCCCATGGCCCCTGGCAGCCACCAATCTGCCGTCGGTCTCTGTGGCTTTGTCTAGTGGACACATCTCATGTAAGCAGGATCATACAATATCTGTCCTCTCGCGGCTGCCTTCTTGCACAGAGCATGTTCCCAAGATGCATCCATGCTGTGCCATGTGTCCCTTCATTCCTTTTTTAACATCTGGAGAGATGTGTGCATTCATCCGCTGATACTTGGATTTCTGACATGCCATGATCCTATTTTAAATACATATATGACAGTTCTGTGTGGCCCTAAGCACATATCCGCTGACCTGGCGGAGTCAGAGGGCTGACAGCTTGAGGCCGCTGCATTGGGACTTGACTTTGCATGGCTCCTCCAAATGGTTCTCAGAGGCGGGTGTTCTCTTCATCTTTCCCACTAGGAACTTGGGGCTCAGAATGGTGGGAAGATATGCCTAGGAAAAACTACCCGGTAGCTTTTCTACCCACATCAGGGCAAACTGTTCGGTTCTAGAGTGAGTGGGAGTCAAAGAGCTAACTTATGGCTGTGACCTTGGACTTCCCCGTAACTCAGTTTCCCCATGTGTGCTGGAAGAGCCTCCCTCCAAGGCCCGAGCTTGCTGACAGGGTCACTCCCACCTTCCCCAGCATCCATCCGTGCGTGAATTAGCTCTGGTCAAGTCGGTTTAGCGGCACCTGAACACAAAGGTGTGGCGCCTGCATTGTCCTGGTAACCGTGGATTCCTCCACAGAGCTGTCCTGGGGCAGGGTGAGGAAGAAACAGCCTCCAGAGTCCTCCAAAATGCTGATCCTCATTGAACTTTCCCTGTTGAAAGCCATTTAGTAAGCAAGGGCGAGTGTCTCTCGTGGTCTGCCCCGCCCCGGACATCTTTCCTCCGACCCCAGTTTTCCAAAAGGACGCAGGAAAGGGAAGCGACGTCCCAGCTCGCGTGTTAACACGCGGCAGAGTGTTTCTCAACTCTTCCAAGAGCACCTCGCGTCCTGGATCGCCGCCTGCAACTCCGCGAAGTCAACAGCCCCGCAGGAAACTTGCGTTACTGCACCCGCTGCCGCAAACCCGGGGCGGTGGACCGGCCGCTGGGCTGGCTCCCACGGAAGGCGCCCCCTCCGCGGCCAGCCCGCCCTCCCCGGGGGACCCCGCGGCACCTGCGGCCTCCGGGTGAGTTTCGGCGCACCCGCCGGTCCGCAGCCCCCGCCGCGTGCCGGGGGCCAGGTCGCCGGACGCCCCTGGCCGCCTCCCCGGGGTGGGTGGGAGGCTGGTGGCCCCGCGGCGGCGGCGCCCGGAGGCCGCACTGCTGGCGGCCGTGGCGGCGCTGCGCCCCCTGCTCGGTGCAGCTGCCGCCCGGCGCTTGCGCACTGGGCCCGGGCGCGCGGCGGCCCCGGCTTTGTGTGTGTGTATGTGTGTGAGTGTGTGAGTGTGTGTGAGTCTGTGTGTGAGTGAGTGAGCGGCGGGCGGGCGCGAGTGTGGCCGCCGCGGAGCGCGAGCAGGACCCGGCGGCGCGCTCGCAGCCTCTCTCTCCCCGCCAGAACCATGTCGGGCAGGTCGGTTCGAGCCGAGACCAGGAGCCGGGCCAAAGATGATATCAAGAGGGTCATGGCGGCTATCGAGAAAGTGCGCAAATGGTAAGCGGAGGCGCCGCTGGGCGCCGCGGCCGCCCGACCCCAGATCACATACAAAAAGCCGGCGGGCGCAGCGCCCGGTCGCCCGCGGGCCCGGGAGTTGGAGAGGGCGGGCGGCGCGCCAGCCGGGTCACCTGCGCGAGGCGGGGGCCGCGGCCGCTGCCCAGGTGCGCTCGCGCCTGTCGCCCACCTGGCGCGGCGGTGGCGGCGGCAGCCCGGAGGCGGGGGCGCCCCGGGCCGGGTGGACGAGCGGCGGGCAGTCCCCGCCGCGGCGCTCAGCTCCCGGGAGGGGGGCTCGGGGCCGGCCCCAGAAGCCATTTCGTTTTGTGCAAGTCACATGAAAGCGGCTTCCCGCGCGCCGGGGCCGCGATGCTGGCGGCGGAGGGGAGAGCGCGAGCTCCATTGTGCAGCGCCGAGCGGGCCGCCGCCGTCTCCGTCTCCTCCCCGCGCGCCCCGGGCGGCGCAGTGTGCCGGCCCCCGCGCCCTTGCCCGCGCCGGGCCTCCCTCCCTCGCTCCCTCCCCGGCTGGCTGGCTCGCTCGCTCGCTCGCTCGCCGCCTCCCAGGCCCGGCGCCCTCGAGTCTGCGGAGTTTGCAGAGCGCGAGCCGTTTAAATTTAGCGCTTTGGGCTGCCTGGAGCGAGGGCTCTAGGCGGGGAAGCAAGATGGGGGCGAGCGCGAGGAGGGGACGCCGCGGGGCCCGGGGCGCCGGGCACCCCCTGCGCCGTCTCCGCCCGGCACCCGGGCGCGGGGCTCGGGCAAGCGACTGTTTTTGGCCAGAAACCGGTCCTGGGCCGCGTCTGCCTTTCCCAAGCCAAGCAGCTCGTGTTTGTTTTGCGGAGGGAGCCGTTGTTTTGTTCTCTGAGTGGGGGACAGGGGGACTTGGGGTTGGCTTCCAGCTCGCTCTCGAGTGTCCGGCGTGGCCTCGTGGTAATTAATAGGACCGACCGCTCGCTCGGCCTCGGCGGGGTCTGACTCGGAGTCGGCCCGAGGGCCAGGCCCGAAGCGCAGCGGATCGCCAGGTTGGGGCGGACTTGTTGAAAACTCCCAGCTCCCTGGTTCCAACTTTATTATTTTTTTTCCCACGGCTTCACCAGGGTCAGGGAGGGAGAGGAGCGACGCTCTCGAGTGTCAGCGCCAGCGGGCTCGCCCCGACCCTTTATTTAAAGCCTGAAAATTGGTCAGGCCCCCTGTGGCGGGCGGTGTTTATGTTTAGGGGTGTCATTTCTTGAGTAACGCCTTAGTCTCTAAAAACCACAGGGGGCGAGGACCCGGTCTAGCCGGGTCGCAAGTTAGCTGTCCTTTCTGAGTCCAACCCAACAAAAAAGGCAAGAGGAAAATCAATAAAATCCACGTGCTCCCGGGCCTCCTATGGAAAGGGCTGCCTGCGGATGGCCGGATGCCCGGCGGAGGGCTGGGTTTGGCTCCAATGGGACAAAGAATTTTCAGAACCGTGAGAAGGGGAGGCCTTCCAAAGTTGAGATCCAAGTCCTCGGGGGCCGTGGGAGCTCCCCTCGCGCGCAGGGCACCCTGCGGCCGACTGGAGCCATTTAAAAATGGCAGAAACAGCTGCAGGCCAAAACACACAGAGGAAAACAAGCCCGCAGCCCCTTCTCCCGTGCCCCCACCTCCCCCACCCCACCCCGGGAGGGAGCCTGGAGTTGTCCCCTTCCCGCCTGTGCAAAGAAAGAACTCGAGTCTGGGCCTGAATCCCTTCTGTCACCGCCCGGAGGTGAGAAGGGCACAAGGGGCAAGCTGCCACCCATTCTCTGTTCCAGGAGGCGTGGTGGGACCTTCTGCCCCAGGTCGCCCTGCACCCTGCCAGCTGCTCCCGTAGGGCCCGCCTGCCAGCTGCTTTGCAGGGAGGGCAGATGGAGCCAGGGGGTTTTCCACCCCGAGCCCCGCTGCAGGCCCGGCCGCGTCTGGGGGGAGGGGAGGAGAACGGGTCTCCTCCCTCCCTGTGTTTTGGGAAACAATTTGTCGGGTCCTCTGAAGACCTCAGGCTTTGGGACCTCAGGGTGGAGCAGCCGAGTCACTTCCTTGCCATGACCTTGGGCAAACCCTGTAACTTCTCTAACCCTGGCCGCCAGGGGGTCCCGTGCTGCTTCCTGCCCCCACCCCCACCCCAGAATGATATCCCTGATTCGGGCACACGGGAGCCATCATTAGATGACGTCTTTATTGTAAGGGGGACTCTATAGAAACGTACATTTTGCTGATGGTTTTTTTCTTCTTCTTTCCCCCTTGCCCCCTCTGAGCAAAAAAGACTTTGCCTTATTTCTTGGGTTTCCTCAGCCCGGAGAAACCAAACCACCTTCGCGAAGCCTCTAGGACTGGATGCCCCGTCGGCTCTCCAGACTTTGGGTTGTTTATTAACTGTGTGGCCGCCAGCCGTGCACCTCACCGCTGCTGGAGGCTGGGTTGCCAGATTTAGCAAAAAAAAAAAAGACACTAAGTTAAATTTGAATTTCAGGTAAACAGTAAAATAATTTTTAAAAATACTTTAAAAAATCCTAAGTCTATAGCATAATCAATAAAAAATATTTTTAAAAAATCCTAAGTATGCCTCCTGCCCTATATGGGACATACTTACACTAAAAAAAAAAAAGAAAAAAGACCTATTGTTTATGTGAAATTCAGATTGAAGTCAGCATTCTCGGTTTTACCCAGAGGACGGTGGAGGTGTCTGGCATACTATTCAGCCTGGAAGCCTTGGGCGGTACTTCTGCCCAGCCCGGGTGACCCCCAACCAACCCCTCTGCCAGCCCTCCCCGCCCCGCCCCCCGGAAAAAGCCAGCAGCCAGCCGTGACCGCCCCGTCCACAGCGGCTGTTCCTCCTCTCCTCTCTGTCTGGTGTCCCAGCAGGGCAGGGTGGTGGAGTGTGAAGCAGCCAGAAGATGGCTGAAGGAAGGACAAAATGGTGGCCCCTTTTCGGGAAACTGGGCCAGGGCTAGGAGGCCCAGTGTGGGTGGGGGAGAGCAGGGGAGGGGGAGCCCCTGGGGTGGAGGGAGGCAAAGGCTTAAGCTGAGAGCTAGGCTTAGGCTGGGGACCCCCGGGCCTTTGGTCTGAAGGGTCCCTCAGTGACTTGTGGATACAAAGAGAGGACTTCCCACCTGTATTGGGGGAGGGGCGGTATGTGCCTAGGGCCTCACCTCAGTGCCCCCCAGGGGTGCCCTCCCACCAGGCACAGGGTAGATCAAGTGAGGGTAAGGCCAGCCATCAGCCAGGCATCCTGAGGTGTCAAGGACTAGCTCTGGGGGGTGATGACAAAGTGAGGGAGTTAGAGCTCTCTTTGAAGGAGCCAGGTGACCCCAAGATGGCCTTGCCTTTGGACCTGGGAGAACATTGGAAATTGGCCTTGGCCTGGAGAATCCAGAATGGGTGCTTGTAGTTTACATAGGAGCCTGTGCTGGGGAGGGGCACTGGGGGTTCTGTTTCTATAGCCAGGACTTCCTTTAGTCTTTTCGTCCAGGAGCTCGAGTCTGATGGGAAGAGAGAGAGACTTAAGCATGGCTGGTGACAGGGAGCGTCCAGGGGTGGCTTCATGCGAGGTTGCTGACTGTATGTTTTTGGTAAAGTTTAGCAATTGATTTGGACTTTTTAAAAGATTTTATTTTTAGAGAGGAGAAGGGAGGGAGAAATAGACTGAGAGAAACATCAATGTGTAGTTGTTTCTCTAGCACCCCCTACTGGGAACCTGGCCCTCAACCCAGGCATGTGCCCCGACTGGGAATCGAACCAGCGACCCTTTGGTTCGCAGGCCAGCGTTCAGTCCACTGAGCCCCACCAGCCAGGGCCAGCTGACTCAGATTTTTAAAAGTAATAGGTAGGCCAGAGAAAACACGCCTGTTGGCCACTTGTTTGCCACCTGCGATGTGAGGTAATAGCTACAGCTTAATGCCCTCATTGGGGGTGGGGGCCGTGTGGTGGGGTAGGGGTGGGAACTCAGCTGCTTCTCTGAGCCCATGTGGTGTTTCCCAAGGCACTGCCAAGCCACCCACTTGAGCCCCGCCCAGAGCTCACATCTGTGAAACCCCTTCTGGCCCTCCCTGGTGCTTGCTCAGTGGTGTCCGCCTCCGGTCGGTCGTTCCCTCTGCCCAGGTGGCTGCTGGCTGAACGGTAGACCTCAGGTCAGGTTCTTAACTCGGGTTCTTAACTCTCTACCCTGTGTCCTGAAGCCCTCAGTGGCCACACCTAGAAATGCAACTGAAGCTTGGTGGGCTGGGGACTTGGGCCAGGGATCGCCAGCTGGAGCAACAGGACACCCTGGCCACCTTGAGCTCACACCCTGCAAGGCTGGCAACCTCTCTGAGGAGGCCTGCAACTGCAGACATTCATCCTGCCTGGGAAGGCGTCTTGTGTGTTGCAAGTCAATTACTTTTTTTTTTTTTTTTTTTTTACCACAGTCAAGCCTGGATTTGCTGAGCCTCTGGGGCCCCGCCCAGAACGCCAGTTGAGGGCTTGGGAGTGTAAGTGCACCTGTGGTCACTTGCGCAGGGTTCCAGCAGCTGGCACACTGGGAGTGGGTTCTGAGTTTCCACAGGAGACGGAGGTGCAGAGGGTGGGCCCTGGAGTCAGAGCCTGTGTCCAGGCCTGGTTCTGCCCTTGCCTAGCTGTGTGACCACGAACTAGTGGAATGACCTCTCTGGGCCTCCCGTTCCCCCATCTGTGAAGTGGTGCGATGGTGCCCCCCCCACCCCACCCCGCCCTGCGCGTCTGTCGGCCATCTCTGGGAGAGAGGGCACGTAAATAAAACGCTTGGCACGAAGCCTCGGCACACAATGGCTATTATGATAGTTGCTTTGTCACTGAGACTGCTTCTTGGAACGCCTCTGTCCCTTCCTGGCACCTTCTGACTATTCAGAGTGGAGGTGGGGAAAGACGACAGTGGACTGTCCACCCTGCCCCCCGGAAGGCGGGGAGGCGGTGACTTACAAACTTGTCTTTGCGTCCTTCTTTCTGGGCTAAACGGGGCAGGGATGGGGTGGAGAGGCTGCTCTGCGCAGCGAGGAAGGTCTGCGTATTGGCTCTGGGAGGGTGACTTCCCCTCCCCGGGCCTCACTTTATCTGTCGAGTGGGGACCGTGACAGTTCCTGCCGCCCAAGATCACGGAAGATTAGAGCAAGGGTGTACAGAGCTCTGCGCGTCCAACACTAGTGACAGCCACTGGTACAGTAATAAGAGCGAGGGCCCAGCTTCCCCCAGAGTGAACGGGTGGGCCCTGAGCAGGCAGTTTTGGGAGTGGAGTGTCCAAGGTGCAGTGGGCTGGTTCTGAGTGGGCTCAGGGGCTCAGTACCCCCTGTGGTGAAGGGGTGCCCGGCTGCTGTAACAGGTCTCACAAGCAGCATGGACCCTGGAGGCAGAACTGCCTGGGTTCGAATCCCTGCTCTCCCTCTGGTGGGTTCTCCCCGAGCCTAGGACCCTCCCGTGTGTGGCCTCTTGGTGTCACTCCCAGTGTTTGGGGCAGGAAGTGTTACGACCTGGTTTAGGGACTGCAGGGGGTCAAGGACAGAAGTTCAGAGGCTGTGACAATAATGTAGTAGGGGTGTCCAACCTTTTGTCGTCTCTGAGCCATACTGGACGAAGAAGAGTTGTTTTGGACCACACATTAAATACATTGCGACATGTAATCACAAAAAAATATCAGTGTTTTAAGTAAGTTTACGATTTTGTGTTGGGCCCCATTCACAGCCGTCCTGGGCTGCATGCGGCCCGTGGGCCACAGGCTGGACACCCCTGGGAGGGAATGACAGTGGCTTGGAGCAGAGTGATGGGGAGTAGAAGGGTGGTCATTATTGTCCTTAATGAAAACCAGTCACACCCTGACCGCTGTGGCTCAGTGGGTTGGGCGTCGTCCAGCAAAGCGAAGGGTCATCGAATCCCAGTTGGAGCACACGCCTAGGTTGTGGGTTCCGTCCCTGGTCGGGGTGCGAACCAGAGGCAACCGATTGATACTTCTCTTTCACATGGATGTTTCTCTCCCTCTCTCTCTCCTTCTCTTTCCCTCTCTCTAAAAATAAATAAATAAAACCTTAGGGAAAACATTCACCCCTTTTCTTCCTCACGGCCCGTGATTCTCTCCTCTTCATCCATAAGCCTGCCTCCAGCAGCAGGTGCCCTGCACACTGTCCCCAGGAGCTCAGGGTGTCAGCTCCTGTGGGCCACCCTTGGGCCGCTAGGCACGCAGGTTTGCCCCTGCTCTGCCGCCTGCTCCACCCCTCCTGATGGCAGAGGTGGGGTGGTTAGTCCGCTGCGTGGCTCTGCTTCCCTCCCCCTGACCTCAGATCCCCACCCCCGCCCCCAGGAGGAAACACCTGGCTGGCCTGAAGCCCTCTCTGCTGCCCTGAGGGCTTGGGTGGCCTCATTTGCTGGCTCCGTTGGGCGAAAGCTGGAGGAACATGGGGCCCAGTCCCCCTCATCCAGAGGAGCCATCCTGATGGCAGCACCCCCCGGACCTTCCCCCCCCCAGGCACCAGGGAGACTTGATCAGGCATTGTCTTAGGTGAGCCTCACGGCAGTCTGGAGGGATCAACAGTCACGCGTGGTCTGGCAGATGGGGATGCGGGGGCTCCCGTGGCAGTGACTTGCCCAGGGGTCCAGCGAGCGGCAGAGCTAGGATTTGAACTGGGACCTAGAACTTGTCCTCTAAACCCCAAGGGGTCACTGCATCAGAGTTGCCCCAAGGGAGTGTGGCCAGTGCCCCTGCTGAGGGTGCTGCCCTCGAGGCCCCTGGTAACAGGCTCTTCCTCATCCTCCACAGGGAGAAGAAGTGGGTGACTGTGGGTGACACATCTCTGCGAATCTACAAGTGGGTCCCTGTGACAGAGCCAAAGGTTGACGATGTGAGTATGAGGGGCCTGTCCCCCCGAGTGTCTCCTGCGTGTCCTCTCTTGGGCTGAGTGCACCCTAGTTTGCCAGTGGGGACACACCTGCATGCAGCAGTGTCCCTCCCCGGGGCCCTGGGCACTGCGGTTTGGGGGTGGCCATGGTGGCACCCACAGACAAATGCCCTGTCATTGTCACGTCGGACTGTATGTATGCCAGGGGTCACCTCCTTCCCTCCTCACACCCAGTCTGTGGAGCTGACCGCTGTTCTCTTGTACAAGTGAGGGCACAGGCCCAGAGAGGCCAAGCCACTTCCCCAGGGCCACCCAGCAGGTGTCTGGTGCGTCAGACTCAGAGCGCACGCTCTCTTCGCTCCTGGAGAGCCTTAGCTTCTCGCTCACCACAGAGAGAGTTCTGTGCAGGGCAGCCTGGGCGGCTCCGGGAGGAGCGGCGACTGTGACCACTAGAGGGAGCCCTGGCAGCTGTGCCTGATCTTAGGGAGGGATCCGTGGCAGCCCCTGGGGCCCCTTAGTGGCACCCAGGCCAGCTACTCTCATTGCCAGTCCAGGTCCCGACGGGTCCCACCTCTAGACCTCTACACGGGCTGCTCCTGGCGCCTGGGGTGCCGTTCCTGTGCACGGAACAGTCCTCTCCTCCAGGAGGGCGGCTCCCACTAAAGCCAGGCGGTCTCATCTGCTCCCGGGCTCACAGACTCATGATTGGCAGGTTCCCAGGGGGCTTTAAAGGCGGGGTTAAAGCCCCCCCTCCACCTTCTTCTATTGCCCCTTCTGGTTCTGGCCTGGACCCATGGAGCCCCCAGAGCTGCCTTCCCCAGAGGCCCGAGACCTGGTCCATCATGGCATTTGATGCTGGCCTTGGTGGACACAGGCAGCTGCGGCTGGGCCGTGCACACCAACAGGGGCTGTGTAAACGCTGCTGCGTTTGAGAAGACGTGGTCCCTGCTCTCAAGGAATTTATAATCTCGTTGGGGGAAGATAATTATAGAATAGCGCGAAACAGACAGCAGGGGAGCCAGCGCCAAATGGATCGTGATCAAGGAGAAAAAATAATATATGGGCTGTCGGGAGGGACCGGGCAGCCCTGGGCTGGGCAGAGAGCGCACTGGGTTTGGGGTCGGACAGACCAGCCCCTGGTGACCCTGCGATGCTGGGCAGGGGGCTCCACTGCGCTGGGCCTTCGTTCCCTCTTTTGTGCAACCGAGCAGTGACACCCAGGTCCTGGGGTGTCTGTAGCAGAGCTGAGAGGAGGTGTCACACTAGAGGCCTCACCCCAGCGTGGCTGCGCAGACACACTTGACAAAGCCTCATGCGCTGTCATCTGGGAGCCCCGACGTACAGTCTGCCGTTTCCCCGCCCCCACTCCCCAGAGGGTGATGGGTCCCATGCCTGCCTGAGCATGGGATCCCCTGGGAATCTGGGAGAAACACAGGTTCCTGGGCCCCGTCCCAGACGCTGAACCCGCATCTCTGACGGTTGTGGCCTAAAATCTGCATTGTGTTGGACAACTCGCTTTCTTTTTTTTAAACACCCAATTGCAACATAGTTACACCCCTTTTCTTCTTCAGAACTTGAAAACTTTCTTTTAAATAGATAAGAAGTGTTACAAAATTCAAACGTCACCCTAGGAACGTTTGTTTAACCGGAGACCATTCACCTGCCATACAAGGCACTCTCTTAAAGTGGTCAGGGCCCCGATATTCAGTTGTGCCTCCGTCACCGCTGTGATTCCAGAATGTGGGCGTCGTCCCAAAAAGAACTTGGCCGTCACTGCCCCCAACCCAAGAGCCTGGAGACCACCGTCTACTTTCTGTCTTTATAAGGTGGCCTAGTCTTCAGATGTTCCTTTTTATACTCTGTATCTTTTTATAAATCCCTTCCTATCCCTCCACACACACCCCCCAGCCCGCTCAGCTCCTTCCTGGGAGGCACCCAGGGTTCGCCCTCCCCGGCTGCCCACAAACACACGCACACACACGCAGGTGTTCGTTTGTTCTCTCCTGCTCCGGGAGTGTCAGCGCTCCCCTCCGTGCCTGTTATGCAAACGTCTTGGAGACACTGGAAATGTGTTTGATGGTGATGTTGTTGTAGATCACTCCCCATTGTTCAATGCAGCGCTGCCTTATCCTCTGTAATTGTGACATCACCCTACGTTGAATGAACGCTCTGTGATTTATTTAACGAGTCTCTTACCAGTAGACACAGGTTGCTTCTCACGCTATTCTAGTCCAGTTGTGAAAAATGGAGCCCCGCATAGAAAGCACACCCTCCCCCTCCCACCTCCCCTGGCCTTGCTCTGTGGTGCAGCGGGGCCGTGTGGACTCTGCGTTTCTCCTTGGCTCCCCGGGCTTCGCCGTACCTGCCCTGGGCCAGTAGTGACCATGGCCTTTTCCCCAGATCTCCTCCCTGTAGGAGGAGGAGCCTCCCGCCAGCCACGAGGGTTTAGCCGCATCCCCCAGCCCCAGAAGCCCCCCCTCTGCAGGGCTTTGATTCCATAACAGGTGGGGCCCCCTAATGGGACGTGTCCAGTGCAGGCCACGGAGAGCCCTCCGGGGACTTGCGGGCTCCAAGATGAGTCAGCAGAATAAAATATTCATGCCGCCCTCCAGGGTCTCGCTCCTGTGTCCAGGCAGGGTGGTGACTCGGCTTCTGCTCTGTTTTCTCCACCAGAAAAACAAGAACAAGAAAAAGGGCAAAGATGAGAAGTGCGGCTCCGAGGTGACCACGCCGGAGAACAGCTCCTCCCCGGGGATGATGGACATGCACGGTGAGCTCGCCGCTGCCGGCCCAGGCCCTGGCTGAGGCGCTGCCCTCGGCCGGCTCGCTGTGTTGTGTTTCCCCAGCAGGTCTGTTCACATTCCAGGCCAGGGGCAGGAGGGCTGGGCAGGACTGGGCCTCGGTGCCAAGGATTAGGCTCAGGGACGGGGGAGAAACTTCTTTCCCCAGCCCCACATGCCAAGAAACAAAGTAAGAACCTTTTCTCACCCAAGGGACAAAATCTCCCCAGAGCCCTGGCTGATGTGGCTCGGTTGGATGGAGCTTCGTCTCATACCCACAATGTTGCAGGTTCGATTCCTGGTCAGGGCATGTGCCTGGGTTGCAGATGTAATCCCCAATTTGAGTGCATACAGTCCTTGGTTTGGGTCTGTACCCGAGTAGGCAACCAGTTGATGTTTCTCTCTCTGCCTTCCTCTCTTTCTAAAGGCAATGAAAATGTGTCCTCGGGTGAAGATTACAAAAAATATATATTGCCAGAGGTGTTCTGGGACATACGCTGTTCCTTTTCCCTCCTAGGCCCGACATACTGTACAGACGACCCTATGTCCCATTTCCTGTTTTGCTTTGGCTGCTAGGAAACTCCAACCTGGGTTTCTGACTTCGCGTTAAACCACATCGACAGCCTACCTTCCTTTGTTGTCTTATTTCAAAAGCTGTCACCAGTGTCCTACCAAGCAAGTCCAGGCTGGGGATGTGCTTTGGCCAGTCCACAGCTGTGCTGACACCGCTGGTGTTTTTTTCTCTTACAGATTTTCTTTCTTTTTTTAGAAAGAGGGAAGGGAGGGAGAAGAGAGGGAGAGAAACACCCATCTGTTGCCTCTTGCATGCCCCCAACTGGAGACCTGGCCCACAACCCAGGCATGTGCCCTGACTGGGAATCGAACCGGCAACTTTTCGGTTTGCAGGCCAGCACTCAATTTGCTGAGCCACACGAGGCAGGGCCTATTTCCTTTCACCTTTGTGTCCAAGAGGAAAAGCGTAGATCCCAGGCGTGTGGCCCCACAAAGGGCCCACAAACCACACTCACCCATGGAACCGGCCCAGGTCAAGACAGCGTTCCCAGCGACCCCCCAGCATCCCCTCCTGGTGGGCTCCCCGCCTCCACGAATAACCACCACCGGACTTCTGACCTCTGAGGGAAGGCAGGCCAGTCCACTGCCCCGTTTGCCCAAACGGACTCATCTGGAAACCAGGCTCTGAGGACAGAGTCTTGTTTCTGAACCGGCTTCAGAAAAGCCAGGGGGGGGTGGTCTGCAGACCGTTAGCGTGCCAAGAAAGCCCCCCAGGGGCTGTACAATCATGAGGGGGGTGCATTTCGTTTTCAGAAGCAGGTGTTGGGGCTGGGATGAAACCTGTCTCCTGGGCACCCTGTTCTCTCGGCATCAAGAAGACTCTAGGCCTGGCTCAGGGTGCGGGGGTCAGTCATAGAATTGCAGGTGAAGACATTTAAAAAAAACTATTTTAATCCTCACCTGAGGATATGTGCATGATTTTGAGAGAGAGAGAGGAAGGGGAGGGGGAGAGAGAGAGAGCACTGACCAGTTACCTCCCGAACGCGCCCCAACCAGATGTCTAACCTGTAGCCCAGGTATGGGCCCTGACGGGGGATGGAACCCACAGCCTTCTGCCGTGTGGGATGACTCTCCAAACAACTGAGCCACCCGGCCAGGGCTCCTTTCCGTTTCAGCACCTGTGCCGCCAGGGCACGTGGGTGTGAAAGAGCCGGGAAAGAGGTGGGCCTGGCTGCATTTCTCCAGGCTCTGGGACAGCCTCCGGGAGGATGTGACAGCAGGAATGAAGGGAGGGGGCATCTCCATCCAGCTGGGCAGGCTCAACCACAGCCAGCGCCGAGTGAGGGCCCCGCTATTACCAGGAGACCAGGCCAGACCTGGGCGGTGGACGGCTGAGCAGGAGAGCTGATGTCGCGGGCTCGCGCGCCACACGTGGGGCCGGGCCTCTGTGCCTCTCCCGCATGTGCGCACGGATATTGGCGTAGGAAGTTTAGATTTTCTCAAAAAGTAAATCGGGAGAGTGTACATCTTCTTTTTTTCTTTTTAAGTCCCAAAATTCACAAGAGAATGCTTTGTGTTTCGAGTGCCGCAGAGTACCCTTAAAATCAGTCGCCGTTTCCCCGGTGAGGGCTGCCGGACTGCCTGCCACCCGCTCGCTCGCGGCGGCGGTAGGAGAAAGACGAGACGCGGGGTGGGGGTCGGGTGGACCGGCCTGAGCCGGGGGCTCTGCCGCCTGGGGCCTCGGTTTCCCCCTCTGTAAAGTGAGGGCGGTGACGGCACCTACCTGGCAGGTTGTCGAGAGAATTAAGGTGGTTCTTGCCCGGTGCCCGACCCGCGGTAGGTGCCCAGGACGTCTGGACCTGCCTCTCCTCCCCTCCCCCCATCTTTGCAGAAGTGGCCTTGGACCCAGGCTGTGCCGTGACCCAGAAAAGCGGCATCGGATCGTAGTAGTATTTTTGAAGTTGCTACTCGGATATCTACAGTTTAAGATGCCTCTCCGTGCCCAAGAGAGGGGGTCCGAAGAAAGGGGGGTGTGCCCCGGGACTCCCAGCTCCACCACCAATGCCATGGCCCCATGAACTTGCTTCCCGTTTCTATTTTTATTGTGAAGAATTTCATCATAGAGAGACTAGTGAGATAAACCATCCCCATCTACCTAACGGCCTCCCATTTTTTTTAAATGTTAACTCTTTTCTGATGGAAAACAGGTTCCGAATAATTTTCTCACAACACGTTTAGGTGTTAGGTCTCTTAAACTCCTTTGATCTACGATAATCTTCCCTGATTGTTTTCCGAGTTATTGACTTGAAGAGCCTGGGCCGGCTGTCCTGTGGAATGTCCACTTTGTGGTGTTGGCGTGTCCTTCTGTCCCTTTTACTTCCACTCAAGTGGAAGCCGGTCTGGAAGCCTGCTGAGGTCCCCGCGCCCGGGGCTTCAGAGCCAGGTGCACAAGATGCCTGGTTTCCTCACCCAGGACACCCAGCAGGAGACCTCAGGTGTCCCCCAAAGACTTAAAGTGTGCCCACCCCTGTGTGTGCCTGGCTGCACAGGGTTCTAAGGGATCCTGTGGGGACGGGGCAGGCCCACCTCCAGGGGCCAGGAGGGCGGCCCTGGGTGTGCCACCTCAGAGGGGTCCCCTTCCCTGGGACAGACAGCGTTCTGCTGCAGGCAGCAAGGTGTTGTGGGGGCTCAGCCGACCCACCTCCCCCAGCTGCTGCAGGGTCTCACCTGGGGCTCTGTTCCCCCACACAGACGATAACAGCAACCAGAGCTCCATCGCAGACGCCTCGCCCATCAAACAGGAGAACAGCAGCAACTCCAGCCCCGCGCCGGAGCCCAACTCATCTGCACCCGGCGATGGCACCGGCGCCAAGGCTGACGAGGCCCAGGCTGAGGGGAAGGAGCTCCCTGGGGCCGAAGGTGTGTGCACTGGGGGCGGGGATCAGGGCCTCTCTCCGTCCAGCCTTCCTTCCCTTCAGGCAGGTGCTGACAGGTCTCTAAGGAGGCCCGGCCATGTGCCAGCCCCAGGAGGCCACCAGCAGAAAGGCAATGCCTGGGTTCATGTTCTTGGGGGTACAGTTTAAAAACCACACAAATCTAGTATTTGGAAAATAAGTGCTCTGGAGAATTACAAAATAAGAAAGGGAAAGGTGCTTGCCCCAATATGGAGGTGTGTGGCGATTTTAAATCGGGGGTCAGGGAAAGCCTCACCCAGCAAATGAGGTGAGGCCACAAGCTGCCCGGCGAATAGGGAGAGCACTGCGAGCAGAGGGAGCCGTGCAAAGGCCCTGAGGCCGGAGCACCCTCAGTGCTTCCAGAGGAGAGTGGGCGAGAGAGGGGCCCAGGCTCGAGATGAGACCAGAGAGGTGGCAGGGCCTGGGGTGTGGGGAGTTCAGCAGGCCCCTGAGCAGACCTACCTTTCGTGCCGAGTGAGACCAGAGCCACTGGGAGTTCGAGAGCCGTGATCTGAAGAGTCACTTCGGTTGCTGTGATTAGGGGACAGGGGGCGGGGGGAGCAGGGGACCAGTGGTGGGGCTGCTGCCCTCAGCCAGGTGGGAGAAGGTGGCGGAGTGGAGCGGGCAGGAGGAAGGGGTCTGGCTGTGTGAGCATGTGTGTGGGTGTGTGTTTGTTTACTCTGAGGTCTCTTTAAATGAAAACGTCCACATTTTGACGGTCCCTGACCTACAGTGGTTTGACCGACAGTATTTCCGACTTTAGGGGGATATGAACGCTGTCCGCGTTTAGTAGAAACCATACTTGTTTGAACTGTGACTTCCCCGGGCCAGCGTGTGTGGTACCGTCTCTCTCGTGAGGCCAAGCTGTGAATCACAGTGCCCAGGGCGCCGTGGACACAGGACAGACTGGTCACATCTGGGTGACACTTGCCAGCTGTGTGGCCTTGGGCTGGCAGTGTCTCCTCCTACACGCCTTCCTGTTTCCTTGTTTGTAAAACGAGACAAATAAAAGTTGCCTCTGTGGCCAGGTTCCTGCAGGAAAGTAAGCCAGAGACCGAAGTGCTCCACTGAGCCTGGCGCTAGGAAGGGCCTGGTGAGCGGTGGGGAGGGGACCAGGGCGCCAGGGGCAGGGCTGTGCAGGACCAGGTATGGGACACGTCCTGCTCTTTCCTGTCCTGCTTTCCCTCTGGCCGTGACCTTGTTTCCCCCGTGTTTAGGAGCTGTGTCCCCTTTCAAAACGCCGGTTACAGGATCAAATCCTGGGTTAGGGCTTCCTTCCATAACTGCCGCATTTTGGTGACTCCCACCCCACACAGCCTTACAGGTCCAGGGGGGGATCACAGCAGGGTCCTCTCCAGGCCATGCCAGCCTCTGGTCCTGCACTACTGCCCAGCATTGCTCAGACCGAACCCTCTGCCCCCTGCCAGGGGCTGTGTAAGTACCCCACTTCCCAGGTGGGTGCAGGCCGCCTTGTGGGACAGAGCGTGTTGGTCACCAGCTGTTGACCTTGCTTTGAACTTGTTTACTGCTGACTGAGTTCAGGGAATGACATAATGTTCAAACTCCCTGGACTAAATTTAGGCCCCAGGAAAATAATTTCCCCTGGGCGAGTTCCAGTACCGTTCTGCTAAGAGAGTCAGGCCGCTGCGCTGAGCCCTGCACCCTCCCTGAGCTCCAAGTCCAGTTCCCACTGAGGGCTCAGCACGACTCTTCGGGCCGCCGGCCACCTTCCTGATTTCTCTGTCTGCATCTGGGGTCCCACCTCCGGCTCCAGAAGGCCCACTCGGTAGGTAGAAAGGGAGCTACGGTCAGAGGGGAGGACAGGTACAATTGGAAATGTTGTTAAATCAAACGCGTCTTAGGAAGTTGAATATGACGTTAACGTGGACTTTTTAATTGAGATGAACTTCACACAACGTACAGGTGACCACAGCGCAGTGCGCCCGTCAGCGGCATCCAGCATCTGCACCGTGCGCTGTAGCCTTCACCTGTAGTTCGAAAACATTTTCCTCTGGGAACCCGTCCCCATGGGCAGTCACGCCCCATTTTCCCTCCCCCTGGGCCCCGGCCCCCACCACTCTGCTCTCTGTCTCTGCGGGTTTGCCTGTTCCAGATAGTTCACGTACACGGAGTCACACAACATGTGGCGTTTTGTGTCCGGCGTCTTTACTCAGCATCCTGTGTTCAAGGCCCACCCACACGGTAGCAGGTCTCGGTGCTTCAGTCCTTTTCATGGCCGAGTCACATTCCATTGTATGGACGGGCCACGTGTCATTCACCCACACTTCTGGTCATCTGCCTTTGGGCTGGTCCCTCCTGCTGGCCGTGGTCAATAGGGCCACTGTGAACAGTGCTGGTTTGGGGCCCCATTTTCAGCTCCTGCACGTCCGTGCCGAGCAGTGGCACTGCTGGGTCGTATGATGATGCTGTGTTTAACTTGAAAGGTAGAACTGAAAATATAAAACAACTGTCAGCTCCTGGGGAGTTTGGTTCTGTGCCCTAGGTCATCCCTCCATCACTCCCACCTGGGGTCATTTCACTACTTGGGTACTCTTCCTGTCATTCCAATTAATCCTCAATGACTCACCGGGGTGGCTACGGTCAGCCTTGACTTTACCAGGGTGGGGGGAGGGGAATCTGAGATGGAGAGGCCGGGTCCCCACAGAACACGGGTGGCAGAGGCAGCACTGGAACCCAGGCCTGTCAATAACAGACACCAGCTAGTAGGCGGAGGCCAGCCCTGGAGAGGGCTGACCCCTGACCCGACCCTCAGCAGCAGGAAGCCCCAGCGCAGGCCCTGGTGGGGTGTCTCAGAAACCCCAGAAAGGGAGGCATTCTTGAGAATTTCAGTGTACTTTAAAAAAAATCAGGTGACCTATGTTCCTGGGGTTCTGGTGCCTGCAGAATGGAACCCTGGGCAGGGTGGTTGGGGTGGGGGCGGGCAGGGAGACCAGCGCATGAGAAAGAGCCCGAATAACTGACGAGACAGGATTCATTAAATAAGGAGCTGTTGACAGAATGCTGTGCAGCCACCTTGTAAGCTCCTGTGTTCAGGGGCTTTTTAAAGACATGAAAAATTCTTCCAGAATATTCCGCGACCCCCTGCTCGGGGAGAGAGGAGACTTACCTTCAGGTAGGGGACAACAGCTGGAAAAATGGAACTAAATCTAAAATGTGACTGGGGCGGTGGCTGTGGTTGGTGTGAGATCATCGGCGATTTTTACCTAGATTTTTTTCTGTATTTTCTGCTTCATGGTTGGAGCATGCTATGTCCACCAGAGGGCGCCACGTGCACGCGGCACGAGTCTGGCGCATCCTTTAGGCGACTTCCAGGGCCACCTGGCAGGTGGTCCTGGGTGTGCAGGAAAGGGTCAGAGGCTACACAGCCAGCACGTGGCCTTGCTGCTTAAAAGGATACCTCTACAAAATAAGCAAGAGGCTTCCCAACCCCCACCCCCAGCTGACTGTAGTCCTGACAGACTGCCAGGACGCCCAGTTTCCCCGTATTTTTAGTAACTGGTCCATCTGGCCGTCGAAATCACGTGCCTGAAAACAGCTTCTGTCATCTCACTTTTCCCTTCAGATGCCTCTGATGAGCCGAACTCACAGTCTTCAGCAGAAAACTCGATGAACAGCTCGGAGAAGGTCGAGCGGCAGCCGTCTGCCGACGTGGGTCTGGCTGCAGAGACGTCCTCAATCTCTCAGGTACCTCGATCGAGGCCTCAGAGGCGCAGCCAGAATGGCCGGGCGCCCACTGGGGCGCCGGGGGTACGTTGAAAGGCGTTTTGTTATTTGGCTTTGTCGCTTTCTCGTTGGACGACTGGAACTTCGTGTACTCATTGAGCAGGACGCGTGAGCATCCTGTGTCACCCCCTGGGTGCTGGGGCTGCAGTGCAGGGTGGACCCGGGAGGGTGTAGCCAGAGGAGGGTCCTTTGTCCCAGCCTCAGCTCTGCCCCTTTATTTGAGCCCACAAAAGCCTCGCCTGCTCTCAGTGACCCAAAGCCAACTCCCTTTAGAGCTGGGAGATAAGTCTTCAGAATCCTCAACGCTGGAGAAAACATGCTTTGGAAACATTTTGCAACAGATGGCACTCCGCCTGCCTGGACCCCAGTTCTGGGTTATCACTGTCTGTCCGAATCTGGTCTGAAGCAGACAGTGCAGAAGCAGGTAGCCCAGTGGGTCGGAGCAGATGTCCCGGGTTCAAATCCCAGCTCTGTCACATAGCACACGCTGAGCCTCAGAGTCTCCAGCTGCCAAAATGGGAACCCAGAGCCGTCCTGGGGACAGGGTGCAATGCGGTGAGAGGGCATGAGTGAGGCACAACGAAGCTGCCCATAGGGCGTGCCTCAGTGCCGCCTCGGCCACAGTGCTGGCTCCCACTGCCACCCTCTGTGCTCCTGGGAGAGGAGGGGGGACTCAGCAGTATCCCAGCATCAATGACAAAGTGTTTCCACAGTGCTGAGCAGTTCCCGGTGCCTCGGGAGAGACTGACCCGCAGCAGCAAAAACAAGGGAGAGGACGGGGCTCAGCAGGACTTGGTCTGCAGGCTGGGCAGCCTTGAACCAGGCCTTCCCAGGGGACGTGCCTCTCGGGCTTCAGCATCTACATACCCTTGGATCTGCACCATCCCTTCCTCCTACGGAACAGCCCCCAGATGCTCAGGGACACAGAGAGAGTGTGGATGGAAGAGGTCCGCAGGGGCAGGAAGTTTGTCGAAATGACGTGGTTAAATAAATCTGGGGTTGTGTATGAAACAGATCGGCCTGCAGCTGTTCAGAGGGCACACCCAACTCAGGTCCTGATGGAGAAAAGCAGGTCACAGAGCCTCAGGTGGAGCATGAGCCCCTCCGATGAAAAACAAAAATCGAAGCCTTGTGTGTAGTTTGTAAAACCAAGCAGCCAGCTGGGGTCTCCCCACCTCCTGAACTCAGTGGAAGAAAGGTCAGCTTGAAATCTAGAACCACACCCTGGGGGCATCTTGTGCTCCCCCGTGTCTGAAAAGTCCTGGGGTCTTGCATTCCAACACGCCCCCACCTCCACTGCCGTTTCTGAGGGACCAGACCGGAACTGGGCCTCCTCCACCACTTTCCTGCCCACATGAACACAGCCGCTAGGCCTGCGAGCGGGGCGGAGGGTGCACTGCAGCAAGGCTAAAGCTTCAGGTACAAGTTCAGCCATTCCTGTTTCAAAAGGAGGAGCAAGTCACCCATCGGGAGGTTTCCTCGCTCTTCTCCCTGCTATGTCCCTCCTGCTGAGCTCACGGGTCTCTTCTCTCCTTCACCCCCGTCTCCCCCCCCCCCAGTCCCTCACGCAGAGCACTTCGCCTCTCTCCACGTTCCATCCCCAAGCTCACATGTGTCCCCCGAGTCCAAGGGCTCTGCAGAGCGACCCAACCTTCTCCTAAACAGGATCCACCTTCCTCGAAGGCAGAGTGGCCCACTTTCTCTGTGCCTCTGGATCGAGCTGAAAATCACTGGTGACAGGAAAGAGGGAGAGGAAGACAGAGCCTCCTCTGTCTCCCTGTGGTGTCTGCTCTCAGGATTGGCCGCAAGAAACTCCTACACAGCTTACATCAACGCCCGGGATTTCTATTTAACATTAATTGGGCACCCACTGTATACCAGGCACTGTGGCAGGTGCTGGTGACCCAGGGTGAACCAGCAGATGGGGTCCCTCCCGGCCCTCGTGGGGCTCAGGTGTCTCAGTCGGGGAAGCCAAGATGGAGTGCTGCGGACACAGGGATGACAAAGTCACAGCACACGCTGGGAGAGGCCAGCACAGAGCGACGCAAAGGGGCCTGACATCAGGGAACCATTCTTCTAGAACGGTGTCAGCAGAGAGGGGCAGGCTGTGAGCAGGATGCAAGGGTGAGAAACTAGGGCGGGCTTTGTAGACGGAGGGAACCGAAGGAGCCCAGGCCTGGAGACGGGTGTCAGCCTGAGAAACGGCAGGTGAGGCCGGCCCGCTGGTGGCTGGTGGGCAAGGAAGAAGGAGGGGCGGGGCAGGCCGAGTGGGCAAGGGCCTCCGGGCCTTCTTGGCCGGGTGAGGAGTTGGAACTTTGTTCTGAAGTCAGTGGGGGAGTATCGGTGGGTTTCAGACTCCGAGTGTGGTTTCTGCTCTGAGAAGAACGCCCGGCTGCGCTGAAGGCTGTGCGGGAAGGCTGCTGTGTCGCCTCGCAGGGCTAGGCCCAGGGAGAGGGGTCTCGCTCCAGGGTCTCCAAAGGAGGTCGAAGGGACTTGCCGTTAGGCTGGGTGTGGGAGGTGGAGGGGAGGGAGTCCCGGGCACATCCAGCTGATGTCAGCCCCGGTGGGGACAGGTGAAGTCAAGAGTTGGTCTTGGTGGCAAACACACAACACGCAATGCAGGTGACACGCTATAGAATTGGACCCCTGAAGCCTGTGTCACTCACCAGTGTCCCTCCAGTAAATTCAGTTAAAAAAAGGAGCGAGTCTTGGGTAACAGGTCAGGTCGGCGAGGCCTGAGGTGACTGAGCAGGACGGTCCTGGCAGGCGGTGGGTGAGCGACCATTGAACCTGTGTTTGAGTCAGGGGACTTCTTGGGAATTTGGTGACAAACCACGGACCCTCTCCCCAGAGCAACATCCCCATGCACCTGTGACAAAGGCTGGGCGTCCGCCGGGGCCAGACCTGGGCTGGGCCTTGGGGAGCCGCTGCACGCTGGCCAGACTGGCCTAGGCCTTCGAGCTCAGAGAAGTAAACTTCGAACTTGTGTGTAAATAATTCCTGTGGCCGTGAATTACAGGTTGGAAGGCAGTGGGGACATCTGCTCCAGGAGGGATGCAGCGAGGGAGAGCTTAGAGGCAGGGGGATGCAATAGGGACAGGCAGGACCCGGGTGACTAGAGGCCAGGGAGACACAGGGGGACTGTGGGTCGGAGGCTTCCTGCTGCTCTGTGAGCCCCCTGAAGTCCACGCTCGCTGGGCCGGCCAAGGGTCCTGCCCTCAGTTCCCTCCTGGGCTGACCTTGAACCTCACGGCTGCCCTAATCAATCTCCTGGCCTGTTAACCTGCCGTTCTCTTCTCTCTCTCCTCTGCCAAGGATTTGGAAGGAGTGCCGCCCTCCAAAAAGATGAAACTGGAGGCTTCGCAACAAAACCCCGAAGAGATGTAGACGTTTGCCTCAGTCTCCGGTCCGCGTTTCACGGGAGACCCATCAGCAGGCTTAATTCTCCAGCTTCCCCGAGCGAGCCCTCGGGTTGGAACTACGAACTTTCCGAGTTTACCAAGTGCAAATCCAAGAAGACCTAGAACGGCGTGACTTCTCAGACACTGAAGAACTTTCTGCTGTGAAGCAAAACACTCAAGTCTTGAAGTGACTGTCCTTGTGGAGGCGGGTCGACAGCTCAGGAGTGTCAGACACTGTCTCTGAAGCCAAGATTACATTTGCGTTGCTGCTGTATTGTCCCCCCCTCCCCCACTTCTCTCGTTAACGATATAAGCTATTTGAGGGTGGTACCCATCAGGAATTCGCGTTTTGTCGGGGCTTGTCACTGTTCCACAGATCCCTCCCGCTTTCTTTTTTGTGCCTTGTGCCCTTGAGGTGACCTCTGGCATGTTTTCCTGGTTGTTTTGCATCTCCCTTTGCAAAGTGCCCTCTCGGTTTTGTTGAGGCTGCCACTGCCCCGGCCCTCACATCTCGCTCCTCCCTGCCCTGGGACTTCAGTGGGAACAGAGCAGGCAGGGAGGAGGAGAGCCCGAGGCTGCTGGAGAGTAGGACCTCCTTGGCCACCTGCCCAGCCTGCAGGGTCCGAGGAGTCTCAGATGTCAGGGCACTGTGTCCCCAAGCACCAGCCACTTGATATGCTCACCTCCTCGGGGCATCTGAGCCTGGTGTTTCCAAGCGTCCCAAATGGACATGCAGAACCCTTAGACTGTCCTGGCGCTTCTGCCCTCTGCCCCCACCACTCTGCTTTCCGCAACACCGCTGAAGATGGGACGGCTTCTGTGGCTGACGGCAGGATGGGTTCAGACGATTAAAGGGTTGAGGAGGCGACCAGCAGACAGCAGGAACAGCTGGTGCTGAACTTCCTCTCCTAGGACAGGACGTTGCTTGGATTTCAAATCCACGGGAACCTGCTGCCCTCTGCCTCTCCAGGTCCCCTGCCCCCACCCTGGGGGCAGGTGCAAGATTGCAGTCCAGGAAATCCGCCTACTTCTGTGTCATGTTCCTGACCCCACAGAGCCAACCATTGGATCCTGTCTCATTCCCAGGACACCCCATCATGGGTCACCGGCCAGGAGCAGGCCTTGGTGGTTCGACCTTGGAGGCCAGAGGGAGGAGCTGGACAGCTTTGCCCGCCTCTAGGAAGGGGCAGTCGGACCCCTGTCCCCATCCCTGCCTGCCCTGGGACAGCTCCTTGTCACTGAAATGGAGCTGCCCCCTTGGACCAACCGCCTAAGTGTTTGGTTCTGAGGCCTGGTTGCCCGTAGTTTCTATGGACTTGTCAGACGCAGCCCTTCCCCTGAGCTTCCTTCACTGCACTGGAGTTCCAGCTCCCTCTTGAGTTGTGTGTGGCTGGGGGGAGGGGGCCTTGCGGGGGGGTTTTGTTGGTGGTTTTCTGTCTGTTTCTTTCTTTTTTGTTTGTTTGTTTTTTGCTAATCGGTGCGTATTCAGGTGCCACCTTTGATGTGGGCGCTTTCTCCTGACCACCATGGAGGTGTCTGCCAGGTTCCACTTTCTACGAGTTTCTGAGGGTGAGGCTCTCGCTTTATTTTTTTTAAGAGAGCCCATCTATTTCCTGCACTTCAAGAAGAATCAAGATGTTCCTGAATTTCAAATACCTCATGCAAAAATGTCTCCTGAAATAAGGGAAAACAAACAAACAAACTTTGGAAATCTCAATGTTGAAGTGAGCGGTGGCCGAAAGGTTTCTGTCTTAAAGAAAAAAAAATTCCTTGTCCGTTTGGCCCCTCGGGCAGTCAGCTCTCCGAGAACGGGGCTCCGCGTTACCTCTCAGCGACTCCCCAGGCGGCTTTACCTCCAGATCCCGTAGGGTTTGAGTCACATTTTTCTTTGCAGCAAAACTCCATTCTGAGGGAAGATGAATTTGGATGTTTATTTCCTGCTCTTTTTGGGAAGCGAGAGGTGACAACCGGGACAGCTGAAAGCGCATCACACGCGCGCGCACGTGCGCATGCGTCCACGGAAACAGCAAGTCGGCCGGGGTGCCCCCCTGCGCCCCTGCTGTTAGCCTGTCCAGGTGGGCAAGGGAAGTCGATGCCATCCACGACGCTGAGGCTGTCGTTAGTTTTTCTCTGAAGTGCCTGAAGGTAGGGACGGGCCGGTGGTCGCACGGACTGGGCCCCGCCAAGGCCACGCCAGGCAAAGCGCCAGCGGCCCGCACTTGACACTGGCCAGGAAGGCCTTCCACGGCGAACAATGAGACTGCAAAAATCCAGATGTGCTTCCTTCCCCGCAGCCCGCTCCTCGGAGCCGCTGTCCCCCAGCCTTCCCATGCCCGCGCCCTCTCCCACCGCAGAAGCCAAGACCTTGCAGCTGGCCGAGCCAGGCGGGGGTCCCAAGCGAATGCCTTCCGCGGACACCAGGCCCCATGGCCTTAAGGGCTCCCAGGGCAAACTCACTCCCCGAGAAACTTGAAGTTGGGGACGCTGCGGCTACACATTCCACAAAGTGCTGGCACTTAACACCCATAACCCGGAAGGCAGTTGACCGACTCATAGGGTGGTGACCTCCCATTACAAACGATGTCATGGTTTGGAATGTTCATTACAGCCAAGGACCTGGTTAGAGGTATAAAGACTTTTTCACATTATCTAATTTTTTTTTCCTCTTAAGGTTTTGTTTTTTTTTTTGGTGTGTTGTACAGCAGTATAATTTTTCACTTATTTATTCCATCAGTAGATATGGTTTGTACAATGTACAATGGTTCCATTTCAGAAAATAAAAAACTTTCAGATCATGAACAAACTTTCAGATCATGTGACTCTGTAGCAGCATAATAGTCAAACCTGATCCATGGGGAGCATGTCGGTCAGCAGCTGCTCTGGCCTCCGGCTGGGCTGGGTGGCCCCGGCTTTGTACAGGCCTCTCCTGTCCCACAGTCAAGCTCACTAGGCACCAGTGGGTGCTGTGGGCGGGTGTCATGGGCCACCTTCTGCCGGGGAGGCAACTTCAGGACTGTCTGGTGTGGGAGTCAGAGCCGCACCTCGTCTCCCAGCCTGGGTCCTGACTCTGGGCAGCTGTGGCCCCAGGCAGGGACAAATGAGAGGCTGATTGCAAATTTGTCTTGACTTATCTTAACTCCCCATCTGGTGACTTAAGGCTAGAGCCAGAACCTTCTCCCAGGGCCCTTGCCCCTCCCCTCAGCTCAGATGCCCTCCAGGAGTTGTCCTGTTTTCCCTTTTTCCTCCGTGGGTCTCACTTCCTTTTCTACCTGACGCGGCCCTGGCCCTGGGGGAGCACCGATAAGGAAAGGGTAGGAATATCGAGGAGCCGAGCTGCCACTGACCACCTGGAGGCAAATGTTCTCTCCCTCCGTGTGTGCTGCCAGCGCCTCTCTCTTCCCCCACCCTCTCCTCTTCACCATGTTCCAGTGTCTTTACCAGGATTCGTTGCTCAGCAAAACAAGCTCCTGAAATGGAAAGTTCAGCTTGACAGAACACAGATCCTAGGGGCCTGTTTGCTCATCGAGAAGCGCTGTGGCTGGTGTCTCCCCCACCCCACCCTCCTGCCCGGTCTGTCCTTCCTGTGTGTCTGCTCCCTGGGGCTCAGCCCAGCATGAAGGTCCCTTGTGTCCAGCCCTGTCTCTGTGGGTCTTCCTCTCTCTCTGCTACTCTTGTCGTTCCCCCTTCCTCCCCGTCTCAGGTCTCTGTCCCTCAGCCATTCCGTTTCACAGTCTCTGTGTCTCGGCTTCTCTGTCTCAGCTCTCTGCCCATCTGGAGCTTCCTCCCCTCCCTCCACCAGTCATGCACCGGCTTTCCAGGTGACCATTGCGCACCATCGGTGTGCTGAGCCCTGGTCAGCAGTGACTCAGACTTGACCCTTGCCCTCTGGGCAGAAAAGGGAGCCAGCTGGTGCACTGGGGAGAGGTGCATTTTGATGGTGTGGTCAGGGAGGCTCCTGGGGTGGTGGAGGGAGCCTGCAGCGAAGAAGCTCGTTTCTCCTTGTGGATAAGGAGTGGCCGGGGATTTGTGAGCCAGGGCTCTGCTGGACGGGGGACAGGGTTGCCAGGGTAGCGGGGATTGGAAATGGCCAGACAGGAGATGGGGGCAGGACAACCAGGGAACTAGGACAGTAGGCCAAACAGGAGGGGCTGTGTACCCCCAGGTGATGTGGGCCAAGGGGCACCAAGGACAGGTAGGACAGGGAAAGGTGGGCTGGGGGAGGCAGTTAGAGAAAGCTCTTGTCCAGGTCAGCATCTTGACCAGCTCAGCAAGTGTCATGGAGGTCAGTGGCTAGTGTCCGGAGATTGCAACCCCTACACACTGAGTCTACCCACCCCCTCTGGGTGAGGATGCATGTTTTCCTCCAGGGGCTGAGACACACCCGCTCCTTTGCCATTTGCATTCCCTTCTTCTTCCAGTAGGGGTCCCCCTCACCCATTCTCAGTCCCAAAGGTGGCCATGTGACCCAGGCCTAGGTCCCTCCCCTGGGAGACAGCAATTGGTTCAGGGGTGATCACATGACCCAAAGTAGCCCAGTGAGAGTGAGCCCCAGGGATTTTTTTTGTGGGAACTGTGGGGAAAGAGTTCTAATGGAATGTTGGCTGGCATTGTTTAATGGAGCTGCCGGTGCCACCTCTGCTCCAAAGTGGAGAGAAGCCTGCCTGAGACGGAAGCCAACCCAGGAAGGAGTTGCAGGATGGTGACTGCGAGCTTCCTGAGAGCAACCTCCGAGCACCTGGCCCCAGCTGTCCCTGAAGCTGGCTCTTCTCTGGAACTTTCCGTTCTGTGAACCTGACACGTCCTTGATAGTTCAGGTGTGTTTTTGCTGGTCTTTCCCACGTGAGCCCAACTCCTCTCACCCAGGGCGTGGAGTGTCTGCTGGGCACATCCTGGAGGAGTTGTTACCAAGATGGTAGGGTAGCTCTGCCTCCTAACTGGGAGTGTCCCTCTCCCCCTCCAAACTGTGCCCCTTTCAGTGCACCCACAGGACAAGGACTTGGAAATTTCACAGCTAGGACAAGAAATAAACAGAAGATAACACAGACCCATTTTGGACTTCTGAGACAGGCTTTTCTATAATCCTCAGAGCTCCAGCACTTTAGTGCTGTGTGACTTCAGGCAAGTATCTCAACCTCTCTGGGACCCAGTTCCCTCGTTAGGAAAGTGGGGAGAATAATAGTGCCTACTCAGGGTGTTGTGAGGATTGAATTCATACATGTGAAATGCTTGAGACAAGCCCTGACACATAGTGAATCTCAATAAATGTTAGCTGTTATTGTTATTACCATTATAGTCATCATCCGCAAGCATGTTTAGACTCCAAAAGTCCAGCTCCTAGAAAATGAGGCACAAGGAAAGGCAAGAGTCGCCCATCCCCCGGGGCTTTGGGCTTGCCCTCTGAGTTACACCTTGCTCTCTTCAGACTCACCTCTTCTCCAAATGATTGATGCTGGACTGACCCACCTAGCACACCCCAGGTGACCCACACCTGTGTCATGCTTTGGGGTTTGAGTGGAAGCCCACCAGGAAACAGGCGGAAGAGAAATCTGGCTGAGCCAAGAGTGTGAGCAAAGGGCTGGAGACTGGACGAGACAGCCCCATATCCCTGCCGCAGGTGTTGGATGCCCAGTAAAGGGGGCTCAGGCGGGAGCACGGGAGCAGCCCACTGAGGGTACGTTTTTCCAGTCTCTCTCCTTCACTTTGCTGTCCCTCCCCAGGCTCTCAGGGGACAGGCCTCTGGGAGGCAAGGATCAGGATATGGTGCCAGGCCTGTGGGCCTTGTCTCTCTCTGGGATACCCCTGGAACACTGGTGCCCACGGCTGCACTGGGTGACGTGGGCTCCATGCCTTTCTCTCCCAGGCTCTGGCAGAAATAACAATCTGCTTTGTACTGAAGAATCTCAAGAGGCTCTTAACTCCTGCTTTTTCCTCCTCGAGGGCTCCCTCCGCGATGAGCTCATCTGACTTCATGCAGCGTGGCCCTGAATGGTAGTGTCGAGCTGGGATCCATCTCTTGTTGCACAGAGAGACCGAGACCAACGGTGACTGGACAGGGTCCCGCGGGAACTCAGTGAGGGAGGCTCCGGAATCCAGCCCGTCTTCCCCTGGATGAGACAAATCCGGCCGCCACTAGTTTTTGTAGATAAGGTGGTGGAACCCAGCCACTCCCGTCTGTTTAAGATACACTAGTGGAGCTGCGTAGTTGCTGCTGAGACGGACTTGCAAAGTCAAACGTGTTCCCCCTCTGGCGCCCCCTACAGGAAAGTTTGCCCACCGCTGCCCTCAACTGCACTGTTGAAACACTGTGTTGTTAAAATAATAATAATTGCCTACTACGTGCCAGGCACCGTGCGCGACCTTTCTAAATGTTTTGCCCATTTACGTGCACGGGGTAGCTCAGTGAATTTCACTCCCTAAATACAACCTGCACGACCAGCACCTGGATCAAGAACCAGCCAGTCACCAGCTCCCCGACACCGCCCCCACCCCTTCCGGTCTGTACCCTGGAAGCTGACTGCAACCCTACTTCTCTTCCCACAAATGAATTTTGTCCGTTTTCGGGCTTTACGTTCATGGCTTTGTACAGAAGCCCTCTGCTGTGTCCGGCCCCTTTCACTCTCCGCGATGTTGGTGAGATTCTTCGGTATCGTGGTGTCCACTGGGGCCCACGCACTGTCGTTGCAGGGAGTCTTCCACGGGGCGAGGCTGCCCTGCTGATGCTGGGCGTGGGGTTTGCTTCCAGTTTCCCAGGAGCATTATGAACATGCAACCCGTTGGGCCTCCATGGCTCCTCTTCACCCTGGCTTCAGCCCTGAGATGGGGGACCAACGCATCGCCCCATCTGAAAGGTGTGAAGACCGAAGTTCAGACCCAGCACGTGGGGAAGGCCCTGGGCGCAGGTGGCTGTGCTTGCTGCCCTCGTCCTCCGCCTTCCTGGTTAGACGCTGGCTTGAAATCTCACTGCGACTACAGACTGTATGATCCCATTTCCATGAACTTTCTAGAATAAGCAAACTATGGCCTCATAGAAGATAGGTAGAGCCCAAAGGTAGAGCCCGGTTTGTCTGAGGCGGGGAGCAAGGACCGGCTGCATAGAAGCAGGAAGAAGTTATTTTGAATTGTACATGGAAAGTGGGTGAATTTCAGGGGTGCAAAATAGAGCTCAATAAAACTAAAGAAAAAAGGCTCCAAATCCTCATGACTCAATGTCTTCACCCCCCTGTGCCTCAGTTTCCCTTAGAGGCGTGAGGCTGGCTGTGCCAGCTGTCAAGGGCTATTCAGCCATGAAGTCTTCCAGCTCTCCCCACGATTAGATGCTCCCCACCAGTGACACCGCTCCCTGCAAAGATGCAAGTCTAGGGTGAGGCGGGGCGGGGGGGGGTCTCCCTGTCCAGAGGTGACGCGCGGAGCTTCCTGTTTGCATCACCGTGTCCGACCTGCCACCTGGCAGGGGCAGAAGAGCCACGCGTGGCGGATGCCCAGGCCCCAAACTGTTTCTCCAAGTAGTCCCCCGAGACGGCCACTGCCTTTCAGTTCCTGCGCTTGTTTGTTTTCAAAGGGACGTTGCCAGACCGCCAGGCCACCCCTGCCCTTTCATGGTTTGTTTTATGTAAAAAATCTCAGGAGGCGAGAGAGGCGTGAAGCCACCTGAAACCAATCCCACGGCCAGCAGAGAATCGCCACAGGCCCCAGCTGCCAGGTGTGAGAAATGTGCGGGCCTGGGATGTCCCCTTGCCGGCCCCCAGAACCCCAGAACCCCGGAGAGCCTGACAGTCATCGCGAACATTCAATAACTGACTCAGGGACGGTTCTGGGGACTGGACATCCCCGTGCGAAATGAATGGACCTCAGCCCAAGCCTTGCACCTGATAGAAAATTCACTCAGAATGGATCACAGACCAAAACGTAACTCTAAAGATTCTACAGGAAGACTTCTTCTATGGGAGAAAAGCTTTGTGAGCTCGTGGTTCGGCAAAGCTATTTTGGACATCAAAGCACTAACTATAAAAGAAAAAAAAGAGATCAATTGGGCTTCATCAAAATTCCAAGCTTTTGCTCTGCTAAAGAACTGTTAAGAGAAGGAAGAGACAGGCCAGACGGGCAGATGATTCTTGCAAAACACTCATCTGATACAGGGCTTATCTCCAGAGTATATAAAGAACTCTCAAAACTCAATAATAAGAAAGCCAGCATTCCCACTCCCCCCAAAACTAGCAAAATACTTGCATAGGCTCTTCATCAAAACAACAACAACAACAACAACAAAGGTACAGAAAGCAAATAAGCACATGAAAGATGGGGAGCATCACTAGTTATTAGGAAAATGCAAACTAAAACCACAACGAGAAGTCCTACATTCTCGCTAAAGGAGCTACAAAGGTAGACCCTGCCAAATGCCGGTGAGGATGCAGACTAACGGGAGTTCCCCTGCATGCCAGTGGAAGGGAACACGGCACAGCCACTAGGAAAAGCGTTTGGTAGGTCCCTACAAAGCTGAACGTAAACTTGCCCCACAACCCGGCGAACCCCACTCCTAGGTATTTGCTTAGGAGAAGCCCAAGTGCGTAGAAGCCTGCGTGTGAGTGTTTGCAGCTGCCTCACTCATAATCACCCACGACGGGGAGCAACTGAAATGGCCGTGAACTGATGAGCGGATCAACAAACGGTGCTACGTTACGTGAAATGGAATCCTACTCACAAATAAAAAGGCGTGGACTACAGAGACACCCAATAATAAATAATGGGCAAGAATCCAGGTGCATTATGCCAAGCAAAGAGAAGCCAGACTCAAGGCTACTTACTGAATGATTCTGTTTATATAAAATCCTGGGAAAGGCCAGACTGCAGAGACCAGAAGCAGATCGGTGCTTGCCGGGGGCTGGGGTGGGGAGAGGGGCTGGCTGCGAAAAGGCGTGTGCGCATCGGAACTGTTCCGTGTCAGGACTGGCTGGTGCTGGTGAGTCCACAGCTGTCTGCTTGTCAGACATGTAGAGCTGCACACGAAGAAGAGGACGCTACTGCATGCAACTCATACCCCGAGAACTCAGAAATGAAAATAATGATAGCCAACATAACACCGCATGCCCTGTGCCAGGCACCGTTTGAAGCTCTGGGCACTGGTGAGCTCACTCAGTCCTGACAACGACCGGACTATGAAGTAAGTACTGCTAATCCCCAACTTGTGAGAGTTTTGTCCCCAAAGCCCATGCACCTTCTTGGTTTCCAGCCCCCTCGGTCTGATACCCAGGGCCCTGTTCCTGCTGTGACCCTCTCCTCCCCTGTGGCTGTCTTCTCTGTCCCACGGCCACACAGGAAAAGCTTCCACTAGCTTGTTCCACTGCGGGGCCCGCCGCTAATAACGAGGCTTAGCAGGGATTTCAAACTCAAATGCCTACAGGAACCAGGCAGGTGGGGTATCAGTGGGTTGGCAAAACCCCCTGGGACAGTAGGGGTTTGGTGGGAACCGTGGAAAGCTGGGGAGGACATGCTGTGTCTGAAGGGGACAGTCCTTCAGCTGCCACCCGATGGAGACAATACGGGCCCAGTGTCGTCAGATCTTCTGCGGTTCAATAAACCCTGACATTCTTGTGTTTTTGCCGTGACTTTAAAAATATTAGCCAGGAAGCCACATTTAAAAAAAAAAACTGTTTAGATACTGGCTTTTACTATTATAAAGACATGTTCACCCCTTTCTTTTTCTCCAAAGTCACCCCCAAAGTACAAGAAAATAAGAAGCAGAGGCGGAAGCTCCACAGCTAGTGAAATAAGGCGACATCTGTGGTCCAAACCACTGTATTGTGGACGTGGAAGGGAGAACGGAGGAACAGAAATGAACTTCGCGGGCCGGAGGAATAACAGACCCAAGTGCTGCAGATGTGGGTCCCCCTGCACAGGTCGCTCCTGCCCTGACCCTAGAAAAGCTCAGGCATCGGGTACCACAGAAGGCAGAGGATTAAAGATGGGGTTTGGTGGGAAGTCTGCCTGTGAGACAGGCAGGCGGCCAGGTTGCCACCCCCCATCCTGCAGAGTCTAGGCTGACTGCCCCACTCAGCCCTCCGCTGGAGACGAGGTATTTAGCATCTGGAGAAATTAAATCAGGGAGACTCCAGAATCAGGGATAGTAGGCTGGGAGGAGTGCGGGGAGGGAGTTGCCAGAGGCTGCACGCAATGGGTGGCACTTTCGTGGTGTGGGCAGAGCGAACAGCAAGGCTACTGTCCCCTTCCCTGGCCTTACTCCAGAGCTAAGCTTATACCCTTCCTCCCAGAAGGCAGCTGGGGGTCAGTCATCCGTGCCATCCAAACCATCCAGCTTCTGAAAGGAGTCTCCCATCCAAAGGCTCCCTGGCCACCCACGGACTCACAAGCGGACAAGCCATGTTCCAGCTGCGTGCGCACTCATCCTGTGAGTCATCCTAACGGACATCAGACTTTTGAGGAAAGCTTCCTACATAAAGAGAGAGTTCGGAATAAACTAGGGGAGCCCTGGCTGATGTGGCTCAGAGGATTGAGCGCCAGCCTGTGAATGGAAAGGTTGCTGGTTCGATTCCCTGGGTTGCAGGCCAGGTCCCCAGTGGAGGGACACAGGAGAGGCAACCACACATGGATGGTTCTCTCCCTCTCTTTCTCCCTCCCTTCCCCTCTCTCTAAAAAGAAAGAAAAAAGTAAAATAAAATCATTCTAACATAAGTCAATAGATGATATGTGAAATTGATAATTCTGGACTATATATATGAGTATTTTTTTTAGATTTTATTTATTTACTTTTAGAGAGAGGAGAGGAGAGGAGAGGAGAGGGGAGGGAGAAGGAGAGGGAGAGAAACAGAAGTGTGCGAGAGATACATGAACCAGTTGCCTCTCGCACACCCCTAACTGGACCTGGCCCGCAACCCAGGCAGGTGCCCTGCCTGGGAATCAAACCTGCGACCCCCTGATTTGCAGGCCGGTACTCAAACCATTGAGCCACACCAGCCAGGGCTATATGAGTATTTTTTAATGTGGCAATAAATACTAGAAGTAATAACTAAAAAATCTGCAAGTGATCACCTCCAGGGTGGAGGTGGATAGGATGGAATAACCTGCTCTGGACAGACAGTTAGGTGCAGGGGGGGGGGCAGAGAGAAACTGCTATTTTTAAGTATAAGCCTTCTAACATGGTTTGTTTAATTCCATTTTACTTATTTTTAAAAAAAGATTTTATTTGTTTATTTTTAAAGAGAGAGGAAGGAAAGGGAAGGGGAGAGGTAGAGAAACATCAATGTATGGGAGCTTCCTATGTGCCCCCTACTGGGGACCTGGCCCGCAACCCAGGCCTGTGCCCTGACTGGGAATCGAACCAGTGACCCTGTGGTTTGCAGGCCGGGGCTCAATCCACTGAGCCACACCAGCCAGGGCTTTATTTTTATAAAAACCTATAAAGTTATAATTCTAAAATTCAATTTTAAACTTTGTTTTTTTGCTCTACACTGTTTCTTATGTTCCATCTCTTTCTCTCACTTGAATTCAGTGTTTGTTTTGCTGGAGAAAAACCTCTAGTAATACTTTCAAATATGAGCTGTGGAGGAAAAGGCCATTTTATCTTTTATCCTCCCAGATTCATTGAGGTATAATTTACACAGAGTAACATTCACCCTTTTCAGGTGTACATTTCTATGGATTTGGAGAAACTCACACAGTCACGTACCCACCACAACAAATAATCCCCTTGTTCCTGCCCTCCCAGCTCCTGGCAACCCCTGATCTGGCGTCTGTCCCTATCACTTTGCCTTTTCCAGATGTCGTACACATGGAACCAAACAATATATGGCTTCTTCTACTTAGCATAATGCTCTTGAGGGTCATTTATGGCATTGCATTTCTGAGGACTTTTGCAATCCAAAGGGACCATTGTCACCAGCCACCAGTGCTGCTCACCACATATTTGTGGCTGTCTGTTTTCCGGTCTTGTGATCAGACCATACTTCCTGGCTCCCTTGTGGTGGAAAGTGGCCTTGTGATTCGTTCTGGCCAATAATGGGTGAGTGCATGTCCCTTCTGGGCCAAAGTGTTTAATTAACAATGCAAGATCCTGTTGAGCTCTCTCTCTTTCCCCTGCCACAGCCATGGGCAGCGTTTGCAGAGGTGGCTGCTCTGTTTGCCTGAGTCTTGGAGTGACTACAACCAGCAGAGTCTACTGCCAACCTGTCATGGACAGGTGGCCAATAGACAGGTAGCTCGAACCAGAAGCACACCTTTGTGGGTTGAAGCCGCTGAGACTTGGGTGTGTTTTGTCATCATAGCACTGTCTGTACTGAGGCAGGTGGAAGGCTTGTGTTTTCAGCAATTGGGAAGTTTTCTTTTACTACTGCTTTCATTATTTCCTCTCTCTATTTTCCCTCACTTTTCTCTTTCTTTGTGGAACTATTCGGCGGGTGTTGAGACTTTTGAATACCTCCTCCGTGTCACTAGTCTCCCCTTTGTCCTTTTTGGCAGTTTCCTGGGACAAATGCTCAGATTACTCTTTTAGCTTACTCTTCTGTTTTCCAGCCGCATTCGTTTTCCTATTCAACTTGTCTTTTTCTTTTTATTCATAATTGTGTATTTGTATTTATTTTCCAAGACCTCCCCTTGCTTCTTTTCCATAAAGGGTTGTTGCTTAATGCATGCAGAGTCTTCCGTATTCTTTGTAAGGCTATCCATTACTTTAAAAGTCTCCTGTTGGTTCTGTTAGCTTTCCCCCTGTGCTCATTAGCTCCCAGGTGGCTTTCTTCCAGAGCCCTGGCTTTCTTTACCTGTTTGCTGACATCTGCTGGTCTGTAATACTTTGTGCTTGGGAATCCCTGTTCGCCGGATTGCCGATTCCGTGACGATGGGGTGATTACAATAATTCTGAATTGGGGAGAGGAGCTGGCTCTCTGTTTACTTGTGGTTTGTGGGGTGTGGGAGCTCTTTGTCCTTCCTGGATCTCTCAGCTCCCCAGGGCTCGGTGCTGCGTGTCCCTCCGGGGGCCTGCTGGCACTGCCCACCACTCAGTAGGAAGCAAGGTGGGGGCCTCGGCCTGGATGCCCCGCAAGCATTTTCCACTTTCCTGAAAACTGCCCCAGAGACCTCCCTTGGAGCCGCTGATTGTGAGCTTGCAGCCCCCTTTAGACCTCACTCTTGGGGGTCCTCTGCTTCCTGCCCTTTTAACTGTGATTTTCCTCATCTTGTTGCTTCTCTAATACACCCTCTGGGGACACAGAGTGAGGATCGCGCACAAGACGTGTGCGCACCAAATAGGGCCCGTAGATCGCCGGCTGTAACATCAGCCTTAAGAGGTTATGTCCTTTCAGGAAACTGATGTTTATATTGTTTAATTAAAAAAAGTACACATCCTCCTTTGTGGATGTCTTTTGTATTAAAGAAACCAAACAGAAATAGAGCCCACTCCAAAAAAAAGTATACAAGTAACAATTGTTTCTCTTGGAAATGAGAAAATATAGGAAAATGCAGACAACTGTAATTGAACAATAATAAAGTAATAAAATCTTTAAAAAAGAGAGAGAAAATACAGAAGAAAAACAAAAATCACCTCATCCAGAGATAACGAGATAACTGGTGTTCCTTAACCTGGCACACTTTCGGACATATGCCCATTCATATATGAATTTATTTATTTTTGAAATTGATATCAAATTACTGATAAGTTTCTAAAAGTTGCTTTTTCCACCCGACCCTACACCACGGAGTTCTTTCCATGTCAGTAAATATACATTCGCCTCATTTAGTATGTAGTGCTCCACTGTACTTGGGGCCATAGCACATCCGACGACTTCCCTCTTGTTAGACGTTACATTGTTTCTGTGCGCGCTTGATAGACGCTACCACAGTCATCATCCTTGCGCATGTTGTCATTAGAATAAAATTCCAGAAGTGGAATTGCTGTGTCGAATGTGGCTGGGCATTCAAGAGTTTATGAAGAAGAAAAATACTCGGCTGAAGGAAGGCAACTCAAAGGCTGGACGCTCAGATATTTGCAACCAGAGGTGGAAGCGGTGGTTTGGGCCAGGGGGAGGGGGCATCTCAAACTCACACCGGAAGCTGCCGTCCCTTGCGACCTACTCCTCCTTAGAGGCATCTAGGAAAGGAGTTACTGCGGCCCATTTGATGAGTCCTTCCTCCCGCCCGTGCCCAACACCTGCGCCTTCGGAAGGAGGGTGGGGCAGGGTGATCAGCCTCCACCCGAATCTGGAAGTGACACTGGCTTCAACGTGGAGCTCATTGTGCTGCTGGGGAGGGATCCTGCGCCCAGCTGGGACCGGCCCGGGTGCTCTGGACCTAGGGGCCACCCCGGCCCTCCCCACTCTGCCCCCAACCCGGGCTGGCTTTGAGTCCCTGAAACCTTGACTGCTTTCTAGAAGTGTTCATTATGAGGTTGAACCATAGGAAATCGCCGTTTCTCTAGGTCAGAAGTGGTGGAGTGTTGGCATTAAGAGCCTCTGGCTGGTTGGTTCAGTTCTTTCAGCCTGTGGTACACTCGCTTAGCACGTGCTGTGCTAGGTGCTCCGCTAAAGACTCTGTAGTCGTTTTTTAACAGTTACAGCTCTCTGGGACAGAGGAATTGTTCCCCCAGTTGATAGAAAACAAAACTATGGCTCAGTTTCCCCTTTCGGGATGGTTCAGGGGCTGGCTGGCCCTCCAAACGTTAAGATCTTCACAAGCGCCTCTGCCACTGCCGTGATGCCCCAGGAAAATGCCTTGACTTAGCAGAGCCACTTTCCACCTCTGTATTAGTGAGGTCTCATTTTAAAGAGAGAGAGGAAGGGAAGGAGAATGACAGGAAGAGAAACATCAATGTGTAGCCGCCTCTCACCCGCTCCCCACTGGGTACGCGACCCGCAACCCAGGCCTGTGCCCTGACTGGGAATGGAACCCGCGACCCTTTGGTTCCGAGCCCATGCTGGATCCGCTGAGCCACACCAGCCAGGGCTCAGCGAGGTGTTCTTGATCATGTGTTCTCGGTAGAGACATTCTTGTGGTATTCAGCGACTCCGTCTTCTCACCAGTAAAATGGGAACAACAACCACAGTGCCCAGCAGCTTCAGGTTGAGCAGTTGCAACAGTTCCGGGCCCTACAGGAGAAAGCGGAGCCTGGGAGGGGGAAGGAGCCCCACCCCCACCCACCACGTGGAGGGCCCGCCCCACCCGCAGGGAGGCCTCCAGGCGATTCTCCGGAGCTGGGAGGCACCGCCTGCTCGGTTAACGCCTTTCCTAGGCCACGACGCTGGCGAGCAGCACTACCTGGCCACCTCTTCCCCACAGCACCAGGGTAGCCCGGAGGGGGTCGGGGCGACGAGGGGCGGGGCTTGGAGGCGTGGCTCAGCTCCCCATTTTTTTTCTTTTTGTCCGCCTTGAGAAGTAAAGGCTCCCCTGCGCCTTTAAGAGGCCGATGCGGGCAGCTGATTGGCCGAGACGCGCAGGTGACGTCACGCCGGGCCCGCGCCCTCCCCTTCACGCCCCGCGGCGCACTCGCGGGCAGTCCCCGCGCGGGCCGGGCCGGCGTCCCCTCTGCTTCGCTCGCCCGTGTCGTCCCGGGCCCCGGGGGATACCCCCATCCGGGCGCTCCCATGGCCGCCGACGTCTTCATGTGCTCCCCACGCCGGCCTAGCAGCCGGGGCCGCCCGGTGCTGCTCAAACCCCCGGTGCCGGAGGACGACGACGACTCCGACACTGATGAGCCATCCCCACCGCCCGCCTCCGGCGCCGCCAACCCGGCCCGGGCCCACGCGAGCGCCGCGCCGCCGCCGCCCTGGGCCGGGCCGGGCCGCGAGGAGCCTCCGCGCCGCCAGCAGATCATCCACAGCGGCCACTTCATGGTGTCGTCGCCGCACCGCGAGCACCCGCCCAAGAAGGGCTACGATTTCGACACGGTCAACAAGCAGACGTGCCAGACCTACAGCTTCGGAAAGACCAGCTCCTGCCACCTGTCCATCGACGCCTCGCTCACCAAGCTCTTCGAGTGCATGACCCTGGCCTATAGGTAGAGGACCTGGAGACCACCCCCCCCCCCACGCCCGCCGGCCCCACCTGCCCAGTCGCGCTCCCTTTGACAAAATAAGCGGGGGGGGGGGGACCTTGACTTCACGCATTCCCTTTGGGTCTTGCCCTTGGGGAGGGTTTATGGGGGCCTGACCTCTTCCCCGGTCAGCAGTGCTTGGGTTCTTCCGGCTTAAGGTTCCCCATCCAGGCCCTCCCCTCCAGTGTCCCGAGGCCACCGATCTTGCACTAGAAGGAGGTGTAAAGACAGGCTGTACCTTGTATCACTCGACTGGAGACAGCCCTTCCCCGAGAGGCTTTGTGTGTTTCCAGCAGTCTGGTGGTTAAGACCACCTGTCCAGGGGTGGTTAAGTGCTGGTCCCAGTCTTGAATGGTTGCGTAAAATCTCGGAGACTGTTCCCTCCTTTATAAAGAGGGGATGACAGCCCTGACCGGTGTGGCGCCGTTGGCTGGACGTCATTCCGCAGAGCAAAAGGTCCTGGTTCGATCCCAGGTCAGGCACGTGCCTGCTGCCTGGGTTGTGGTCCCGTCCCTGTGGGGGTTGTAGGAGAGATAGCCGGTGGATGTTTCTCTCTCTTTTTTTCCCCTCCCTTCCCCTCTCTCTAAAATAAAAGGGAGGGTGACAGTCGTATCCACTGCACTGGCTGTTGTGGATGGAGAGAGACAGATAGTGCTCACTCCAGTGTCTGGCTCATGGTTACACACCCCGAAACGTTAGCTACTGTTCTTGTTGTCCCAACAGAGGGACGTCCCCCTTATTGGGAAACCCTCCCCCAGCTTGGGAGGGGGCCTGGGCGTCTCCTAGGAAGACTGCTGGCGCCCTGCTGTTGAAGGTGCAGCCTGTCCTCCTGGCAAGTCGGAGGTTCTCTGGCTGGCCAGGAAACATTATATGGAGGTGTCTGTGTTGAGGGCAGGCTTCCCAGACACCATCCTGACGTGTGGGCTTGGCTCTGGGCGCAGGTCTCTCTTTCCTTAGCCCCTGAAACGCCTGGCCCTCCCGTGGCACTCACTGCTTCCCCAGTGCAGGTGTTAGGTGTTTGCTGCAGGTAACTTCTGGGACGGCTGCAGTGCAGGGAGTGCCGGCCGGCACAGGGTGCCTGGGAGGGCCTCTGCTGGGCGGTTATGATTTGTGACTGGCCTGACTGGGGCTGTCTTAGGTCTACTCTGCAGGCAGCGCAGGATGTTTCCTGGGAGATTCCAGAAAAGTGTAAAGACGGAAGTGGGAACACTCCCCCACACACCTTTTTTTTTTTTTTTTGGAGAGCCATGAGCCTGGAATGCATCCAAGTTAAAACATTACACATTTACCTGAAGTTAAAACACTAGATACTGGGCTCCGGGTGACATTTTCCTCTGGAATAAATGATTAATCAGTTTGTTCCTTTGTTATGTTCCTGAAATGCCCCCACCCTCCCATTTCCTCTCTAAGCGTTCCCTGGTGGTTTGTTTGCCACTTGGCTGCTTCCCCCACCCCCTTCCCAGTGCACTGGTCCTGTTCTGCTCGGCTTCTCTGGTCTTGCCAGTTTGAGCTGGCACCGAGCCTGTGAAGATGCTCTGGTTGTTTTAAACAAATGGTATTGGGATCGCAGCCCTCTCTGCCTTCTTTTTGCCCTGCTTACTCTCTCAAATCGGAGCACGTCCACTGCAGTCAGACCTCAGTAGATTGTAGCGAATGCTGCAGCGTGAGGCAGCCCTTCTACACAGAACTAGGGGAGAGAGGCAGGAATGTGTTTTATTAAAAGCACTTAATCCTCTTCCTTGTTTTAATATAAACTGCATGGATAGGGAAGGAATGATTACTGAGTAGCAGGAGGTAGGGGCTAGAAAACTCTTCATCTCAGCTCTGCTAAAGGGAAAAAATAAACCAGTCTCTCCTTTGCCCTCAGTTTGGATAACCTAAAGGTTTATTATTAAATAACACTAAAGAATTTTAGTAATGACATCCCCCCCTCCCCCTCCACTTCTTTCAGAAATGTTTGGCAAGTGGCCATTGTTCAATTAACTTTCTTGACTGCAAAACGCACCCCTAGTTTGGTTGGAGGCTCACCTTGCTCTTAACACCTCCCACTGGCTCTCCGGCCTATGTCCTGCCCCTGCAGGTCCCCGATGGCTGGCTGCCTCCGTCTCTCTGTGTGGGGCTGGCTTGGATGGCCCCCGAGCTGAGCTGGCAGTGTGGAACCTGGGTACAGAGCGACAGGGATGACTCAAAGCCAGCTGTCTGGGCTGCGGCCTCTGGTGTACAGAGAGCAGCACCAGAGCAGAGGGGAGTTCCTGGCCTTAGCCGTCCCGTCACGGCCACTAGCTGGCTCTCAGGGAGGGTGGGTCCAGGTGGGGGCAGCCAGGGAAGACGACCGACCAACCGAATCCCAGAGGCGGTCGGACTGTCCCCCCACTGGGGCTGGAGCCTCCATAGCCGAGTCCTGGGTTTCCCCCGCCTCCCTGGCCTGGAGGGAGGCCAACTGGGCCTCCTCTTCTGTGGGACTGTTTCTGGCCGGGGCTCTTTCTGCCCAACTTCCTCTCTGTCCCCTAGCCTCCTCGATCTAGCTGCCTCACTCTCCCTGGTACACTCTGTGCTTTTTTTCTTGGTTTCCTGTAAACTGCTGCCTTCCAGCTGTTTCCAGATGAGGTTCAACAGCTCTTCGGGACAGGAAGTAAGTGCAGGGGAAGTTGTGGTTATTTCCCCCCAGTCCTGTGAAGTGGTCGAGGGATCAGGCTCTGTCCCTGAACAGGCTAAGTCTCGGAGTCCTCCAGGGTCTTTGGCAAGGCCAACCTTGGGTAGGGAAATAGGGTGTGTGAGGAATGGGGACACTGTGAGAGCCCAGTGGCCCACGTGGGTAAGTGACATCGCTGGTGGGACCCCAGCTTCACTTAGCTTCCTTAAAACCCGTGTCCTTCCCACTCTGATGCCAAATGGCCCTGGGGTGACACACCTTGATTTCGTCCTACAGTGTAGTGCTCGGGATTGCGGTGTTTGGAGGGGGAAGTTGCTTCTCCCCGGGGCAAAGCTTACGGGGCAGAAGCTGCCTTTCTCAGCCTCTGTGTCGGCCACTGTGAAATGGGGAGGGTACGCTGGCCGGCAGGGTGAACGTCAGGGTGAACCGAGACCGCCTGCAATCGTGTCTAGCACCCGGCAAATAGGAGGCCGAGGAGGCCGGACAGTGGGATCCAACTCCGCGTCCCCATTCGGCCGACTTTGGGGAGGAGCCCAAGTCTCTCACCTGTAACCTGAAGGGAACAACGGATCTGCCTGGGCTCTCGTCGTGGGGCTTTCAAACAGCTGCTCGGCATGTGACCCTTAGACAGGATGGGTTGCCCGTGCTCTCTGAGGCTCCACAGAGGAGCCACGTGCTCTAGAGTGTAATTCACGGTTCTTGCCCTCTTAGCGTGGCAGAGAACGTCACGCACGTAAATCCCTCACGCAGACTTGGGACGCCTCTGGCGCACAGCTTGTTGCGGTCGGTTTTGCTTTCACTTTTCCATCTTTCCACGCAGCTCTGCCTTGGGGAGCCTCGGTGTGGGCGTCTGGCGAGGGTGACGGTCCTTCTGTGTGTTTGGAGAGGACCTCTCTGCACTGGGGCCTTCTGCTGAGTGGAGATTTGAGGAGACCTTTTAATTTGGGCCTTGGGATAGAAGATTCTAGACTGTGGCCTTGAGCAAGTGTGGCCTCTGTAGTGCTGTCTGTCCCTGATTCAGGGCAGGTCCCTGCCAGACGGAGGGAGTGGCAGGGATTCCCGGGTCAGCGTGCTGTGCCCCTTCACACTGGAAGCTTTGCAGAGGGACTTCCTGACGCTAGGCCTGGTGACTGGTGTAAATGGGAACCGGTCACCCCGATGACTGAGTCTGTTCTCTGCAGCCGCACCGGAGACCAGCAGCTCCTCGTCTCCAGGGCTGTCTGCGGCCGTCCTGCAGTGTGCCGGCCCAGGGTTAGACCCAAGTGAGGGCTGCCGAGATGAGGATGAGGGCTGTGTCCTCAAGGGGCTCACAGGCCTGGGGAGGGACAAACAGCCCGTGTGGGACTGTGGGCAAGGGCTGTGGCAGAGATTACATGGCAGCGCCCGGGGCGGGGCTGAGGCCAGACCCACCGTGTGAGTGGGCCCAGCAGGTGTCGGGGTGGGCAGTGTCCCCGACAGCAGGGTTTCACATGCATCCCCCTTCCCGTTACCTGCCGAAAGTTCCAGAAGCAGGCTCCCCAGCAGGAAGCCCCTTTTTCACCCATCCTCTCCCCTTCGGTGGTCTGGGACCAAATTTCCTTTTCACGTAGAGGCCAGCTGGCTAACTGCCGTCCGAGCAGGAGGCGAAGAAGGGTGGTGAGATTGGGAAGAGCCTGGGGAAAGAGGCCAGAGGACGGGGTGGCGGGAGTTTACTTGCTGGGGGGAGAGAAGAGAAGAGCACTCACAGTAACTGAGCATCTGCTGTACCCCAGATTCCCTCTACACCCCCTTGAGCATTTCTCACAGTGACGCTCTCAGGTAGGGATGATAGCGGTCCTATTTTTCATATCTATAAAAAAGGAAAGAAGACTTGAGCCTAGAGGTGAGTTTGCCCTGTCACCGAGGGGTGAGGCAGCGTGGAGAGCTGCAATGTCATCTCCCTGATCTGCTCACAGAAGCTGCAGTTTTGGTAGGAGGGGTGTGAAAATGCCAATTCCGCACCTCACTGCAGGCACGGGGTTCCGAGACGGAAATGAGTGCCTAGGGGCGGCTCCGTGCCCTTCGTGGCTGCCTGTCCCTGCTGGTGAATCCCTGCCCTTCTTCCTTCAAGACTTGGCCTGAGTGTCGGTCGCCCCAGTAAACCCAAAGGGAGTGAACAGGAGGGTCTTGTGTAAATCTATGACCTTCCTGATCCGGCCTCGGGTCATCGGTAGACCTGGCCAGCCAGGGCGTCTGCAGCCGCCCCGGAGCCTGGAGTGCCTGGCACGCAGTGGGTGATCGGAACTACAAATGGGGTTGGAAAGGGAAGCTCGGGCACCTGCGCCTGCTTCTGGAGAACCTTGTTCACCTTTGTCTGCCCACAGATGAGCCTTCTCTGTGGGAGCGTGCTTTTGGGCGTGTCAGTGTGGGGTGGGACAGCAGGCCAAGTGCTGTCACTGGGTGGCATGTGTATGGTGGCCCGCGTGGGCTGCAGTGGCAGCCAGAATGACGCCCCCACCCCCACCAGGAGGCTCATATCCTGGTCCCCGCAACCTGTGGGGATGTCAAGGTGTGTGGCAAAGAGGAGTTAAGGCTACCTTTAAGATGGGGAGGTTGTTTTGGGTTATCTTGGTGGGCCCTGGGTGAACTCAAGGGCTCCTTAAGAGTGGCAGAGGAAATCACAGGAGAGAACCAGGGAGAGAGGAGCGGGAGGGGGACTTGGCCTGGCGCTGTGGGATTGGAAGCTGGAGGGAGGAATGGGGGCCTCCTTGAGACACTGGAAGCGGCAGGACAGCTTCTCCGTGAGACCGTGGGAAGGAACGCAGCCTGCCCACGTCCTGGTTTTAGCCACAGAGACTCAGTTCAGACTTCTGCCCTCCAGGGCCCTCAGGCCATACATTTGTGCTGTTCTGGCCTTCAATGTTGTGGTCCTGTGTCACAGCAGCAATAGGAAACTAATACACACCGGTTTCCAGAGTTTCCTGAGATGGTGGTTTTAAGCACATGACCCAGGTGTAAAAGTCTTTCCTATCTCTTCTTCCGGCATAGGGAGCACAGCAGCCTGCCCTGGAGTCGATCAAGTTCCGCCGAGAATACCAGCTGCCAGTTCAGGGGATCTGGTGATAGGTGGGCCTTATCCTTGCTCCCCAGTACAATTCCTACAATAGGGTACTGTAGAAAGTTAGTTTTACTCATTTTTAAGAGCTCATAAAAGGGCTGGTGAAGCATTCAGTGGGAGTCCCCACCCCCCCAGAACTGACTTCCTCCGTGGGTGTAAAACGTGCAGCGCAATAGCAAGGAGCTCAGGAGGTACACGCCGTCTTCCGCTGGGATTCCGTCTGTGGCTAGAATTTAGGCCGCAGACTTGCGTTTCAGTCACAGCTCTCTCGGCCGCATGGATCAGGGACCCTCTTGCGTGAGCCCGTGCAGTGGGGTTATTGCCAGCGCCAGGAAGGGTGCTGGTGACCTCATGACCCTAAGTCCAGGGTTCTCAGGACCGCTTGACCCCCGTGGAGGCTGCAGCTGGGTTCCGGGCAGTTCCGGGTCCTCGGCAGGGGCATTGGCCCTTGTTCCCTGGTACACCGCCCTTAGGTGACTGGTCTCCTCTCTCGGGCTCTGCCTTTCTTTGTGGCCTTCTGCTGCCACCAGCCGGCTCTCTCACCTGCTCTCCTGCTCTTCTCTGCTCTGCTTCTGCTTACGAGAGCCTCTGCCTTGGCCGGAGCCTGCCTGTGGCCTGCGTTTCCCTATAGACCTCACGGAGAGCTCCCTGTTACCCTCGGCGCTCTTCGCCAGCTGTCTAATTAAACTTGCCTTGTAGCCTCCAGATCAGGTGTTTGGGAGGGAGGCTAGCCGCCTCCCCTCTGTCCGAGCTGACCCTCACCAACCACTGAGCAGGCACTTGGCCCTGGTCTTTGGACTGGCTCTTTCTAGCACCGGTGAAGAAGTACTCATCAGGTTTCTGTCTGTGCCAGACATTCCCGTAGCCCGTGGGGACAGTGGCAAACAGGACGGATGAGTCATCTCCCCTCACGGAGTCTGTGTTCTAGTAGGGCAGTCAGGAGGCAGAGCAGATCCATATTGTTTGCGAAGGATGTAGAGCAACAGAGAAGATGGCAGGTGATAGCGTGGGAGTGGCAGGCCCTTTGTCTCATCCCACAAGCCCTTTGAGGAGGTGACATTTCAGGTTGAACTGAAACCTGAGTGGGTAGTCATTCCAGGCAGTGAAAGAGCCCTAGGCAAAGGCCCAAGGTGGGATGAAGGGCCTAGGGATGTTGAGGGCCCCGGGGGAGTGGTCAGAAGGACGGAAGCGGGTGGGGGCCCTGCCGTTCTCGGTGAGAAGTTGGGAAATTGTGCTCCTTGCACTAGGGAGTGGGCTTGTTGGGGCTACTCTGCAGAGACTCGAGGGTAGGAGGCCACAAGTGGACATGGGGGACCCCTGGGGGGTGCTGGCACCATTCTCGGACGAGGACGGCAGCAGTGGGGGCGATGAGAAGTGGTTGGGTCGAGGCAGGTTTTGCCCTTGCGGGTGGGTCGGACATTCGGGATGGAGGAAAAGGAGGGGTCAGCAGTGACTTGAGGTGTCGGCCTGAGCCCTGGGAGCCATGACTGACCTGAGGACACTGAGGGCGCCTGGGATCTGCATGGCCACCGCTGCCCTCTGCACTCAACTTGGCTGCCGTGGGCCGCCCTGCTGGCTGGAGCTGTGGGCGGGGCAGCTTCCCTTTGAGGGGGCGGTCAGTGGGGAGGGGGTGCACTGCAGTGACCCGGTGAGGCCTTCCCAGTTGCAAAAGCAATCTTCCACTGGGCCCTGGCCAGCCCAGGCACCCTGGGTTCTCCTGCTCCCTCTGCTCCATCTTGCCTCCCCAGCCTCTGCTGTGCCTCCTGAGGGGCCAGCTGGGGAGGGGAGGTTTTGGAGTTGCAGGCTGGCTTCCGGAAAGTAGTGTTTTTCCTGGTGAAATATATGGTATCGTATATCCCGAGTGGTATTTTTACTCAGTTGAGGCTGGTTGTGGTGGAGGCATGTTGCCGGGTCTTGAACGCCCTGAAGATGCTCCTCCAAATCTGGCATTCCTGCTGGGTTTGGGGTTGGACTGCGTCATCAGGAAGTCTTCAGGAAGGAGGCAGCGGAAAAAGGTTCTTTCGGTGGCTCCAGAAAGGTGTCCAAGATCTGGAAAGAGAATTCCAGAAACAGAATGCCTCGTCACTAGCTTTTGAGTCTCCGAAGTGAACGAAAGGACCCGACTGAGTAACAGTGAAGAGGAAACCTAAGCAAGAGCTCGTAAAGGGCCAGCGGAGAGCGCCAGGCTCCTGGTGGGGACAGAGCTCTGGGGGGTTTCAGCTCCCCGGCAGAGGGTGGCACAGGGATTCTGGCAGCAGAGTCCCTGTTGAGGCTCCTCTTCTCTGAGCAGGAGAGTATGTTTGGGAAGCTAGTTACAGCCCTTCCTGCCGCAGCTTAAGGGCCTCTTTCGGTCGGTCAGTCACCGTGAGCCTAACTCAGCCACCAAAATAGGAAGCAGCTTCTCACATAGAAAGCGAGGGGATCAGCGTGGTACCCGATAGTTAATATTTCTAGTGAAAATGGAGGGAAATTAAAAAATATTTGTGAAAGCATTTAAAAATAACATAAATAACGTATTTTTGTAGAAAATACTCTTCAAAAAAATGAGATGAGTGACTTTGTTCTACCCATTTACAAGCCCCTGGGCTGATGTTTAGTTGGAAGCCAGTGGGCGCTCCTCTCTGCTTTCACGTCCCCGTTGTGATGGCGTGTCTCTGGAAAACTGGGGGACGTCGGATTTCTTTAAAGAATGACCACTGTGGCTTTATCACAGGCAGATGAACACTTAAAAAACAACGCTGAAAACAACTCCTGGAGTGAAGTGCTGACCCATGCTCCAACAGGGACAGACCTTGAAAATGTGGCCGAGTGAGAGAAGCCAGAGACCAAGGGTTGTTAGCCTGCTCCTGCGGAGTGTCCAGATCAGCACACCACAGAACGGAAGGTGGAGCAGTGGCTGCCAGTGGGAGGGGCGTGTGCCGGCCCCGCCAGTGGTCAGGGGGGCTGGGGGTTGATAAAAACGCTCTGCAGTTGGACAGTGGTGGCAGCTGCACAGCCCTGAGTGTGCTAGAACCAGTGGGCACGTGTACCGCTCATTTATTTACACACGAGTTCATGTACTCGTGCGTCCCCTCCCCTTTTTTTCAACCCTCACCCGAGGGCATGCTCACTGATTTAGAGAGAGGAGAAGGGAGGCAGAGAAACAGCCATAGGTTGCCTCCTGTTTGTGCTCCTTCCAGGGACCAAACCCACAACCTAGGCTTGTGCCCTCACCAGGGATTGAACCTGCGACCTTTTGGTTTACGGGTTGACGCTCCAACCACTTGAGCCCGCGCCGGCCAGGACAACCAACAAACACCTTTAAAGGGTGAATTTCATGGTGTGTAAATTATGTCTCAATAAAGCAGTTACTTAAAAAAGTATTCGAAAGCAGTTCAGGTTTTCAGCATTAACTTGGGGGACTCTGACTTGAGAAGCACAGGACCTTAAAGATCTGAAATACGTCGGTGTCTGGAAATCCTCTAATTTTATACCCGCAGTCTCTTGTGTACAGTAAATGAGAGCGGTTGGCAAAGTGACCTGCCCTGAGCATTTCCCCAGATTAAAATCGACTCAGGAATTGCCTTTCCAGCCTGCCCCCTGGGTTGCTGAATCACCCTCTGTAAGGAGATCTTTTTAAGGCCTTTTTTCCTCTTAACATTGTCAGGGTCAGAAACTCGAATGCCCACCAGGGCCAGGAAGTGAAGTGGGCCATCCATCCATCTGTAAGGCTAAGAGGGACCTTTGCTCTCTTTTATTTTCTGCCTTTTGATAAAGTCACCGTTACAGAGATGTGTTTCTTTGTTATGAAAACCGGGCAAGCCCAAACTGAGACTGACTTGATCTCCATGAAGGAAGGGCACTAGGGAGCAGTGGAGTCTGTGGCAAATTGGAGAGTGTTTGTGTTTGTGTTTGCCTGGCCTACAGGGAGCGGCCACCACTCAGCTCCAGGTGATTCCTGCTACTTGGGATTGTGGGCCCAGCTTCTTGCAAGATCTAGCATGTTTGAAAAAATTGGAAGAAATCTGAATTTGTGTATGAACTCTTTAAGTTTTGGTTCGATCTATAATTTACTGTCTGAGTTCAGGTATTAGGTCTTCTGGGGAAAGGAGCTTCATCTAGGTTGGATTTAGCTTAGAAGTGAGTCTCAGCCAAAGAGATAAAGGAGCGTGTTGTGCTCCTTGCTGCAGGCACAAGGGAAGTCTTTGTAGGTGTTCTCACTCTTGTGTGTCCCTTCTGCCCCAGGCTCAGTTTAAAGTCGCAGGACCACTTTTCTGGATACAAAATCTAAGACTGTGTGCCTGGTACACCTCAGAAGTATGCGTGTTCCTGGTGGACTCTGAGTTATGAGGGCAGTCCTGTCCTGCCCTGGCCTGGTGGCTCAGCTGGTCAGAGTGTCACCCCATACACCTGACGGTTGCGGGTTCAGTCTCTTGTCGGGGTGCGTATGGGAGGCAACCAGTCCATGTGTCTCGAGTGGATCTTTCCCCTCTCTCTCCCCCCACCCCCTCCAAAATCAATAAAAACATACCCTCTGGTGAAGATTAAATTAAAAAGTAAGTAAGTGAATAAATAAATAATCTGTCCTGGAAGTAGAGGGTTGATTACCCATCTTGTGAAATTCTTGGACCATAGGTCACTCTTAGCTTTGCATTCCATTTCGGACCGGTACCCTTTACCTTCACCGCCCCGTGCTTGACTGGGGCGGGGCTGTCCCCTGGAGTGATTCTGGGATGAAGGAAAGGAACAATAATTTGAATTCAGACAGTTGATTAGGTTACAACTGGAACAAAATTCTGGCTGTAAGTTAGACTGCGGAGGCCTCTGTCCTGGCTCTTGCTGAAAGTTTCTAACCTGCGTGTTTGGCCTTACGTGGCAGGCCTGTCTCTGCTTCCCCAGCGCCAGCGTGCGCATGTTTGAGTGCGCAGAGGGCCGGGCCCGCTGTGGAACTCACCCCAACACACACACACACACACACACACACACACACACACACATGGCTTCTGCCACCACCTTCAACTGGAGAGCTCCTGGGAGTTCCGTCCCCATTTCCTCTGGCCTGTGAGGGCACCGCTGTTGCGGCTCTTCACGGCCAACACCCCCACTAAGCCGGACGGACTGCAGTCAACTTGGGGTTTGTTAGAGGTGCGGTGTGCCTCTGCCAGGACGTGTTCCCTGAAAAGCTGGGGAATTCTTCTGAGCTTAGGGCTGACTCTTTGGAGTTTGACTGTGTTTCCAGGCCTCCTTCCAGGAAAAAGTAAAAATTCTAACCCAGAGATAAGCACTGTCAATTCCCTCATGTTTATCCTTCCAGACCTTGTGGGTTTTTTGTTTGTTTTTCTTTTTTTTCTGGCATGATGAGTGTATTTTTTCCCCATTTAATAGATTATGAACACCTTTCCAAGCTCCTGAGTATTTATCTGCAGTATTTTTAGGGACTGAATCGTATTCCGTTGAATGGATGTACTGCTACTTATTTAATCCCACTCTGTTGGTTTTTTAGAATATCTCATGGTATTTGGGGGTAACTTTAAGGTGTTTCTGGGGCCCTGTTCCATTCATCTCTGCTCCTGCATCCTGGATTGGCTACTTTCTCGGAAAACGTCCCTGTGCCTCTTTCTTCTTCCTGGCAGAAATCACTCTTTACCCCGAGAACCTTCCAGCAGGACTCTTGAAAGAAGGGGGCAGTTGGCCTGGCCACACCAGGCCACACCTGCCTTGTCACAGCCCCCCACCCTCCTCGACAGGGTGTGTGGGGGCGGAGGGTGGGGGACAGGTCCACAGCTGAAAATTAGCCTTTGTGTGTGCCCCAGGCTGCTGATTGGACAGCTCCCTGCAGTGGCCTGCGTGTCCCTGTGGCCTGCAGAGGGGAAGGGGACGACAGTGTGGATGGCATTTGACACAGCAGTGCACCTACCCAGGCTGAGCTCTGAGCTTGCGACAGACGGGCCTGGGAGGCCAGGGTTTTGCAGGGCTGTGAGCAGGTGGGTGCTCCCTTGGCTTTTTGTTGTTCCAGAGGCAGGGCAGGCACGGACTTTCCCCAGAGGCTGTGACTCCGTCTGTGAGTGCACACAGCCGTGGCGAGCTCACGGGTGATGGGCAGCGGTGTGGATGTGTGCTCCTGTGAGCTGCCTTGGTACGTGCAAGGAAGAGCTGACTCAGCTCTCTGGAGAACACTTGAAATGCTTCCTATCGCGTCGAGTCCAGAGATGCTGATCTCTGGCTTCATTGAGCACCTTGTGGGTCGGCTTGCTTAGCTGTGGAGGGTGTGGTTAGGCTTTAAAGGCTGGATCGGGGTGCCTGCCTTCCTGGGGCACACACGTCCGGTGGCTGCACCCCAGCTGGGAACCCTTACCGAGGGCTCTGTGTCCAAGCCAGGCCTAGCCTGCCCTGACCTCCTGGCTCTCTCTCAGGCTGGCCACCCCTTTATCAGACTAGACCCCATTTCCTGTTAGCTTTAGAATTCATGGCTTTTTCCCCAAGAGAAACCTTGACTGAAGGTGTGGTTCCATGGGAAAAAGGCCTTCTCATGAAAAGCAAGGAGCCCAGTCATCAGCTTACCCTCTGGCTTGTCCTTGGCGCTGTCCTTGTGCAGCTCCTGAGAGCGGGCAGGCAGGTGGTGCTGGAATTCACCTGCGCCTCCCCGGCCTCTCCAGGTGCTTCTCTGAGCAGCCTCCCAGGGACTTGCTGAGCACGGCTGGCCCGGCCCGGCCCCGTGCAGCCAGCTGCCTTTTGCTGGATAAATAACTTTGTTTGCTTATCTCTGTTTCTGTGCTTGCTGCTGGCTCCTTGGAGCTGTGGGTGTGTTTGCTTTGGGGTGATCGCCCTGATTTGTAAAATAGGGATGAAGTGAATAGGGCAGGGTGTGTGTGAGATTCTGTAATCTGCTGGTGCCCACCCACCCAATTCTCCCCATGGAGAGTTTCTCTATTTCGTGCCCCAGAGGGCCCTGGGGAGCAGCCTTCAGGTTTTCATAAAGCTGGGAGCGGCCACTTGGTGGCTCTAACTGAGGTCTTGGGTGTGCTGCCTTCCCAGATTGCCTAGAAAGTTGACCCAGCAGCAGCACCGCAGAAAAACTTCACGTTTCAGCCCTTGTTCCTTGTTGGCTGAGATCACTGGAAATCTACTGTGAGGCTCGGAAATGTGCTGGAGCTCGGCGGTGCACCGTGTCTGGAGGGCAGCCGGTCCTGCGGCAGTGTCGTGGGTCGACTGATGGTGGTTTTTATGTGGGTAACCGCCCCTTTTTAGGGTGATGTCTCAGAGTCATGGGGACCGGGGGTTGGGGTTGAGGAGAGGAGGGCAGGTTTTCCAGCCGGCTCTCTTGGGGCGGTGCAGCCTCCTTACAAAGCCGCCGTTGTTCTGGGTAGAGCCCCAGTGGTCGGTTTGAGCCGCTCAGGGCTCCGAAACTGGCTGTTCCTCTCCCGCTTCAGCCGTGTTCCTGGGGAGGCCGGAGGAGGGCTGCTGGGTCCAGGGGGGAGAGCCCGCTTTCCTTTGTCCTCCGTGCTCAGCAGCTTCTGAGGCAATGAGTTAACCATTCCAGAATAGACAGCTGTCCCCTGGTCAGTGGGCGTCCCAGGCCACTCCTGGCCCCCAGCTGGGCGCCAGCCATCGTGGCCTCCTGGCGTGGAGCCTTCTGGAGTCCAGCTGCTCGCTCGTGCCCTCAGCCTTACTTGGCGCCCGCCTGCCCAGTACAGGAGACCACCTGCTCTGGCCAGGTGCCCCACCTGCTGTCGGGCTGACATTCCTGCTGACCTTTTGGCCTGGCATCTGCCTCTGTCATGTGTGTGATGCTTTCAAGCTAGAGCGTTAACCCTTGGAGCGAGGAGCTCCCCCGGCTGGGCTCCAGACGTCACCCTCCAGACCGGGACAGAAACTTGTGTTCGGGTTCTTTCTGGTGCTGACTGGGTCACAGTGTCCCCCCTCTGCCCCTCATTCAGCTTCATATCTGTGTGGTCACACCAGTCCTATCAGCTGTCCTCGTGGAAACCCCAGCCCCACGGGTGAGGAGCACAGGGACTCCCATGGAGGTGAAGGGCACTCAGAGGGCGGTGGCCAGACCCAGACTCTGTCTGTCCTGCAGCGGGCACCAGGTTTCTCTGCGTTGTTCGAACAGCGCCGCAGGTGCAGTTGTGGTGACCGAAGGGCATTTGAAAGTGCTCAGGAGAAATGAAAAAAAAATTGGTTTTAAAGACCCTGGCCCCAGACAGCCAAGCCAAAGCGCTTTTTCTCAAAGACGGAGCTGTAAAGGCAGGAGGAGACCATATGTCCGTGGTGGACGGCTGGCTGGCAGGACGGCAGTGTAAAATGACCTTAACCGCAGGGCGAGTCCTTAGAGATGGTCAGTCTTGGGGACCACCCACGGGGCATGATTGGAGGGCACACGAGGACCCAGCAATGCTTCTCAGTCACTTGTCATTCAGCCCTTCGAGTTCTGTGGCGTCAAAGTTGTGCAGCAATTAAAATGTGTTTGCGAAAATGCCTTATTTGTTTGCCCCTCTCTTAAGGAATAGAGCGTCTTTTGCTATAAGCCAGTTCTCCAGATCACCCGTGTTCACTGGGTTAGCCATATCTTTTATAGACTTGGCCGTCATCGGCGGAAAGGGGAAGTCTCCCTCACACGCGTGATAACTTTCACCGCTTCTTGAGCACACGGGCAATGAGAGAACTTCTGTCTCCTTAGAAACCTGTTTCTGAATATTGTGCGCCGTATCGTCATAGTAGCCTCTCGACAGCCTCGCACTGGTAAGGCATGCCCGCTTTCCCCCCGATGGTCTTGGGCTCTCTGATGGGTTGGGTCTCCAAGTCTTTGATGAGTGTGCCCTCCACCCCCTGGGGCTTGGCTGCCGCTTGCTCCCCAGTGTTTGCCTCTGGCTCTCCGTTCTTGTCCGGTGCCTCCCAGCTTCTGTCGGTTTGTGCAACTTGTTAAATGGAGTGTGAAATAGGAGTGATTAACTTAGTGGGGGCTTAGAGACTCTCCTCGGAGTCAAGTGCACAGACCTCTGTTATCTGTCTCGGATCATTTTTATTTGCTTCTGTGAAACTAAGTTAAGCTCCATAGAGTTGCGAGGTGACGCTGTACGTGTAAGCCTCTCTCCGAACAACCTGAAGCCAGTGTTTACCAGGTCGCGTTGCTGAAGTCCGTTGACAGGATTGACTTGTGTGTGGTGGAAATGATCCGCAAACCACGTGAACGGGCAGAGACATTAAACTCTTAAAATCATGGGGCGTTCTTATTTCTGAAATGTGGCAAACTGAAAAGGCAACTCCAGATCAACGTGGTGAGCTGCCCCCTGGGCGACTGAATAGTACTTTTAATTATGGCTAACTAAAATTACTTTTAATTAATTAAAAAGGGAAATTCACTCTCCCTTTTTCAAAATGGGCATAGTTTTGTGAAGGTCCCCCCCGCCCTCCTCCTCATTGTATAGAAGTGGGGGACTCAGTCATTTCAAAAAGATCGAAAGGGAAGAGCAGAGTCATCTGAAACACTGTTTGGAATTGTATACTGATAACTTGTCATTGTGTCCTTTTTACTTTTCTCTGTACCTGTTTAGGTAATAATAGGCCTGCACTATCACTTTCAGTTGTCTTTCGAAGAGCAAAAGTTTTTATTTCTAAGATCTTATTCTAAGTTTTTATTTTTAAGATTTTATTTATTTTAGAGAGAGGAAGGAGAAAGAGCAAGAGAGAAACATCAATGTGTGGTTGCCTCTCACACACCCCCAACTGGGGACCTGGCCCGCAACCCAGGCCTGTGCCCTGGCTGGGAATTGAACCGGTGACCCTTTGGTTCGCAGGCTGGCACTGAATCCACTGAGCCACACCAGCCAGAGTGAAGAGCAAGAGTTTTTAATTTTGATGAAATCTATTGTATCTGTGGGGTTTTTCTAACCATAAAACTTGTGTCCTGTTTGAGAAGTCTTTACCCAAGCTCTCTAAGATTTTTTTCTATTTTTTTTTCAAGAAATTTTATAATTTCAGCTCTTCAGAGTTAAGATATGATCCACTTGGAGTTAATTATTGTGTGTGGTATAAGGTGAGGCCTGAGATTCCATTTAAACAGTACTCTGGTGAGTGTTCCTGTTTATAGCTCTTCTCATTCCACTTTAATTATTTTCTGAGGATGAATTCTTAAAAGTAAAACTGTAAGAACTGTGAGATCAAAGGGTATTTACGCAGAAATCTTTGGTGTGTGTTGCCAGGCTGGTTTTCAAAAACCATACCAATTAGAAAAGACAGCCCCCAGAATGGGAGAGAAACATTTGCAAATCATATCTCTAATAAGGGATGCATATCTAGAATGTAGGAAAAACTATACCACTCAGAGTAAAAAGACACACAACCCACCTTCACTGGCCAAGGTCTGGAACACACGTTTCTACAAAGATACAAAGATGAGCAGTTAACACGTGACCAGATGTTCACCACTTTTAGTCGTCAGGGAGACGAGAAACCGAACCACAGAGCTGGTCCAAAGGTAGTGAGTTGTCTCGATTGTTATCCATGTTTACCTCCTTCTCTTCCTCTCCCCCTTCCTTCTCTCTAAGAATAAATAAATAAAACTTTAAAAAAAAAAAGAAAGCACGGAGATACTGCCTTGCACCAGCCAGCAGGTGCTAAGTGCTGGCGAGGGCGTGGAGAGATGGGCCTGCCCCTGCATCGCAGGCGGGAGTGTGAGCCGGGCAGCTGGCGGTTCCTTAGAGAGAGACAGAGGAACCGCTCGCCCCAGCAGTTGCACTTCTGGGAGTTTACCCGAGAGAAGCGAAAGCTTGAGTTCCTAGGAAAGCTTGGGCGGCGTCGCTCATGGTGGCCAGAAGGGGGAGCAACCCCAAGGCCCACCAGCTGATGAATGAATGAACAAAACGTGATCCGTCCTACAACGAACTTACGATTCAGCCTCAAAAAGGCATCGAACACTGGCTACAATGTGGACGAGCCTGGAAGACGTTAAGTGGGAAAGCCGGTCGCAAACTCCCACATGTTAAATGATTCCGGTGACATGAGATGTCCCACCTGGGCACACACACGGGGACAGAAAGGGGCTCGGTAGTCGCTTGGGGTTTGGAGGTGGTGCCTGAGGGGTGCCGCGTGTCTTTGCAAGGTGGTGAGGTGTTCTCGGGTGGGTCGTGGAGACGCGTGCACACCCTGTGGGTGGTCGTACGGTGTGTGAATTGTGCGCCGGCAACACCTCTACCAAAGGAAAGTTCTAGCAGTTACTGTTCCCACTAGCGGTAGATGAGAGAGCCCACTCCCCCACGCCCTCCCCCGCTCTGGCGGTCATTACTGCCCTGTGGAAATATAAGTCAGTGCCATTGAGGTTTGAGATGCAAACAGTAGAATTCACCTTCTAAAATGTACAGCTGTGAAGTGTTGACAAATGCAGAACCGCCTTCCTGTGGAAACACGACAGTCAGGATGTGACAGGACGCTTTCAGCACCTCGGAAGGGCCCCCCGACGCGTCCCTGGCCTTCTTCCCGCCGCTGTCCGCCCTCTCTCACTGTAGGTGTGTTCGTCTGGCCTTCCCTTTTGTGCCAGTGGGGCCACACGCTGTGGGTTCCCTGCCTCACTGCCTTTGCTCAGCGTGTTTTGAGCCCCATCTGCGGCGCTGCCCGTGCCAGTGGGTGACATTCTCCTGCACGCGGCTGCCGCAGGTTTCCCCGTTTGCTTGCCGGCGCACACTCATCCTGGGTCCATCTGGTTGTGCAGAGCTGCTGTGAGTGCTCGGGTAGAAGTCTCTTCTTTCGGGTAAATGCTGGGTCTTACGGAAGTGTGTGTTTGACTTTACAAGAAACAGACACACTTTTTGAAAATGGCTGCGCCAATTTATTGATTTTAGAGAGAGAGAGAAACATCGATTTGTTGTTCCTCTTATTGATGCATTCATTGGCTGATTCTCATATGTGCCCTGACCGGGAATCGAACATGCGACCTTGGTGCTCTAACCAACTGAGTCCCCTGGCCAGGGCCTGGCTGCACATTTTTTAAAAAAAGTGTGTTTTATTATTGTTGTGCTTTTAAATACCTTTGTTAATCTGATAGGCAAAACAATGGCATTGCTGAAGTCTTTTAATCTAGGACAATCCTGCTACCTTTCCCCCCTTGGCGTTGACTTTTTGAAGCAGCCCGTCCAGCTGACTTGAAGAGTGTCCCCCATTCTGCATCCGTTTTCTTGTTGGGTTAGACGTGTTCCTCTGTCCCCTGCACTTCCTGCAAACCACACGCGAGGCCCGAAGACCTGCCCACACCCAGGCTCAGTTGTTTAGGGGAGCAAGGCCTGTTGTTTCAGGGGGCGAGTTCCCCAGATGCCCGTTGGTGGTGCGGGGTCAGGTCTCCCGCGGGCAGTGATGCTCCGGTTGGTTGTCGGTTGGTTGGTTGCTTCGATTCTTTGTTGCGAAGTCGTGGTTTCCTGTCCGCCCGTGCAGGTTGGGAGCTGGCTGGCTTTCTGGAGCTCCACAGACGCCAACGTGTTTCACCCTCTCCCTGTTTGGCGCTTGTCTCCAAACCTTGCTTATGGCTGTTTTGATTCAGAAGAGATCTTCACTTTTCTATAGTCAAAGCGCTAATAGTACAAGAGATACCTTGCCAGAACTTTCCTTTTCTAAACCTTCTCCCCTTCTTTTCTGCATCTCTCTTTCTCCCCCTCCCCCTTTCTTGTTCTGCTTTACTTCAAAGACTGGAGTGATAAGCTAGCTCTTCCTCAGTCCACCATCGTTTTGGACTACGGGTTCGGAACATCACGCGGAGCCCAAACGGGAGAGACAGTGAGCTGATGTTCCTGCAGCTCTGGTGAGGAGAAAGCAGCAGGGAGTGCCAGGCTCTGGTCCTTAAGGCTCCAAACAAATGCTCTTATCTCAGCTTCTCTTATCAAAGCTAAGGATGGAGGAGGGAGGGGACCCAGAAGCCAAACTGCTGATATTTTGAGAAAGACCTCAATTTCTTCTTCCTGAAAGAAACCCTTTTCTCTACTGTCTGTTTCCCAGTTAACTCCTGCCCACCCTTGGAGGTGGACAGGCATCCCCCTAGAGGAAGATGTCCTGGACCTACCACGCCTTTGAGAGCCCGCCCGTGTTCCGTGCACTCGTGTGAGCCTAGACAGTCTGTCTTTCCCACGGCCTGTGAGGCCCTGAGGACCAGAGCTGGTGCACAACCTGACACCCCGGGCTCTCGGGGAATGTTGCTGCGGTGTCTCGCCCCCTGGCCTGCCGGGAATTTCTTCCATGGGGCATGGATGCATTTGCTCCCTGGTTGGGAAAGCAAGGTGTACATTACAGGGTCTTTTTTTTATTTTAATTAAAACTTACTTATCTGCCCATTATTAAGGGCTGAGGAATTGGCCTTTCCCTTTTTCATTGTGCCAACTGCCTGAGAGCTGGCTGCTTAGCCCCCTAGGGTGGCTCTTTCTCACTTGGTGCCTTTCGTGACTCTGTTCTTACAGCGTCATAGAATCACGGACTTGGAGCTGTGCTGCCAGATACGTGAGCTCCCAGGGGTGGGGACATCCCTGCATTCCTCCCTGCGGCCCCCTCTCGCCCGCTCTCTTCCCAGTTTTCCCTCTCTAGCCTAAGTGGTGCCTGGTACGGGGCATCACTGAGAAGCCCACCCTTCAGTCCCCCAGCCGCACTTCCTTGCTGAGGGCACCTTGGCGGGTGAGGGGCTGCGAGAACAGGGGGTGGGAGACCTGAAACCCCAACTTCCGTTCCTGTTGGAGAGCTCTTAGGCTTTTCTGCTTTGTAGACACTCGCCTACGGTGGAGAGTGAAACGTGCCCGTAAAAAGGACGCTGTGTCCCTGCGGCAGACGGGGTGGGACTGACTGCGTGTCACTGGAGCACACGGCAATCTCCGAGCGCCGTTCTGCTCTCAGCTTCCTGCTCTCCATGTGCCCCTGACAACCCCTGCGGGTGCAGCATCACAGCCCAGGGAGTCAGGACCATGCCGAACGTCGAGGGGACATTGGTGGAGCACACAGAGCCGTCTGACCTAGCGCCTGTGGGTTCCGGCCACGGTCAGTCTGTCCTCAGTGCCTTGCTTCATTTCACTCTTACCTCCACCCTGTTTTCTTTGCCCCAAAGAGTATGAAGTCCAGAAAGACCAGATGTCAGCCCAAGGCCACGTAGTAGGCAGGTGGGGACACCGTCATTTCCTCCCCCGCCCCCATGGCCAGCAGCAGGCAACATGGTGACTCGGAGCTCGCCCTGTGGTTAGCAAAGCCGCTCCTGCTCTTTACCCCGTACCAAGAGGCGCACCGTGCTTTCACCCAGCAGGGCGGCCTGGCCTGTGAGTCTGGCGGTAGTGAAGTGTTAGGACTTCAAGGACTGGCACAGGGGACAGGGCCAGGTTTCCTCGGTGGAATCTGGGGTTCTGACTTGGGAGCAGTTGGAGTTGGCCGATTCTCCTCGTGCCAGGCGGGCGGAGCGGGTTCTGGCCGCGGCACGGGGGCTCTGACCCTCTGCAGAGTCGGTTTAGAGGATTGGCCTCACGTTTTGTTCGGAAGTGCCTCTCTCCCTGCTCTCCTCCCTCCAAAACCCACGGTATCTCCTTGCCGTTCAGGTCAACGTTTCATTCATTATATTCCGGAAGCTCCTGCCGGCCCGTTCGTTGGTTTGTGAATGTGGAGGGCAAAAACCACACATCAGGGACTTCGGGAGTGAGAAAATAAATGTCTGTCACTTTCTGCCTTGGCTTCTTTTCCCTACTCTGCAGTTTGTTAAATTATTTGTGCCTTAGATATTGTCACTGCATTTTTGTCCGTTTTCCCCAGAGGCCTCAAAGCGGGGCCGGTGCTCGAGGGTCCGGGTTACCTGACCTTGGTGCGTGAAGGTGTGCTGGCCTCCGGGAGCTGTGAGAGCACACTCCCCTGTGCCTGCCCTGCAGGCGAGCGAGGGTGGAGGCACCTGGCGCAGGGTTCGTGAGGCCCCCCCCTCAGACTGGGGTGTGGTCACAGGCTGGGACTTCATCTTCCACCTGCTTTTAAGCTGGAGTTTATGAGTAACAGATTGTCGCTTTGGACAGGGAGGACAATAGTGAAAATAAGTGTGTCACAAAGAAGAAAGGTGGGCGTTTTGGACCCGATGACGATGTCTCGGGAGGCAAGTGTCAGCCAGAGGAGGTGTTCGCCCAGAGACGCGCAGTGTTTCTGAAATAGCGCCTGATCTGACCGAGATGACCTGGCGTGCCTTTGACTTTGTGGGCTGGGCTCCCGCCACGGGGCAGGTTAGCGGGGAGCCTGGGGGTGGGTGAGGAGAGGGAGAGATGTAGGGCGACAGCTGGTTCTCAGTAGCAGATGGAAGGGAAGTTATCTTTAGCAGGCAAAGGTAAGACAGATTTTATTTGGGAATTTTTACTGTGTGAGGAGGGCTGTGCATAGTTTTTTATTGGTTTGCCTGCTTCTTAAAATCCCTCCTCAGAGATAAGCCCGAAGCAAACGGCTGGAAGGAGAAGACATTGGACAAGTGACAGCCGTGAGCAGTCGGGGGACCTCTGCCGCGGTGACCATTTAGGGGCTCTATTCAGTCTGCAAGGAGGGGAGCTGTGAAGAGACACGCACTGCGGGGGGCACTCCAGCTTGCTGGGAGGGAAGGAGCCCAGAGAGGAGTCCGAACAGCTAGCCACCAGCCTGGGGGGCACACGGGGAGGGAGCAAGGGGAGGGGGAAGAGCCCAGGACCCGTCCCGAGGACACTGACACCAGAATTAGAGGCTGAGGGAAGGAGGGAAAGGTGGTGAGGGAGACTCCACAGGAGCAGCCGGAGTGACCGGAAGGCTGGAAGTGGGTGAGGCCTGGGGGCCAGGAGCTCTGGTCAGATGAGACCTGTAGGGACCGCGGGATCTGCCGGTGCGGATGGTATCAGCATCCCTGGCAGGAGCAGTTCTGCTGGCTCGTTGAGGCAGAAGCCGGATCCCTGCTGTGTCTGTCACTCACTGCCGCTCACATGCTCACATGTCCCCTTTGCCCTAGATAGATAGCACTGCCCAGCTCCCTCTCCACTCAGCTCCTGCCCCGCACCACGGAGCATTTCTGACCCAGCACTACCTGGTTGTCCACCTGCCTGTCCCCCTGGAACGTAAGCTCCGTGAGGCTGAGACGTGGTCTCGTTCACTGCTCTCGCCATAGCCCCAAGGGCAGCACTAAACCAGGGAGTGGTGGGGTGGGTGGCCAGGAGGCGTGCCGAAGACAGCGTTCGGCCAGGTTGCTCGTGCCTCGCACGTACCGCGTGTGCCCTGAAAGGTCCCACTTTTCACCAGCCCCGTTTCTTTGATGAAGCAGCATTTGACGCAGGGCCCAGGCACTGCTACGTAGTGTCACCTGCTAGCTCTAGCCGGGCCCCAGAAAGGTGAGGGTTTGATAGATGTGCCCATGTAACTTCCTTTAACTTTCCCAGGGTCTGTGACCCCAGGCATTGTCAGAGTCGGGGCTTGGGGGTGCGGGTTCAGTAGAGCACAGCTTCCGTGGGCTGAGTCGAAGCTGACTTTTAGAGGAGGAGCCTGTGCCTTTAAAGCCTGTTTGGAGAGCATGGCCTTGTCTTTGAAGCGCATGGGACAGCTCCAAGTCCTCTGTCCTGTGAGCAGGGCGTGAGGCCGGCAGTGCCTTGAAAAGGACCAGTAGTGGTGATAGGAGCCCTGGTTTCTCTGTCTCCGGAGGGACCCAGAAACATCGGCACGCACGGTCTGTTACTGCATCTCAGGTGGCCTGACCCCAGGGGTATGCTCGCCCGAGACCTCTGTAATGCGTTTGCCCTTTCAGCCTGATGTCTGCAGGGGCGGGGTTTCTGATTCTGTGCATAAAAGTCTTAACCTTGGTGAATACTGATTAACCTTGAACCTACTGATTACCTTTTCCCATAGGTGGATGAAAGTGCTAGGGAAAGGCTGGGCTCTTTTTTTTGGTAATGTTTTTATTGTTGTTCAGTGACAATTGCCCGCCATTTCCCCGTAAGGCTGGGTTCTCTGAGGAAGTCACTCCTAGCACTGGATATGACAGGGACTTCTCCATTGTGTCTGTGGCTTAGCCTTTGATCAGGGAATGGTGGCAGCTACCGTATTTTGCCGTGTATCGTGCACTTTTCCACCCAAGTTTTTGAGGGAAACAACAAGGATGCACATTATACGTGGGTATAATGATTGTGTGACATGGGCATAATAATCCTGTGTATAATGCACACAAAACCGTGGGCGCGCCTTATACACAGGAGCGCATTATCCACGGCAGAACTCGGCACTGTACCACCTGGGTGGGGCTGGGTTGGACATAATAAAATGTGGGCAGTGCTTTTGTGCTTCTGTTCGTCCTGCTGGTTCCTCTTTCTGTGTTTTCTTTTTACATTAATTTTAAGCGATAATGGAAGAATTAGGATTAGACACACGAAGGACCTACGTCAAGAAACTTAGAGAACACCACACAGCTTCAGACTCCTCTGGCTCTCTAAGTCAAGTAGCTGGAGCTGGAGAAGCACACGCCGCCCTGGGAGGTGACAGCCCAGACGGATGGGCCCACGCTGGTTTGTTCAGTAAGTGCAGCCCCAGTCAGAATACCAAAGTAGTTTCTCCTGGGGTTTGATAGCCTGACTGTAAGTTCACAGGGAAGAATAACTAGACAAGAAATCTAAAAACTGTCTTTGAAAGTGATGGGACCAACCTTACCTTGATAACAAAGCACGTCACAAGTTACAATGATTAAGTCACCGTGGTCGGGTTGGATGTGAGTCAGCGATACGCGCGGCCCCCAGGACAGACCCGAGTTTATGTTACAATTGAGTGTGTTAACAGAAGTGTCATAAATCAATGGAAAGATGAGATCATCAGATAACTAGTTGGAATTTAGTTTGGTGGGCTGCTTAAAGAACTAAATTGATTTCCCCCCACAATGAATCAGAGTTAAGTGTAAAAAGTGAAACCATTAAAAAACACGTAGCCCTGGCTGGTGTGGCTCAGTGGACTGAGCGCCGGCCTGAGAACCAAAGGGTCACCGGTTCAGTTCCCAGTCAGGGCACTTGCGTGGGCTGCAGGCCCGGTCCCCAGTAGAGGGTGTGAGAGAGGCAACCACATATTGATGTTTCTCTCCCTCTCTTTCTCCCTCCCTTCCCCTCTCTCTAAAAATAAATAAATAAAATCTAAGAAAAAAATGTTTAAGAAAACAACAAACGCCCCACCATACATTAAAGAGTTAAGCAGAGCAAAAACCAAACCAAAACGCACCGTCAACAGTCAAGGACAAGACAGGCTGTCCCGATGGGCCGTTGCCTCAGTCCTGTGTGCTGCAGACGCTCCCCCCCAACCCCACCCTGCTGAGCATTCCCAAACTGCAGAAAGTGAGCAGAAGGCACGCAGTTAACACAAAAAAACTGATGGCTGATAAACATCAGAGGAACTAAAAGTGGGAGCCAGAGGATCAGTGATCCAAGCTTCTGCTTGTCAGGCTCACAAACAGTGATAACTAACATGGGTGGTGGTTTGGGAAGCTGGCTCTCTCCACGGCTGTCGGGACTGCCACTCAGTGTAAACCTGGAAGGGTCCTTCGACCGTGACTCAGTGTAAACCTGGAAAGGCCCTTCAACCATGACTCAGTGTAAACCTGGAAAGGCCCTTCGACCATGTGCCGAGTTACAAATGCACACGTACGCTCTGGCCCCGCTTTCCGATTTCTGGGAGTTTCTCTCACAGAGGTTTGGTCGTGCGGTCGCACGGAAGAGTGAGCAGCAGGACGCTTCTCGCGGCGCTGCTTGTTCATAGTGGAGAATGGGCACGACGCGTCCCCGAGTGCAAGCGGGTGTCTGTTTATGGAGAAGCGGATGGCGGACGGGAGACGCATACATACAGCCGTTTTACAGTTGCTGGAAGAGAATGACGCTGTGCTTATTGGCATAAGAAGATGTCGGTGACATGCAAGTGAAACACGGGTTATGAAACAAAATCACTGCATGTTTAAATGTTACGTTTATTCCTGCATTTATCTGAAGTCAGAGAGAAGAGCCCACAAGGCCGCCCTGACTTTAATACCAGTCACAAGTTAGGGAGTCCCCGAGCCATCCTCAGCTTCGGTGACTCTCTGGAAGGACTTGGAACTCTACGGATGCCAATACGGTCACGGTTGCAGCTTATCACCGGGAAGGGCTTCCAACGGAATCAGCCAAGGAAGCGACACGTGGGGCAGAGTCCAGGAGGGTCCGCAGGTGGTGGATATTCTGGTTGTCCTCTGCCAGTGGGGGTCCCGGATGGCGTCCCCTCCTGCCAGCCACAATGTGTGACAGCATGTCTGGCCCTTCCTCTCCAGCCCCACCCACAGACCCTCTGGAGCTGCAAACTGATAACCTGTGGCCAGAGCTATGAAACAGCCCCTCTGCCCTGCCTTCCGAGTGACAAATCATGCTGTAAGACTGTCCTGTGGCTAAAGTCCCCAGGGAAAAAAAACCCACTTCTGTTAGGACATTCCAGGGGCTAGCGGTCACCTCCCAGGAGCTGGGGGCAAAAGCCAGGCTTCTCAGTTAAGGTCCCTTCACTGCACAACATTGGATCGAAACTCAAACGGTGATGTTTCTAGGTGCTAGAATTGCAGGAGAGTTTGCTTCCCTTCTTTGTACTGTTCCATATTGTTTGAATTTTCTTCCAATGTGGGTATATAGTTTACATATCAATGACACTAAGAAAGAGATTAGATAGAAACTAAATCTCTGGCCCGAGTGGATGGGTGGGCAGGGAAGCAGTAGAAGAAACCAGCAGATGTGACTACACAAACATGTAACCAGCTGACAGGCTGTAAAAAGTACAGCCCCGAAACGGAGGGGAAGCATCTGCGGAAGCATCACTCAGGGTTATAGAGTTGCCGACATAAAATAGCAAGAAAGAACGACACGCGCTTCATCGCGCGGGGAGGCTGACAGGCCCGCGGTGTGGTCAGTGGTCACAGCACAGCCAGCCCCAGCTCTGAGGTCCAGCGGCTGCGGAAGGTGCCCTGGGTGGGGGGAGCGTGTATGGGACACTCTGTGCCGCTTTCGGCGACTTCCTGCGAGTCTATTGTCATTTCAAAGTAAAAAGATTGAAAATGAAAGACAAAGGACAGACACAGAGTTGACAGAGGCACATGGCTAATACACAGATTTTTTAAAACAAAGTTTTAATTTATTGGAGAGAGAGAAATGCGATCCGCTGTCCCACTTACTGATGCAGTCATTGGTTGATTCTCGGATGTGCCCCGACCGGGGGTCAAGCTGCAGCCCTGCTGTGCCCGCACGGTGCTCTTCAAGCATTGCAGTTTGTTGACAGGCGATGCAAGCTGAATTGCCACGCCTCTTTTTCCTGCTGAAGCCTTGCCCTGTCCCCTGTCCAGGGGAGTCAGGAACCCCCTGGGCTCTGATTCAAGTCGACTCTCCTGGTAAACGGGCGTGAGAATGTGGCCTCAGTGGTGCCCGGCCCGGCCTCTCTGCTCCCATTGAAAAGCCGGTGGCGGCCGGGACCTGACGGGGAACTCCAGGCTCTGAAACTCAGCGACAGGCCCCAGAACCAGCTGAAGTGCACTCACCCTGCCGGGCCCCACTCTTCCACACCTACTGGCACTTCTCCCAGCTCCCTTGTCTGGTGGGCAGTGTCACTGTTTCACTGAAGGCAGGGTTCGGACAGATTCTGTCACTTGTCCAGGAGTCGTGTCGGCGCCTGAGGGGGACAGCCAGAAGCCAGGAGGGACTTCGCCCAGCCAGGATCCGGGTCCCTTCGCTCCCAGGTGGGTGAGGGGAAGTCATCCTGCAGCCTGTCCAGTTTCATCTGGTTGCCACGCCCACCCCACTGTCTGATTGTCGATGGGCCTGGAAACGATTACCCCTTGCCTTCCACGCAGAACGCACACGAGCCCTCCCAAACGCGCTCCTGCACACGGGCAGATGCACACTGGCAAAGCCACATATGAAAGTGTGCCCTCTCACACTCACACACCAGTGCATCATACACCCAGGCAGCCGCTCACCTTGTCAGGATGCATCTGGGAGGAGGGCCTCGCCTGCAGAGCCTGAGTGCAAAAAACAGACACCAGTGACCCACAAGGACGAATTTCGGGTGCAGCAGGGTGGACCCATGCCTGAGCAGGACCTCAAAACCTCACGAGCCTCCTGGGAGGAGCCCCTGCTTGGGCCAGGGCCCAGGTGGAGGGCCCACGGCTCCAGGCGGGTGCCCCCCCTCCCGCCTTGCCTCCCTGCGGCCACTCTCTCCACGCCTTGGCTCCTCAAAGAACCTTTGTCAGTGTGGAGCCTGTTGGTCTTGGCCCCCAGCAGCCTGTGGAACTGGCCCAGGCCCGAGGGAAAGCCAATAGAGACTGCTCTTTTGAAGAAAAATGGAGGCGGCCTGGAAGAGAGACCCGTCTGAGCATTCTTCCTGTGCTCGCTCGTTAGAGAAACCACTCAGCAGCCACCATCCTCGCCCTGGGCCTGGTGCTCGGAGTCGACCGGCACGGTTGTCCGCACGCTTGTGTGATCAATCATCTCCCCCAGTTAACCAGAAGTCCTGTGAGGTCTCGGACTGTGCCCAGCTGTTTTCCTTGTTCGTTTTTAAAATCTAACACGTGCTCGTGTCACAGGTAAGCAGCATGGAATGGCAAGTGGTGAAGAGTTAAGTCTCCGACGGAGTCCCTGAGTTCGGCGCCCCAAGAGGAAGTCTCACTGCTACCTGTTTCTGGTGTGATGTTCCCGGGCCAGCTGCCGGTCTTGCGGCCCCTCCGTCCCTCTGTGCCTGTCTCCCTGTCAGAAGTACAAATGGTGGCCGTGCTGTATGTTGCCCTGTGGGTCTCCCTCACTAGCGCCCCTTGCCTGTGGGCCAGCATATATGAGTATGTGAGGCTTCCATCACCCCGTAGTGCTTCCCCGTGGGGGCGTGCTGCGGTGTGTGAGCCATTGCCCTCCGATAGACAGCCAGGCTGTGCCCGACCTCTCGCCACCTCAAACAGCGCCGCAGCTCAGCGCCCTTCTCATCAGGCCTGGCTGCCCGCGCGCTCGCGGGTGTGCAGTGCCGGTTCCCAGCAGCGCAGTTGTGAGCCAGGGATGGGGATTTGAGGTGTTGACAGACGGGTGCCCACAGTTGTTTATGCCCGCCCTTAGGCCCCAGGGCCAGCCTAGGGAGCAGACCTGTCTCCCTGCCAGAGCTCTGGGGAGCCGAGACGGGAGGCCTGGGCGCGCCGGTGGCACTGTTTGCGACGCTTAGTAACCAAGGGAGGACCAAACAGAATGTGGTCTGTCCGTCCAGCAGAACGCGACTCAGCCGTTAAAAGGACCGAAGAGCTGGCTCACACTGCGGCACAGGTGAGCCTTGAGACTATTGCGCCGAGTGAAAGAGGCCAGGCGCAAAAGGCCGCACGTTTTGTTCTGTTTATATGAAACGTCGGGAAGAAACAAATCTGTAAGAGAAGGAAAGTAGATGAATGGCTGCCAGGGTGGCAGCGACTGCTGGTGGGCGCAGGGCCTCCCCCGGGGCGAGGCGGAAGGAGCTCTGCACCCAGGCGGTCGCCAGCGGAGGCCGCTGGGCTGTGCCCCCCCGAAACGGCTGAAGTGTAAGCATGCTTCACCTCAATGAAAAGGGGGCAGCAGGTGCTGGCCATGATCATGTCACTGCTGATCAGGTGGAGCACGTGGCTGAGCAAGGACCCCGGGCTGCCTTTCCAGGTGGTTCCAGGCAGTCCTGGGCCGGGACAGGCCTCTCTGTCCTGGTCCAGGCCCCGCAGGAGCAGTGCCAGGCGAGTGTGGGCCCTCGGCGGGCAGCTTGCTCCCCACTCACACTCACTTGGTGACATGCCCACTCTCGCTGGGTGGGGGGCGGGGCTCGGGATGCTTTGCTCCTAAGCATCATCTGGGAATGGTGAAGGGATGTCCCGTCACAAGCAAGTACAGTCAAATGAACAAATGAGGGGACTCCACCACATTCTGGGACCTGTCCTCTCCCCAGACCTATCCCCAGAGTCTTCTGCCTGCTGCTTTTGGAGACGGTGGTCTCACCAGGAGATGGGTGCTAATCCCACCGAGAACCCACAGAATCCCAAGTCCCCACCCCAGCCCCACCCTCCCCTGGTCTCAATTCCAGCTTCGGTCCGTGCAAGGCTTGCACTTGAATCTCCGTTCTGCAGCAGTCTCTTGCCAGACCTGAAGAGTTCAGTTTGCTGATGCTCCCCAGGCGTGTGGAGAGGGGCCTGTGCTGAACTGGGGGCTTGCTGTTCTGGGTCCTGAGCTGGGCTTCCAAGAAGGTGGTGCGGCAGGGTGAGTGTGAAGCGAGCTCTTTATGGAAAAGTTGAGCCCTCGTTCAGTCGCTTCATGTTCGAAAGCATCTCCCAGGTGCCAGGCACTGCGCTGGGGTGAGTCAGACCTCGGTCTCGGCCTCGGCCTCCCTGGTCCGAGGGGGGCGGCGTAAGTGACTCCAGGGTCACTGGTCTGTTGGGGAAGCGCCAGGAGCTGCAGTGGCATCTAGGAGGGGCAGGTTTGGGAGGTGGAGGTATGAAGAAGTCTTCCATCTGTTGGGGGGAAGCCCGTGGTCTCAGAAAGTCCCGCGTCTGTTGTGGTTACACTTTAGAGGAGAAGGACGGCATAACCCTGAGTCAGACGCAGAAGCATCCCAGTGGCCATGGCTGAGCGACGGACTGAGCTGGGGCAGGGCCGGGGGAGCCCAAGTCCACCACAGGTCTCTCTGGGGACCTGCCCCTGGTAGCTCGTCTGTGGTGTGGGGATCGAGTCGCTGGGCAGCCCTGTAACAAGGGTCCAAGTCCAGGTCTGGTCCGTGTGTGTGGGCACAGGGGAGGTCTCCTCTTCCACTGTGGGACCCAGTCACTGAAGCTTGCGGGACTATACCCCACAGTCCCCAACAGTTTGCCCTGGGGGGGTGGTCCCAGGCACTGTGGAGTGAGCTGTGTGGCTTCAGCTCTTGTCTTGAAGTTGCCTGGGGGAGGGCTGTCCAGTCACTGTGGGAGAATCCTGGGCATCCTCTGCTGTCTGCCGTTGACTTCTGTGGGGGTGGGGGCAAGTTTGGCTGCGGACTCACTGCTTTGTGGGGGTCGAGTGCCACCTGTTGAGGTGTTACCGGGATGTGGAGATGGTGTTGGGATGCTGGTGTGACAGTTTACCCTCTGAACTCTGACTTGTTCCTGCCGAAGTTTGACCACATTTGGTACAAACATCAAGAAAAAGCGAGACATTTCAGCAAGCGAGGAGGAAGAGGGTGAGAACCCCGAAAGTGCACAAAAATGCACCCTGTCAGCTTGGCCTCCAGCCTGTGTGGCTCCATCTCTGTCTGTCCTGCCCGCCCCTCCAGTGTAAGTCACCGGAGCCAGCCTGGCAGCCTGCCCCGCCTCTCCGAGAGGACGCTCTCGCGCTCTCGTGTCCTGCTCAGGCTCCAGGGACAAAGCAGGGGTGTGGGCGGGTTTAATGTTATGCCTGGTGCTGACCTCTCAGCCAGACACTGCAAGGCACCAAAGCCGGCCCTCCTCCCAGGAGCCCTCGCTCTCCACGGTGGCCCTTCTGCTTCGGTCCTTTGCAGCCCTCTCTGCAAGTGGCAGAGGCTGGCTCTGGATTCAACAACAGAGGAGCAGCCTTTTATCCTGGGCTTCGGTGTGAAGAAGCTATCAGTTTTAGAAGTTTGGGATTTTTTTCCCCCTGAAGGAAATACAGAAATAGGGACCATTTTCTGTTTTGTTTTGTTTAGCCTGGAACCTCCTGCCTGTCTAGACATCAGGCTGCTGAAAGGTCTCGCAGCGGAGGGGAGAGAGGGTTGGCTTTGCTGAGCGGTGGGGCCTGATGTGCTCTGGGGTGTCCTTTGCTCCCTGACCTGGTTGGGAGCCCCCCATGGCCCCGGCCCCTCCAGGCTCCAGCCCCCCCAGAGCGCTCCACCGCTGTGACCACTCGTGCTCTGCCCACTGCAGGGCCACCACAAACCAGGCCGAAGGAGCAGCCTCTCCTGCCCTCTGGTTTGTTTAAAGGTTCCTGTCCTCCAGGCCTTGGCTTAGGTGGCACCTCCTCCGGAAAGCCTCTCCCGACGGCTTAGAAGGGTCAGTCAGCCCCCTCCACCACCACCCCCCGCGTGCTCCCTGAGTCCCGCTCTTCTGCGCAACGCTCAGTGCATAGGCGGGACTTGTGCCTGAGGGAGCCCCACTGCCTCGTCCCTCCCGTTCCCCCACGAGGAGCGGACAGCTCTGCAGCTACGTGGAATGCAGGGTGGACTCGGCTCAGGCCTTTGCTCACCGTCCGGCATTGAGAGTGTGCGCACGGTGCCACCTATTCCCTCCTGCGCAGAAGGAGCAGCCACGTGACCAGAGTGGCTCCTGCCTGAGGGGGCTTTCCTGGCCAGGGGGCGTTAGCAGCTCAGGCCTTTTGGCAATAACTTCAATCTGAATCATTGAGGTGATTCTTTTTTATTTTATTTATTTTTATTTTTTAGACAGAGAGAAAGGGAGGGAGAGAAAGAGAGAAACATCAATGTGTGGTTGGTTGCCTCTCACATGCCCCCTACTGGGCACCAGGCCCACAACCCAGGCGTGTGCCCTGACTGGGAATCGAACCTGCGACCCGTTGGTTCAGTCTGCTGAGCCACACTAGCCAGAGCTTGAGGTGGTTACTAACATGCTCGTACTTTGCTTTAGGGCCCACCCATTGTGTGTGTGTAGACACATTTAATCCTTATTGAAATGCTCTGGAGGCGATGCTATTATTCTGATCTTACCCAGGAAACGTGTGCCAGAAAAGTTAAGTGGCCGTAAAAGTTCCGTTAGGCGGTTATGCAGCAGAAATTCCGGAACACCAGCTCGGCCGCTGGCTGCTGAACTTGAGTGAAAGCTGAGCTGTGTGCGATTGGAGTCAAAGTACGCCGGGTGGGGGAGTGGCAGGGAAGAAGGAGGTGTGTGACTAGTTTGAAGCCCCCAAGCCTTTGAGCCCAGGAGGCTGCTGCTGTCTGTCTGTCCCTCGCATCCTAAGAAGATGTGCTGTGACATTTCCTCGGGGCGGGGATCATAGCCTCCTGGCCAATGTGATCCCACCGTTCCCAGCCTGGCTCCTGGCTGGGTCGGGAGGGTGGAACCAGGAGGCGCTGCCCGCCCTGGCCAGGCCCTTTGCTGTGTGGCCCAGGTTGTCAGGGTCGGCTGAGGTTTGCAGCTCGGGTGCGGTCTTTGAAGACCTCAGCTGTTGTGCCTGTTGGCATGTCTCTGCCTGTCACTTGAGCTTTCTGAGTGGATTTGGAGATGGCAAAGGACTGTGGCCTGCGGCCAGGAGGACCCAGAGAACCCCGTTTGGTATGCACCAAAAATAGTGTCTTTCCCATCTCCAGCCGTCTGCAAAAGGGGAGCCCTGTGCCCGCTGCTCCTGGCACAGCCCTTGGAAAACCAGGCTGTCCGAGAAGGCCGCGTCTCTGGGGAGCGTTCCTGGCCTGTTCGCTTGCTTTGCAAGGTCTCTTTAACTTATTAATGAAGAATTACTGCCTGAACTTCTGCTGTGTGCCAAGTTCTGTGCTGGGTGCTTAGGGCGAGCACCCCCTAAAGGGCCCTCCCTCTGGAAGCTTCGATCTGATGGAGGGAGGTGCGGGGACTGTAGTGCGTGTGGGCTGTGGGTGAGTGCACTTCGAGGTGTGAGCAGTGCTCGGGGGAAGCCAGCGTTAGCAGGCGGCCAGGGGGACCGACAGCTCCGTGCGGTCGGAGGACCGTGTGTGCAGAACCTGGGGGCTGGAGGGGGCCCCCAGGTTCCAGGCCAAGGGGCCGGTTGGTGTCTGCATTGTAAGTGCCTCGAGGGACTGGCGGTGAAGGAGGTGGGCTGAGGCCTGGCGGAAGGAGCATGGCTTTTGTGCCGTGGCCAACAGATTGCTTTCTTTTTTCCTTTTCAGCTTTATTGAGGTGTAATTGACCTGCAGCTTGTGTAAGTTTAGGGTGTACGTGTGATTTCGTATGTGAATATGTTGTGAAATCAACAGATTCCTCTTTAACTCTGAGTTACGGAAAATTTTACAGCTGTGCATAAACGTGACAGAATAGGTTAGCCTCTCTCTGCTCCGACAGTTAGCAGCCCGTGGCCAGCCCTGTTCCTCTGACTCCTGACCCCACTGCCACCACCCCAATCCCTCTCCTCCATATCCCTTTGAAGGAATCCCAGGATGACTTGCATATTCTGTCAAGTCTCACCCGTGGCTTGGAATGGATGAATCTAGAATTTGGGGGCCTGGGGTGACTGAGGGGCACTCTTCGATTTCATTTCCTTTTCAGAGGAGCTGCTGAGTTTCTCTTCTTTTTGCCTTTCAGTGGGAAGCTGGTATCTCCAAAGTGGAAGAATTTCAAGGGCCTGAAGCTGCAGTGGAGGGACAAGATCCGGCTCAATAACGCCATCTGGCGGGCGTGGTACATCCAGTGTGAGTGCTGCGTGAGCCCCGAGGCCTGTGGCGTGGGGGGTCCTCCTGGGCTCCCACCTGGAGGCCTGTGCTTCAAAGAGCAGCTTCTCCTGCAGGACAGGAAAACCCAGCTGGCGGTGGCCTGTGTCAGGAGGGCGTCCGCAGTCTGGGCTCCTTTCAGGGGAGTTGGAGGATGTAGCAGAGCGGAGGCATCCGAGGCATTAAGAACAGTTCCTGTTTTCAGCAGGGCTAGGCAAACGTGGGCGCAGGCCCCGGCCCCCCTGGGTGACCACTGCAGATCGGCGTGCTGGGCCACGCAGGGTTTCGGCTGCCGTTCCCATGAGCCAGACCCCCTTTCTCACCCAGGCCTTAGTCACAGGCTCTCTCTCAACCTGGATCCCCCTATGTCTCCGGTATCTTGTTTTCTAAGGGAGAGAGAGAGAAGGGAAGGATCGTGGGAGGCCCCACTCACGGGGGGAGGTGTTGGCAGCGGGGCTGGGCTCCTTGGGGGTCTGAGTCACAGACGGTGCCCCCCTCTCCGCCCAGACCTGGAGAAGCGCGGCAACCCCGTGTGCCACTTCGTCACCCCGCTGGACGGCTCGGTGGAAGGAGACGAGCATCGCCGGCCAGAGGTGAGCAGCCGGGAAAGGAAGCCACTGTCACTCCGGGGGGACAGCTCACCAAGGGCTGCGAGCAAGGGCTGGGCCCCCCAGTGGGAGACCACGGGGATGGTGCTGGGGCCGAGCGGTCCTGTGGGCTCTCGGGACCCGCAGAGCCTCAGAGGGGCCGGCTGAGCGCCTCTGCAGCCGGGGCTCAGCCTGCTCTTCCCCGGGATGCCGGTGCTGCCCCCAGCCTCAGGGAGGGCGTAGGCCCCTGGAGTGGCAGTGTCCCCCACAACTGAGGCCCGGCCCCTGGGCCCTTGACCCTGGGCGGGAAGGCGAGGGAATGGGGAATGGAAAAAAGCAAGTCACAAAGTAGTGTTTGTTATTTTAAAGTGTGTCTGTGTGGTCACACGGGCCCAGGAAGTGTCTGCAGGATATTCGGAAACCTGGCTCGTGGGCGGCTCCGGGGAGTGAGGTCGGCGTGGGGGGAGGGAAGTGCCGTTCCTTTGAGTCCTCCTGCGGTGCTTTGGCCGTGTCCGGGCACGTCTTACTCTGTGGTAAAGGGGGGATGTCAGAAAGCGTCCAGGCGCGACCTGGCATGAGACACTGGGCGCCGTCGTTTTGGCAGGTCTGGGGGTAACACTGTCACTCACTGTGAGGGCCCTTCACCGCCAGAGACACACAGGGCGACTACGTAGGTGGGGTGGCACAGGACTTGGGCTGCGGTAGGGGTGACAGAGGGGGCCTCTGAGGCCACCTGAACTCTTTGGCACCAGAGCGTTTCAAGGGTGTCGTGGGAAGACGTACACCCTGCATGACCAGTTGAACGAGCTGCTGTTGGAACTCTGTCACTCTCTACCCGACACCTCGTCATTGTTCGTTGTGGTTCTTTGGAAAAGCAGCAGCAGCTCTTAGAAATGGGCATCTGGGTGCTGCCCCTGGGTCTCTGTCAGGCCCTGCAGTGTGGACAGAGCTGCCCACGCCTTCTGCCTGACCCCATCCTGTCCAGGCCCTCAGGGCCCACGTCGCTGATGTCCCCAGGTTATCACGAGTCACAGTACATGAGCACATCCTCAGTTAGGGGCCACTTGCAGCCCAGGACGGGCTTGCCCCGTGTGTGAGGCTATGAGCACATGGTGGGGCTATCCAAGCCGGGTCACCTGGCGCTGTCTGCCTGCCTGGTGTCGGACGCGGCTTCATCCGGGGTGGCTCCGTGAGTCCCGGCAGCGCCCTCGTGCTCTGACCTGTGCCTCTCCTTCACAGGCCATCACCACAGAGGGCAAGTACTGGAAGAGCCGCATTGAGATCGTGATCCGGGAGTACCACAAGTGGAGGGCCTACTTCAAGAAAAGGGTATCTGGCCTGGGCTCCTGAAAGGGCACGTTGGTGACATCCCCGCAGAGGAGGGAAGGGACCAGGTCCCGTGTTCAGACCACTGGCCCTGCGGCTGTGGCTCCGCAGTGGCCTATGGGGCTGGCACTGCAGCCGCCCCAGGGTGGGTCGAGCCTGCTCAGCCATGATCTTCGCTGCCCGCCTCTCCAGCCATGCATGGGCTTTTTGTCCCACAGACACTGGTCAGGAGTCTCCTCGGCCCGGCCCGGGGTGCCAGGGAGACTGCCTCCCAGAGGGAAGAGGCCCGGATGCTTCCGGAGTCCACACACTTTAGGGAGGAAAGGCTGAGCGCGGTGACCCCCTTGCCCCCCGTCTCCTTGCCCCCACAGTTACAGCAGCACAAGGATGAGGACCTCTCCAGCCTGGCCCAGGTGAGGGAGCTTGAGGGCTGTGAGGGCCCTCCCGGGGACCCCCTTGTGACAAGAAGCAGAAATAACTGGGGGGCTCAGCAGTGAGCCCTGTGGCAGAAGGAGGGGGGACACAGGCTGTCCCTTCGGCTAGAAGGGGGCCAGCCCCTCGTCACAGGAAGGACACAAAGGGCTGAGGAGAAGGGTGAGCTCCCTGCTGGGTGGGCTGCAGGGGGTTCCGCCCGCAGTTCTCCGCCTGTTCCCCCACCTCTGAGTGGCAGCCCCCGCCGCTCGTAGAACAGGGAAACGTGGCCCCAGTGTGGCGGGCTGGGAACGCTTAGGCTGCTATCGCCACTTCCGTTTGTCCTCCCCTGTATCGGTGGTAGGATGATGACATGCTTTACTGGAGCAAACATGGGGATGGATGGAAGACCCCCGTCCCAATGGAGGAGGACCCACTGCTGGACACGGAGATGCTCATGTCGGAATTCAGTGACACGCTTTTCTCCACACTCTCGTCACACCCGCCGGTGGCCTGGCCTAACCCCCGGGAGATAGGTAACCCCCCCCCCCCACATCTGTGACTTTGAACGCCCAGCCAGTGCCCTTCCCTCACAGCCCCTGGCGGCAGGCTTCACCTCAGGCTGCTCTGAGCTGCTGCATGCCACTCACTCGGAGCAGGCAGCAGGGGGAGGAGTGACCAGCGTCCGATGGCCGTGCGCACTGAGCAGGTGGGACCACAAATCGCGCCCACCTGGGCAGCTGTCGGGCCTGTGGCGTCACCGGGAGAAGGCAGCAGGCGGTTTGGTCTGAGTCAGCTTCACATTTCTGACCCTGCCCCTCGGCCAAGTCACAGGGCCTGTGACTCACTCTAGGGAAAATCAGAAGCATTCCTGGGCATGACCTCTCACCTGGCCGCATTCAGCTGTCTGGTCAGCTCCTTGGAGAAGAGCTCACAGACTAAGGATCAGAACGGGAGGCGGGGGCATCTCTGCAGAGCTATTCACGGATTCCTGGCAATGTCTCTTCCTGATGCTCAATTTACCTTCCTGGCAAAAACTCACATTCTTTCCTACTTTCTGAGGGTGGAGAATGGCCATGAATCCGTGAGGAGGTAGAAATCTCAGCCAGCTGCCCACATTTCTCCTCGGAAGAATCTAGAATGTGAGCAGGTTCGTGCCAGGCCTCTCACGTGTTCCCACAATTCTGTCTGAGTAAGCAGAGTGGTTCCTCTGTTCCCTTTCTGCTTCTTACAGCGCATCTGGGGAACGCAGACATGATTCAGCCAGGGCTGATCCCTTTGCAGCCCAACCTGGACTTCATGGACACCTTTGAACCTTTCCAGGGTGAGGACGTGGGGCAGGGAGAGACACGACTACCCGTGTCTCCCGTGCCCGGGACACAGCGGACCGGGGCTCCCCTGTCACCGAGAGACCTGTTAGAATGGGCAAGGGTGTGGGAGGACTTAGAGTTTTCCCAGGACTACGTTCCGTTTTGGTTGTAGCTGCAAGGTCTGGGAAGCTTCTCTGGGACATCGTTCCCAAGGCAGCTGGCCTTCTCATTCTCCCTGCCTGTGAGCCTCTGGTTGGCCTGACTGTGACCGTGAGCAGTTCCCCTTCTAGGCAGCAGAGGGCGCTGGCCACACGGCTGCCTCGGTGCAGCTTCCAGCCGTTAGAACTGGCCCTTGAGCTCTTGCCTTTGTAAGAGGCAGTGGAGTGCCAGGCCTGGGAGTGTTTCAGAGCCCACACTAGTGGCCGGCATGTGCAGCTCCAATGGGGGTGGGGGGCACCTCTTTCTGCAGAGTTAGCTTTGGGGGATGCTCTCTGGCCATGGCATCCCTCCGGGTAAGGTGGGGGTCATTGCCTGATTTGTTTGCATTTTGATTCGAGGCAGTGGTGGGCACACAGAGCTCAGGAGGCCCCGGTGTTGTCTTTCAGACCTCTTCTCCTCTAGCCGTTCCATCTTCGGCTCCATGCTGCCGGCACCTGCCTCAGCACCTGCCCCGGATCCCATCAGTCCGCCTGCTCAGGTAGAGGGGGCTGGGGAGCGGCCCAGGGCTGGTCACGAAACCTCTGCCACCGGGGATGGCGAACGGCACGTCCACACAGCCTGAGCAAAGCTCCCGAGGCTGCTAGATGCAGTGCCCAACCCGAAATCCCCCAGCCCGCCTCGAGAGCGCCCTAGAGGTGCGTGCGGCGGGAGGCTGGCTCTGTAAATGTGCGCGCCTGCCGGAGGCGCCCCACAACCTGTGCGGGGAGCTCAGCTCTGGCCGTTTCAGACGGGGCCAGCAAACAGCAAAGAAAAACTTGGGTCGCTCATCAAAAGAGGTTCTGTTGACTCCCAGCTGTCAACAGGGCTAGCTCACCAGGTGCTGTGGCTGCGGAGCAGGCGAGGCAGGCCCTTTGCCCTGACAGGGCCCTCGGGCAGGTGCCTGTACCCTGTAGGACACCAGTCACCTGGCCCACCTGTTCCCCCCGGCTCTGGGGGGAGCGTCTCCTGTAGAGGCTGAGGTGGACCTGAGCAATCGAGGCCTCACAGCATTGCCTTTGGAGGAAGAGGCGACCTTTCTAGAAGCTGATACATGAAACTGTCCTGAGGGAACCTCCTGAGCAGCTGCGAGCCAGGCTACCTCTGTCCTGTAACAGAAGATGGCAGGGACTTTGGGGGGACCCCTGCTGGACTCCAGAAACAAGATAGCCCCAGGCTGAGAGCCAGCTGTGTGCAGACAGTCGCTTTGTCTGAGCCCTGTGGTATCACTTAGTTCCTGATGGAAACAAGACCCTGTGGACACCCCGGGGAGATGGAGCCATCTCCTGGCTTGGCAGTGACGGGATGGGAGGACCACCTTGGTCCCTTGCATCTGGGCACCCCACACGTGTCGCTGGACTTGGCGGTGTGTAGCGAGTTACACAGCCCCAGTGTTCCTCACTCCCTTCCTCTTCCCTTCTCAGGAGAACGTCCTGCCTGCCACCACCCTCCCCACTGTGAGCCTCCCTGACAGCCTCATTGCGTCCCCCGCAGCCGCCGCCCTGGACCCCACAGACAGGCCAGGCTGTGAAGGCGCCTCCCAGCCTGGGGACCCCTTTGCGCAGCCTGCAGACTTCGGGCCCTCCGCGCCCCCGCCTGGTGTCCCGCAGCCTTTCCTCCCCGTGTTCACCGTGCCTGTGCTCTCACCCAGCCCCGCCCCGCCGCCCGCCGCTCCTTCGGTGCCGCTGGTTCCTCCTCCTGCCACGGCCCTGAACCCCCCAGCCCCACCTGCCTTCCTGCAGCCGCAGAAGTTTGCCGGACCCAGCAAGTCCCCCGCTGTCGCCACCCACGTGGCCTCTACCACCCTCCCGCAGGGTGCCTCTGCCACCACCTTCAGCCCGAGCCAGGGCCTGGTCATCACCACACACCATCCCACCCCCTCAGCGTCCGCCCACGGCCTGACACTGGCCCCGGTCACCCAGCCACCAGCTGTCGGGCCTCCCCAACCTCGTTTAACTTTCGTGCACCCCAAACCTGTGTCCTTGACTGGAGGGAGGTCCAAGCAGCCCCCCAAAATAGTGCCTGCTCCCAAACCAGAGCCTGTGTCCCTGGTACTGAAGAATGCTTGCATCACCCAAGGTGAGTTGGGGGGAGCTGGAGTGTGACCCCTCAGCACCCCTGGGGTATCCCCCTGTCCCCGAGGCTTGCTCACATATTAAGATGTGAAAAAAGGCTGCGGAATACTTCCCGCAATTGACCAGTGGTCCCTCTTCTGTTCTTTTAAAGTGAGTCTCAGCCCAGTTTAAAAACACACAGCTCTGGTCATCTCTTTCCTGTCCCCTTCAAGGGGACATCACAGAAAAAGGTGCTTTGGTGGCTTTGTCTCTCCGTGGCCTGTGCTGAGGAAAGCTGTCCCCATGGCAGGCAGAGGGCCGTGTGTTTCCCCCGGGGTCATTGCAGCTGGGCCACCTGGGCTCTGCCACGTTGGAGCGGCCCCTGCAGCTCACGGCTTCCCTGTCACTTTCTTGTTCTGGCAGCTGCCTTCTCAGGACAGCCGCCCACAGTGATCATGACAGGCCCCCTGAAGAGAGAAGGGATGCTGGCTTCCACCGTGTCCCCGTCCAACGTGGTCATCACGCCTGCGCCCATTGCCCGGGTGAGGGCCCTGACCAGGCCGCTGCCTCCTCGCCCCACGCTGTGGCCCCGCTCTTGGGTGGCTCTCGCTCGACACGACTGTGGTCAGGAGTCACCCCTCTCTCTGTGTCACCCCAGCCTCCTGGAGTCACCGAGTTCCACAGCGGCATCTTGGTGACAGACCTGAGCCATGCCACCAGCAGCCGGCCCGCCCCTGTGTCCCGGCTCTTTTCTCCAAACCCAGTGCGAGACTCCCTGGTGAAGGGCGAGCAGGTCCCACTACACAGTGGCAGTCCCCAGGTCCCTACCCCCGCCACAGTTTCCAGTGAGTGTCCCTGTGGTTGGGACAGTTGGGATTTTGTGAGTGGCATGAGCCGGCCCACTCCCAGACTGGGGAGGCTGCCTGTGGGGCGCCCCAGGATTGAACCTGGGCTTGCAGGCGAGCAGAGAGGTCTCCCAAGTCTGCCGCTGGCCCAGGCCAGGAAAATGCCTAACATGGGGCGGGGTGAAGCACGGGCGCAGAAAAGGAGCGGGCACGCTACCGCGTGTGGCCGGCAAGCTCGGGAACACCACACGTGACCTCCCCCAGAGGCCTGGCCCTGAGCGACCAGGCCTGACCCAGGAAAGCAGAAGAGGGACTGAGGAGGCCTTGTCGATGGTTTCTAGGGGACAGTGACCTGGGGTTGCTGCAGCTCCAGAAGCTGCCCCCTGCCTGTCTCTGTGTCAGTGGTCACCCCTGACAGCCTCCTGGCCCTGTCATCTATGAGCCCATTGTCAGTGTGGGCCTTTTGTTGAGGAGACAGGGTGGCCCTGACTGCCCAGTGATCTCTGAGCCCAGAGGTCAGGGGTACCGTGGAGTTTAAGGAACAGAACAAATGGCCCACAAGCACCTCAGACTTTGCAGAGACCCCTGGGTGCCTCTGGGTGGCTTTGTAGGAGGCTGTTAGGTGGGACCCCCTCTCGGGGCTCTTTCATACTCCCAGAGACCTGTGCCTGGCCCTGACAGAGCCCTCCTGGGAGTTTGCTGGGGGGCCGCCCTCGCAGCTCAGGGTGGGGTCCCACGCCCTGGGACTGGCTGGGGGCTCTGAGGCCCACGGCTGGCTCTGCCCCTGCGCCTGAGAGGGGTCCCTGCTCTCTCAGGTCGCGACGGCGCAAGCTCAGGGCAGGCCTCGCCGTGTGCGTCAGAGCACAGCCCAAGCCCCCAGTCCCCCCAGAACAACTGCTCAGGGAAATGCGCTGCAGACCCCAAGAACATGGCTGTGCTAAAGGTAGCATGCGTCTCGGTCGGGTCTCGCTTTTGCAGGAAGGGCGGGGAAGCAAGGAGCAGGAGACTCTCAAGGGACCTTTGGGACACCCACGTCCCTTACGAGGGACACCCAGGCTGGGGTGGCATCGGAAGCGTGATGTCACTGCTTTAATTCTGAGATGAAGCCCGCATCCTCTGCCTCCGCCCCCCCACTGACCCCTGTGAGGTGTCGGGAGTTCCGGTCTCCATGCTGCTGGGAAGGTTTTTTAGAGTGCTCCCCCCCTCCGCCCCCTCCCCCTCCCGGCTGCTATTGGAGCCTGTGGGCTTCCAGTCACCCCCTCCCCTTAGCTCTGGTGCATGGGCAGCTGCAGGCTCTGGTCTGCCCCTAGCAGTCAGCAGCGGGTCGGTAGGGAGGAGGGGAGGTACAAGGGGTGCCCGCCCTGTGGCCCAGCCCCGCTCACAGCGATGGGCCGACCCCCACCAGAACCGGCAGATGAAGCACATTTCAGCCGAGCAGAAGCGGCGCTTCAACATCAAGATGGGCTTCGACACCCTCAACAGCTTGATCTCCAATAACTCCAAGCTGGTGAGCTGCCCGAGGGCCTGGGCGGGTACCGACTGGCCGGCCGGGCACCGTCCTGACCCCTGCCTGCCCGCAGACCAGCCACGCCATCACGCTGCAGAAGACAGTGGAGTACATCACCAAGCTGCAGCAGGATCGCGGCCAGATGCAGGAGGAGGCACGGCGGCTGCGTGACGAGGTCGAGGCGCTGAACGCCACCATCATGTGAGGCGGGCACCTGGGGGCTCGGGCAGCGCCACGTCCTCTCCTGTGTCCTGGGCGCGGACAGCGCCTCTCTGTTCCAGCACTTTGGCTGTTTGTCGTCCCCCTCCTTCCTGGATGGCCCCCTGGGCCTGGGGACCCCATGGTGGGCTGGCCCTGCCCATTTGGTGCCCCAGGGTCCATATTTGTCACAGCTTCTCCAGGCTTCCTCTGACTCTTCCTGTCCTTCCAGCTCCTGCCAGCAGCTGCTACCTGCCACAGGAGTCCCTGTCACCCGGCGCCAGTGTGACCACATGACAGACATGTTTGACGAGTACGTGAAGAGCCGGACCCTGCAGAATTGGAAGTTCTGGATTGTATCTTTGGATGTCAGTTGCCCACCCTCCCCAAACCAGGACACCAAACGGCAGGCGTCCACACTCCCAGCCCCTTAGAGCCTTTTTAAATGGCTGTCACTGCGTTCTTCAAGACAACAAGGCTGGCTTTCTCCTCGCAAGAAGGGGCCTGTGCCACAGTGGGCACTGGGGCTGTCATCGGCCACTGTGTGGGTCAGAGCTTCTCGGGGAGACGAACAGGCCGGCAGTGCGCTCTGGGTCCCTGAAAAGGAAGGACAGGGCCAGGGCCACTTGCAGAAGGAGGGGGCGTCCAGTCAGACACATCCCAGCTGCCAGCACGTCCTTGGAACAGCGGGGAGGGAGAGTGCCATCCATGTGACAGACGGGAAGCCAGGGCTCCCAAAATGTAGGAGCAGAGCCTGAGCCTGTGCCACAGGCCCCCACCGCTGTCACAAGTGCATGCGCCTGTGTGCTGGTCGTGTCTCGGGGGGCCCAGGCCTCCCTCACCTGGCCTTCCAGATGGCTCCTACCTCGTCGCTCCCCACCCAGCCAGCGCTGCCTTCGAGTGGGCAGTCTGCGCCTGTGGTGGGTCAGCTGCTGCCTCGACCTGGGCTGTGCTAGGTGGTCCCCAACGTGCGACAGTCAGACTTAGGCTCCTCCAGCTTCAGGACGGTGCAAAAGTGACGCAGGTAACAAGCCAGGTGAGTCGTGCGCTGCCTCATTGTGGGATGGGCTCTGTGTTGGAGCTGCTTCAACTGCGCGCTGCAGAATTTTTAAAGCACGCAATGCTTCGGGCACGGAGCTCTTTTCCCTGAGATCGTCAAGTGAGAACTGACCGCAGCCGGCACGGCAAAGCCATCTGGTGTGAATGAATCAGAAATATTTTTTTTTTGTCAGGTCAGCAAAAACAAAAACCAAAAAACATTTTTTGTTGTGCCGCAGAATTTGAGTGGTTATGTGCCACCAGCTGTGGGCTGGCGTCAGCGTTCCGGTGCATTCCAGGTTAGGCTGTGGTGTTCTGGGAGCAAGGTGTGTTGGGGCACTCTTGCCTGACCGTGCGTCTTCCAGGGCACCACCCCGACGTCGGCTGAGGGGCGTCAGCATTGTGTCCGTGGCGTGGCACCACACCCGTCCCCACCAGAGCAGCGCCGCTGTCCCTGCCTGCAGCTGGCCCGGGGGTCAGTCAGCGCTAGACGTTCTAGGCGAGTGTAAGGCACACGCACGACGTCCAGGTCTCGGTCTCTCAACCAGCAGTCGGCCCCGGGCCGTGCTCCTTGCCTTCGTTTTCCTTAACCCACGTGCCGTGCAGTTCAGCGTCATCATCAAGCCGCTGTTTGAGTCCTTCAAGGGGGCGGTGTCCACCAGCAGCCTGGAAGAGCTGCACCGGACAGCGCTGTCCTGGCTGGACCGGCACTGCTCCCTGCCCGTCCTCAGGCCGAGTGAGTGGGGTGCTGGGGGAGGGGGGGTCTGCGGGGGAGGCTGCCACCCTCCGTGCCAGCGCCAGGTGAAGGAGGGCCCTTAGTGCCATAGAAAACCCAGGCCCGCGGCAGCAGCTGTGCAGATGGTGCCCGGGGCGTGAGGATGGTGCCGTGCGCAGCCCTGAACCAGAAATAACAACTTTGGGTCGGGGGCGGGGCAGGGCCGGCCCGACTTCCCGGTGCCTCTGTGTGGGACACAGAGAGGGTTCGCAGAGAGGCCCTAAAGGCGGTGGGGCCCCAAGCCCCTCCCTGGGCAGCACCAGCCACCATGATGGGCGAGTGAGAGGCTGCCTGTGTGTCCTGTCTGCGTGGGTTCCAAGTGCTGCCTGCGCCGCGCCTCCAGGCTGACTCCCCTCCTGTCCTCCAGCCGTGCTGAACACCCTTCGCCACCTGAGCACCACCACCTCCATCCTGACGGACCCGTCCCAGCTGCCCGAGCAGGCGGCACAGGCTGTCACCAGGATCGGCCAGAGATCCGGGGAGTCTTAGCAGCGCGTGCACCCAGGACGCCGTGGAGACCCTCCCTGCCTGTGGAGAGGAGGCTTTGCCCACCTCTCTCCGGACGCAGAGCCGCGGGGCTGCCCTCCGACGCAGGCGGCACGCTCGGGTCTGAAGCAGGTTTGGGTCCTGCCAGCAGCAGGAGCCGGGCATTGGAGCCCCTTGCTGTAATCTGTCACTCGGCGACCTCAGTCACAGCGCCCCCTGCCCGTGCACGGGGCTGCCCAGACGGAGGAGGCCGCTGCAGTTCCAGCCCTGCCCTGCTGGTCAGCCAGGCCACACCTGCTCCTGGAATTAGAGAACTCAAGGTCCTTTCCCAGTGCCTGTCTGTCCCGTCCTGGGCCAAGGTCTGCTCTGAATGGCGCTGCGCCAGCTCCGGCCCTCCCCAGGCAGTTGGAAGGCCTCTCTCTCCCTCCCCCCTGACTCTGACCTTGTAACGGATTTGGACAGCTGCTCAGGCTTGCACACCGCCAGCTGCCTGGGGACCCCCAGAGTTGCCGTGTGCGAAGGCGGAGGGTGCGCAAGCTCATGGCTGAGAAGGGAGCACACACAGTGCCGGGCCGCGCAGCTGCAGCCTGGAAACCTCCGGGCTGCGTCCGGTCTCCTGTGGTTGGGCTCCACCCGGCGTGGCTGCCTGGGAAAGCATGGCGGGGACTGGGCCCGGGGACCTCGTCAGGCGTCAGCCCACAGCGCGGCCCTTCCACGCTGTTCTCTGCCTATCCAGCAGTGTCAGACGGACACGTGTGGCCCTTCGGGTGTAGCATTCGAAGGACCAGGCCCCGCGGTTCTGCCACCGGCCTGGTCGTCTTGTCAGCATCCATTCACCCGGGAGCCCCAAACTCACTGTTCTTGGACCAAAGATGGCCCTGTCCTGTATTTGCAGGAAGATGTTGAATGTCAACAGGCAGAACTCCGAGGCGAGGCGGCCAGCCTTAGCTGTCCCTCGGCATCGCTCTGTCAGACAGGAACTACCGCCCTCAGAGTTGACGAGGCTGAGGACCCCTGGGGCGTCACACTATTGAGTGTGGGGACTGCGGCGGGTGTGCGGAGGGAGGTGCGGCATGAGGGTGGTCCGGCTGGTCCTCGCTGGGTGTGCGGGAGGGGCTGTGGGGGAAGGGCACTCCAATGCTCAGGAAGTCCAGCTTGCCTCCCATGAAAGGACATGATTTCTTGTCCTGCTGTGAAGTTCAGGGCGCCAGCCGGCTCTCCTTGACCCGCCCAGCAAGAGATGAGATGGGAGTGCCAGGCAGGCAGGAGGCCCGGGTGGGCTTTAGGGGGCCTGGGAGCCATGTGAGGGGGACCACGGCTACCTCCTCAAGTTCCAGTGCGTTTGGAGGCCCCCCGGTTCCTGGAGCCCTGAGGAAGGTGCTCAAGGGACAGCCAGGCCACCTCAGCCTTGGGTGGTGGGACCCTCTCCCGGCTGCCCTCCACACTACCGCCTCTGCCGTGGGTCACCGACCCATCGCCTGCTCCCTGGCTTGTGCTCCGAGCTTACACGAGACAAGTACGCAGTGCCCCTCGGCCTCCCCAGAAATCTTGTTTACAGGCCTTCCCGACGGGCTGGGCTGGTCCTTCACGGCCACTGGGATGTGGCAGAAGAGCCATCGCCACCCCCAGGGTAACTCGAAGTCCCCTTCAGAAGGGGAAGACTGAGAGCCCCCCCGCCCCCGCAAGGGTCAAAGGGAAAAAGGCAGACACAGGATGTCCACAGCCACAAGGGTCCCTCTGCAGACCCTGTGCCTTCAGAGACCACGCAGGTGGCCGCTGGCCCGGCCTGGCCTCTCCTGTCAGCAGCTGTCTCCCTCCGCTCTCCGGGCGGCAGTTTTCTTCAAACTCCATGGGTGTAAAATCGGCCTCTCGCTTCTCTGGCCTACCTCTCTACCCCCATCGACGTGACATTCGGACCCTGACCTGTCGGGCTGTGTGCGACGTGTGTGTGAGTGTGAGTGTGTGTCCATCCACGCGGCACCTGTTTGTTTCGAGGTGTTTGCTCGGCCCCTTCTCTTGGTGCTCTCGCTCACTGTGGCCCTCGGGCCACGACGCTGCTTCTCGCTGCTCGCGCGGCGTGTCTCGTCCAGGTGTTGTCCTTCGTGTCCTGCCCAATGAGTGGCCTCTGGCCTCTGTCCCAGCGTCGCTGGCCACTCTGCCAGCGGCCTCCAGGGGGCGCTGCCCACCGGGCGTCGTTTGTTTACACTGCTGGTTGCTCCCGTGAGACACTTAAAAATGCTGACGCTGTGCTAACAAGGAAACCAAACTGAAGATGAGAAAGGACGCCCTGTCTGGCACACAGGTCTTTGCAAGCGTTTCTGTGAAATCTTTCTGTGCCATCGGCTCCCCGCGCATGTGGCTTGCTCTTTCACAATGAGTGGGGACGCAGCGGGGCCACACGGGGCTTTCTGAAAAGTGAAAGGCCCGTCCGTCCTGTCTCAGGCCGGTGACGCCCCAGCTGTTGCCCACTCAGGAGGAGCCCGACCCTGCGGCAGCCGGGCACCCAGTGGAGGTGTTCACAGCCTGGGGGAAGCAGTGTTGACGGAAGGATGGGGGGCCCGGGCGGCCTCGTGCTGGCGCCTCCGTAGGAGGTCGGGGAGGTCAGTGGTTGCCGGTGTGTCCTTGGGCACCCGACTTCCTTCACTTCCTGTCCTTGTGACCTGACCCCACTTCCCCTTTGTAGAGGTCAGGCCTGAAGGTTTGGTTTGGTTCAGTTTTGCTGTGGCTGATAGAAACAAACTTTGATTCATGGGGGACGTGGGGCCCAGGGTGGTGTCAAACCCCTTTGTCCTGCCCCTGATGAAGCAGTGCGGTGGTGAGTGACATCATTGCCCGACCCTGGCACCCCACCGCCAGGAAGGGCCGCACACCCGTGTCTGTGTGCAGTCCTGGGCGGCAGGTTTCTGCACGTGGCCTGCAGGTGTGCTCGGCCACTGTGCCACCTCTGTTCAGGACTTCCATCTTGCTGGCTCCAAATCGGTGGGCTGGGCTGTTGCCTCGTCACCCCGCCCACTGTCCGCAGTCCCTTCCCCCACAGGGTCCCCTGGTCCCTCGGTGGTCTTTGTCCCACTGTCTGGGGTGTCGGTTGGCCACTCTTCTTCTCTGGAGTGAGAATTGCCTTTCCCTAGAGGCACGCTGCTTCCCATTTGCTCTGTACTAGGTGAGCTCCCCCACCTCCGGCTCCTCAGACTTGGCTTTGCAAAGTGTCCCTCAGCCGGAGCCTGGTGGGGGTGGGAGTCGGGAGAGCCCTAGGGTGGCAGCGGGGGTGCCCCAGCGGCAGCAGGCCCGGGGTGTGGGCCCGGTGCCCTGACTCTCATACATTAAAGAAGACGTTCCACACGTCCGGACCTGGGGAAGGGAGGGGGTGAGGGGAGCGAGGCCAGAGGCTGAAGGAGCTCAGAAGCATGACATGTCAGTGCGTCCAGCACAGCAGCTGCCTTGGTCCTGGCCACTCCGCGGGGCCTGGCAGTCAGAGGGGCCCCAGGAGCACCCTGAGGTCCTCCGCACGGGTCGAGAACCCATTTTCTTTTCCTTCTGAGGATGAGGCGCTCCCGGCTCACTGCCCAGGGTGTTTCTTTGTCCGGACTTGTGGAAGTCAGCCTTGGAGACAGAAAAGGGAGCCTTTTTATGCTGGGCGTCGGCTTTGTGTGTGTGTGCGTGCCCTTGCACACGCCCGTGTGCGTGTGTGTGTGTGTTCGCTTAGTGACATTTTATTTTTGTGAAATTCTTTTCCAATCATGTAGCAAAATTCACCTGCATCTCCCAGTTCAACTTCTGGTTCCACAGTTGACCGTGGGCGTCGCTGATTTGAATTCTCTTCTGTGTTTCTGAGCAGAGGCTGCTGCTCTCGAGAATGGGGGGTTGGGAGACGCTGACGTTCTACACATTTCCGTGGAGTTTACGCCCTGCAGGTGGATGGTCTGAGGGCTCCTGGGACACGGCCGGGCCAAGTGCCCACGGTGGTGCCGGGTTGCAGCCGCACGCCCCCCACACGTGCTGCACCACCTGCCAACCCTCACGGCCGAGATAGGCGGCTGCTGCTTGCTCATTCTGTAGCCCCGCAGTCCCCACAGCCAGTGCGCCCCATCCCTTCCCTTCTTCAGGTTTCAGTTCACTGTGTGAGCTCGATGGCTGCGCCTGGGCCCCTTCAGGAGACGCGCTCCCCTGGGGCCTGAGAGCCGGAGCCCAGGGGTCAGAGGCTGCCCCAGGCCCGCACTCCAGGGCAGCCCCTCCGCCCCACTGTTAAGAAGCACGTTGCCACCAGCTGTTCTCAACACTACAATGCAGTTTGAAAACTATATTTGCATCTAAGACAATAAAAATCCATGTTTTGTTTTTTTGGAAAAGCCTGTGGTGTGTGATCTTCTGTGCTGTCCTGTGGCGCTGGGGGAGCGACACGAAAGGAGAGTAGGACAGAGCAGTGCCCGTGGCTGCTCCCTCGCTGTAGCCTCAGGGTGGAGGCGCAGCCTGGACTGGAGGCATTGGGATGAGGACAGGCCTGCGGCGGGCGGGGGTCCTGGGGGTGCATGCAGGAAGACAGTGGTCCCCAAGACAGGCCTCTGCCAAAAGGGCAGGGGACCCACGCCCCGTGTGACAGATCCCGCCCAGGACCTCACCAGGAGGACAGAGGTCAGTAGAGCTTGTGCAAACTGCCTGTCCCCTCCCCTGTAGCACAGGCAGACAGCACCTGCCCTGTGCGCTTCACAGGCTGGCTGTGAGGCTCACGTAGAGTCACGCGTGTCACTGCCCAGCGACCCACACAGCACCGCGCTCAGAAAGTGGAGGTCAGCCCCCGTGTGGCCATGCCGGCCCCGGGCTGAATGGGTCCTCACCTACAGGGGTGGCCCCAGGCGGCCGTGGCCTCCCTGCCACCCGCTGAGCCAATCCCCTGGACAGAAAATGCCAGAAGTTGACCAGTGAAAATGTCCCTTTGTTGTGCTGAGAAGATTTTGATCATCTTGAATCTAGAAGCTTCTCTTTTCCATACCTTCTTCTGTGCCCTACCTCCCTCAGCCCAGCTCTTGCTCCCGGCGGCGGGGTGGGGGGGCGGGCGGTGACACGCCAAGATGAGCCCTGCAGGCCACTGGCCCCGAATGGAGCTTCGGCCTGTTTCACGACCAGAGGCCCAGACCTGTGTATCTCGACTGGAACACGGGGGTTGATACACGGGGCCTCGTCTGGTCGAACCTCACGCCTCCCCCAAGGAGGACCACTCACAACACGAAGGCTCGGGGCCTTAGGGGTAGGGGAACCTGGAGAGGGGGTGGTGCGTGCACCCCTCTGGGCCAGCCGGACCTCAGCTGCTGCTGAGCTAAGCGGCAGGTGTCTGCCGGGCTCCATGTTGGGTTCCATGGTGTGGAAGGAGGGCACATGGCGGGCACGGCGTGGAGGAGACGACTGAATTCAGACAGGCTAGGCGTGGGGGGTGGTCAGGGGTCCAGAGGGAGCGAGGCCGGCCCACAAGCCATTCTGCCCCTCTGCCAGGCCTGGGCCCCCGAGGCACGGGTCCTTCCCGCCTCGGGGCAGTCCTCGGGATGGTGGTGGGGTTGTTCCCACTTTATGGAGGAAGAAGCAGCCCAGGTGAGGCGACCAGTCGGAATGGAAAGGCTGAAGGGTCATTTACCTTGTTTTTATCTCTCCACACCCCAAACCCGGGCAGTGCCCTGATGTCTTCCCCACCAACGCCAAGCCCTGCCCAGTTTGCCTTCTAAATGTCTTCCAAGGACGTCTCCCTCTCTGCCAGCCCCCACCCAAGTCCTGCATCACCGTTGTCGCTCAACCGGTGCCCATGATGGTGCCCTGCACCCCATTCTGCCTCAGCGTCACCTACAGTGAGTGGGAGCTTGGGAAAGTCCACGATTAGTCCTGTCTCCCCGCCTTCCCCCCCCAGAGGTGCATGGGGTGGGACCCGGGTCAGACCTCAGGAGGCGGTGGCTGGCGTGTGAGGTGGCAAAGCTAGTGCAGGTGTCGAACAAGGTTTCAAGGTCGACTCCTACGATTACATATTTAATATAGAAAGTCAACTTTTGTCATTTAGTTGTCAGGTTTAGATTTGGTAAGAATTCTCTCCACGTGGCATTTGAGAGCATCTCATCTTGGGTGTGGACTGGGCTCTCCCGAGCAGAGCTCACCCCCTGTAGTGTGTTTGGCACGTCAGGGTCTAAATTTAGCCTCCGTGGGGTGGTGTGGCCACGCTTGTCCTAGATTTCAATAAGCACGCTTTTATCTTTTTATTTCAGAAAATCTGCAGCATGCACAGAAGTAGAGCCGTATAATGAACCCCGTGTACACGTCACACATGTTATCAGCGGTAACTGAGGGCCAGCTCTGCCTCATGTGCACCTCGCCCCTGGGTCCCGCCTGTGAGGAGTACCTTCTCTTCTAGCGCCGCTTCCAGATTTGCACACACACTTGCCATTGCAGCCCGTTAAAGGCTCCCGAAGTTCCGTGCAGAGTCACAGTTCATGAGAAATCTGGAGAGTGGGGTGTTCTGATTGATCAGATGTTCTGCTTCACCAAGTTATTAGCTCAAACACCCTTCATGTTGTAAAAAGGGGAAAAGCTTTCTGAGATAAGCGTCTGCTTTCCTGCCTCAATGGGTGTGATACAGCAAACCACCTAATCTCATGATCTAGTCTGACTGATTTTCCCTCCTGGGGAAGCGGCCCAACGGCCCAACGGGGCTCATTATTTCCATGACAAATTTGTGGCGGGCCTGGGGCTGAGTGAGCAGGGGTTAGAAGTCTTTCCCACTCACCCCAGAAGCCTGGATTCCAACCCTCTGGTGTCTCCCCAGACCCCAGCCTCCCCCCAGCACCTGCCATGGTTCACCCAATTTCCCCCTTTCCCCAATCTTTGATCAAGGAGCGTGTGCTGAGTGCTGACTTTGACCTTGGCTCAGGGAATGCAACAGGGACTGTGCTGGAGACACAATGAAGCCTGTCACTGAAGGGGTCGGCAGGGCTGCATGAGAAGGGGCATGAACCAGTCCTGGGGAAAGGGGGTCAGGGATGTCCCCATGGTGGGTGGCACCCGAGCCAGCAACCAGCAGGACAAGCAGGGTGAACCAGGCAAAGGGGGGGCATGACCCACCTTTCCACGGGCAAGCAGGTTACAAATCTGACCCCTCCAAGTGGCACCACCCGCCGAGCTCCCCGCTGCGGCCTCTCTTCTGTCTCTACAGGTTTTCTCCTCGTCCGTGTGACTCATTCCTCTCCCCTCTCAGGTTTCCCTTTCTTGAGTCTCACTGCTGGCCAGCCCTGCCCGCTCTAATGCTCAGTCCCGTCTGCTCAGTCCCGTCGGCGGGAAACCCATCCATCCCCACCCACACCCTCTGCATCTGCGGTGTGGCCTTGTGTGCAGCCACCCCGCTCAGGGTGCAAAGGCAGACTTGTCGCCTGCAGTCTGTCAGTGGTGCCTCTGAGCCCACCACAGACCCAGCCGCTGCCGACACAGTCACCCAAGCTGCCACCGCCTAGCTGGGTGGCTGTGTCCATCATCTCCAGGGAGCTCACGTTGGCTTTTTAAAAAAGACACTTGGGACATAGCATGTCCTTCCCCTGCAGAAACTTCCAGGGGCTTCCCATTGCATTGAGAGGAAAATCCAACCTCCTCGCCATCTGGCTCCTGATACCTTGGGCAAGTGGCCACCTCTCTGAGCCAGAAAGTCTTCACTTGTTAAACGGGGCTAATGACCGATGTCCCCGTGGGACAGCCGTGAGGATGAAAGGGCCCACACCTATGACATCAGCTGCTGCTGCTGCCTCTTCCCTACCTTCTTCCCCAGCCTCCACATACAGTATCTTCTTCCAAGTTTCTGCAAAAACCACCCCCCTTTTGAAGACCCTGGAGTCATTAGGAGTCTCCTTTCCCCCCAGCACCTGCCACCCCCTTCCCAATCCTCAGCTCCTACACTGTGAATCCTTTTTCCGAAAGGCCGCAGGCTGTGGTCCCAGGCCACACTGTGTCCCAGCTGGTCCCTGTCAGCGCTGAGTTGTGTCCTCGCCGAACCTCCCGAGCTCTGTTAAGGTCAGAAAATAGCACTGCACTCCCTAACACCCATCCCTTCTTCAAAAATCTGCCTTCCTGCCCTCGCTGGTACGGCTCAGTGGGTTGAACGCCGGCCTGCAAACCAAAAGGTTGCTGGTTTGAGTCCCAGTCAGGGCACCTGCAGTGCTCGGAACCCGCCAGCCCATCCACCACCCAGGCTGTTCCCAGCCAGTGACTGTGTGTGGTAGGGGGAGGGACACTGAGGCCGGCTTGTTCCTCTCTCTGACAGGTGACTTTTAGGGCTCCCTGACAGCCTTGCCACCCTCTCTGGGAAAAGCACTTCTGTCTCAGGTGGTACCACCAGCTCTCCTTCCTGCCCTGTGTCTTCCCCCTGGAAGCAGACCCGTGGGAAGCTGCTTTACGAGAGGACCCCAGGAGGGTGTTACCCGGTGAGGAAGAGGATCCTTCTACAAGGTTGGTGGTGACTTCTGGAAGTGGGCGAGCGGGCTTTTCTCTGACAGCCTCATCATTCAGGACTCGCCACTCGGAAAATCACTGCAATCGCATGGCCAGAAAACAGGGTCCTCTGCCTAGTTGCCTTGTCTCGGCTCTGAGTGACGCTGAGCATAGGTTCGCGTTTAGTGGCTATTTGACTTCTTACTTTACATTAAAACATCTCTCTCCCTCTTCCCCCTTCCTTCCCTCTCCTCTCTTGTGATCGGATTCTCTTCTCCTTCTTTTTTACTTTTCTTCTCCCCTCTTAATCCTCCAGACGAAGAAAGTGACATTGCTTAAAAATGTTTCCCTTACAGCTTTGTATTCCTGTCTTCACAAACTGGGCAAAGTTAAGCTGTCACTCGGTCGCAGGAACCTCCCCCTGACATAACACACTGTGTCCTGCATGAGTTTCCGCTTCTCGGCGGCCCTTGATTATGCGTTGACTCGTTTGCCTTCCCTCTCAGAGCACGTGGCACTTGACCCATAAAAGTCGTTTTTGTGAAGGGTTTTGATCACGAGACATGCCCTGGGACTGGCGTGGTGGAGAAGCCTGTCACAAAATGCCAGCATGTGCTTATCCGTTTGCCTCTTTCTTGCTTGTGGCAGATTGTCACCAAAAGTCCTTGTCAGCCGAGTTCCAGGCAACTTGGGATTTGTCATCGTTCTCGCGTCTGGACGTCCCAGCCCCACGTCAGCACGTGCGGGAAAGGGGAGGACGAACTGTATTTTTTTCCGTTTCTGTAGTGCTGTGGTTGGCGGTCTTAACTTCAAGGTGTGTTTCTGGCCCTAATCTCCTTGCGGGCGACCTTTGAGGACAAGATGCCGAGCAGGAGGAGCGCGACAGAAAGGCTACACAGCGTGCGGTGCCTTTCATGGGAAGTGTCCACAACGGCCAGGCAGCAGGTCAGCGGCGATCAGAAACTGAGGGGGGGCGGTGGCCGCTGACGGGCCCGAACTGCTTCTGGGGGAGATGCAAATGCTCGGGAGTCAGTGGCGATGACGGACACACAGAGAGACACCTAACTGTGCACTGGAAGTGGGGGAGCTCTGAGGCACGCACATTTCATGTTGATAAAGCTGTCACAAGCACAGATTGCAAGGCCCAGCCCAGACCTGCTCGGCCCGAATCTCAATGAAAAGCCGGGAGTCTGCCATCACCCAGACACCCCAGCGGGACCCGTGACAACCACATCCCAGGGCCCAGTGCGCACAGAAGGGCAGGGCCGCTTCTTCAAGAACCCTCGACTTCCAAGACAGTGACAACAGAGCGTGAGAGCCTGCCCCGGGCCCTTCTGAAGGTGGAGCCTGTGTGACCGCCGGGGACACAGGCCCTGCAGCCCCCGATGAGGGTTTGGGATGCAGATCTGTCCCCAAAGGAAGGAAGGGGACTGGTTAACTGATAAGCCTCTTCATCGGAGAAGCTGTAGGTAGATTTGCTGGAAATATGAGACAAGAAATCAAAAACTTCTGAAGGTTTCCTCTCTGCAAAGCGCCCTGAGGTGGTTTTAGTCAGAAGCGTGGAGCGTCCCCCACAAAGCCAGGCGCTGAGTCATCTGTGGAGTTTTTGGGAGGCTGCCGCCAGATCAGCCGGAGGGCCTGGGCCACCGTCAGCTGTGCGCCCTGGGCACGCTGGCTGCTGCAGGGGCTCCTGACGGGGGTGAGGGGCTGTCCCGGCGGGGTAGGGCGTTGGCAGCCACCAAGAGCCTGGCCCCTGCTGCCAGCTGCCTCTGCAGCCAGGAACTGGCCTCCATCCCTGCTGTCCACGCCACCAGCCCCTGGTGGTGTTGCCATGGTTACGTGCTGTGACATAGGAAACACATGTTTGGTTTCTGCCCCCCCCCCCCGTTCCTCGAGCATCTGCCCCCCTCCCCGGTTCCACGTGCAGAGCTCCCGAAAGCCTTGGATGATTTCCAGAGGGAGGGGGGTGTCTTTGGTGCTAATGGAGTGACTCTTAGAGGGCTTCCCAGCTATATTCAGGATGGGGGCTGGTCACCAGCAAGACCAAGCCAGGATCAGAAGCTTGGAACTTTCAGCCCTGTCTCCTGTAGCTCAGTGGGTTGGGTGTCGTCCTGCAAAGCAAAAGGTCACCAGTTCGATTCCAGGTTGAACCAGGTTGCGGGTTCGGTCCCCTGTCAGGGTGCGTGTGAGAGGCAACCAATCGCTGCCTATTTCTCACATCAGAGTTTCTCTCCCTCTCTCTCTCCCTCCCTTTCCTTCTCTTTAAAAATAAATAAAATCTTAAGAAAAGAAAGAAAGAGCATCTCTCCTATGGGGAGGGGGAGGGAGTGGAGACTGAGTTAATGATTGATCACACCTGAGTGGTGATCTCTCCTCCATCAAAGGCTCTGAATTACGGGGCTCGAAGAGCTTCTGGGTTGATGAAGGCGTCCATGTGCCAGTGGGGTGGTGCCACCCAGCTCCTCGGGGACAGAGCTCCAGCTGTTGGGACCCTTCTCGACCTCACCCTGGGCGTGCCTTCATGTGGCTATGCATCTCTCTGTATGTGTCTCACGTCCTTCATAATAAACCAGGAACGTGAGGAAACAGATCCCTGACTTCTGTGAGTGTTCTAGCAAATGTGGGTGACTCGGGGACCTGTGACTGGCATCTGAAGTTGGGGGTGGGGCAGTCTGGTGGGACTGAGCCCTCCTGCCGTGGGTCTGCACCAACTCTGGGCAGCCGGAGCCAGACCGGACGTACTTGTCAGACACCCGGGTGGCATCCCCAGAGACCTGGAGAACCAGCTGCTGCGGGGAGCCGCCACGTTCGTTGTCGGAAGCTCTCCATGAGTCGGGAAATGTCCTCTTTCCCACGCCCGCGTCCTTGCTGCAAGGACGGCGGCTCTCACCTTCCCAGCTTCGCAGCAGGAGGTGCGCTCTGCTTCGTGCCCGACCCAAGTCTCAGACTATGAACACGTCGTTTTCATCCAGACACAAAGGTGTCCTTCACCTCAGCAAGGGAGGGGACAGTCAGCACAGCACGGCCTCTCAGGGGACAACACGACAAACAGACATCTCTCATCATCTCTCCATCACCTGAAGAAATGAATGCTGGGAAAAAACGCTCAGGTGGGTGCTCAGCTGGTTAATGTCCTACAGTCAATGAAACCGTCACCTCGGGGCTTATCTTCCGGACCAGGTAGGAGTCATTTGCATCTTATTAGTTTTCCCCCAACCCACAGACCGTGACACCTAATAGGTAGCGAACGGTGCCAAGGCCCTGGCCAGGCAGCTCGGTGGGCTGGGGCATCGTCCCCACACGCCCAGGTTGCGGGTTCCATCCCCGGTCGGGGCAGATACAAGAATCAGCCAAGGAATGCGTGAATAAGTGGAACAACAAGCCGATGTTTCTCTCTGTCCTTCCTCTCTCTAAAATCAACCCATAAAAACAAAGTAAAATGTCAGGCCCGAGTCCCATTCCGAGACCGGCGCTGTCCGACAGGGCTCCCTGCAGCCACGGCACGTTCCTGAGCAGCCGCCGGCCCCAAGTGGCGGCTGGGCACTTCAGCCGTGGCTGGTGTGTCTGAGGGACCGGACTGTTGTGTTTTACTTTGACGTAGGTTTTCTTTCACATAGAGACACGGCACAGACGGCAGGGTCCGCATATGCCCTCCAGGCCGCTCCTGGAGGTCAGCTCTCACACAACCGTGGCACACTCATCGAAACTGAGAAACAGACCCAGGCCAGGCTTCATGTGGGTTTCCGCCAGTTTTCCCACAAATGTCATTTTTAAGGGGACCCCAAGACTGCACGCTGTCCCCGGGTCTCCTCGGTCTCCAGTCTGCACCCATCCTTCCGCCTTCCCATGGTCACCCTGCCTTGTCACCGTGGGAGGGCACTGGTGAGGGATTTTGTAGATTGTCCCCAACCTGGGTTTGTCTGAAGATTCCGGGAGGGGCCAGGCTTGTGGGTTTAGGGGAGAGTCCCGCAGCAGTGAGGGAGGGGCCCTCCCAGTCACACCCTGGCCGGGTCCCTGACACCCACCGAGCGGTGGTGTCCACCTCTCTCCCTGTCTCCCCTGCATCCACCTCTGTCCTCTGCGCTTTGGAAGCAAGTCCCTGCGTCCCACCTCCCGTCATGGGGGCAGGCAGCCTGGCTCTGCCTCCTGGAGGGGAGGTGTCAGAGGACTTGGGGACGCCACAGTGACTGGGGAATGTTGGGGAGGTGCTGTGAAGCTGCACATGTCCCTGTCCCTGCTCAGAGCTGAGTCGTCACCGAGGTCTCCTCCGTGGATGAGTTAGAATTCTGTGAGGAGCCCGTGTTTCTTCTCCTGCACTCCTTTGTTTACATTAGTAAAGACTAGTGGGTATTTATTGTATTCTTTGGAAGGAGAAATGGTTATCTTTTTACCTAATTTCCCAATTCTGAATAATTTTTCTAGTTATAGTAAAGGTGTTCCAATATTGGCCAGGCAAAAAGAGGACAGCTGTCCACCTGAGGGGTGTTTGTGGACAGCGTGACTAAGCATTGTCACTGGAGGTTACAATGTTTGGGGACTTCAAAGCCCGGCAAGGGACTCGGGGCAGAAGCCCCCATGAGGGTGAGACCGAGAAGAATTCCGAGTCCTAACCTCCTCCCCTCATGTGAGAGCTCGGACGAGTCGATCTATCGCTTTGGGCCTCAGTTTCCCCCAAAGTGAGACAAAGAGGAAAGTTCTGGTCAGCTCAAGACCGGTGATTCTCTGGCGTAAGCCCGTGTGGGAATCACCTGGCAGTGTGATTCAAGAACAGACTGCAGGCTGCACCCCGAAACTACCTGGCGCAGTCGGTCTGGGGTGGGACCCACAGCTTTGTGTTTCTAACCCGTTGCCAGGTGGCACTCTCCCTACTGGCCCGGAGACCGTGCTTGGGGACCCGTGAATCCAGAGGACTTCTAAGACCCAGTGAGCGGCCCTGGGCTCAGCACCCATCCAAGTGGGGAGTGCTTTGGCCCTGGCCACGAAGCCGTGGCCCCTGCAGGAACAGGGCTGGGAAAGGCCGTGCCTGCTCTGTGCTGACCACAGCGCTAATGCCCCTAAGGCCCGGGTGCTGCCTGGGGAGGGACACCGGGGACAGAGCGCTGAAAAGACAGCTGGAATCTGGGTCCCACCACTTAACAGTTTGTGGTCCCAAGAAGGTAACTACATGGCTTTTGGCTTCAGTTTCTCCTATAGGAAGAGGAAAACAGTGGTGCTTCCATGGCCGGGCACAAAGAAAACGCCCAATAAGTGGTTCTTGCTTCCAGAGTTACTACCATTTGCTACTGAGCCTGTCGGGGAG
>VMDR010000226.1:0-194239 GCA_007922815.1 Macrotus californicus | reverse complement strand
CAAGTGTGCGAGGGGAGTAATAAATAGGACTGGAGTCTGCGGAACAAAACCTTCTGTAAATACCGACACTCAACAGTGACACAGCTTGAAATCTGTTTCGAGTTCACTCGCACATTCGTATCTCGGCTCTCCCAGCACCGGTTGGTGGGGCTTCCCCAAGCTCATTCATTGGGATAATTTAATGATTCACAGCGGCGTGGCCAGGCTCAGCGGCCACTCATCCGTTTTTTTAGGGCTTCATGCATGTTCACCGTGTCAAGAGGAGCAGGCTCCCCCGGGCGGCCTCTGAGGGCCGGGTGTGACGATTACAATAACTTTAAGCACAAGGAAAACTCCCGTAAAACAGCCGAGATGAACCATTTACGCATAAAGTCCGCGGAAGGCACCGTAGGCGCCGTAGCTTCAGTGTCTGGCACACATATGGTTTTGATTTTCCTGAGCTGTTGTATGACCTCCTCGATGACGGTGGAGTTTTGGACAAATGGCTTAATGGCCTTGAAGTAAGGCAGGATGGCGGAGCTGTTGAGGTGCTGTGGCTGGCAGTGGTGGGTGAAAGGCGGCAGCGGGTAGGGAGATGTGGGGAGTCCCACCTCGTCCTCCTGGGGTACAACAGGGGGAGAGATGGTGATCGTTAGGTTTGCGAGAAATCCCAACAGGTAGCTTCTGAATGCTTCCTCTGGGTCCAGGGTGGGTGAGCCCCTCTGCACTATGCCCCCCTGCCCTGTCCCAGCAGCCCCACCCCAACCTCTCCTGTAACCGGTGCCAGGGCCCTAGGAGGCTCCAGTCACCCTGTCCCAGAAGAAATGAAAGAACGAAATCTCTATCGGTTTACGGAACTGGCCCAAGGTCAAGGGGCAGACCCGGATTCCAGGTGGCAGTCACAAGGCCAGTGCTAATCTCCGCAGCCGCGTGGAGCCCGCTCTCAGCGGCTCCTGGACCCAGACAGATGAGATGTAGGCGACACCTGCTCTTGGCGGCTCCGTGTTAGAACCAGGGTGTCCCCGGCTCACGGAGCGGGGCTTAGGCTCATCTGCACAGGCCTCTGAGATGCCAGGGAGAGACTTTCCAAACACACTCAGACGCCGGCCCTCACTCTGTCCCATCCCTCCTCCTAAGGACGGACTACTTTTGGGGTCGACTTGAAGTGCTAAGAGCACCCATCAGGCCGAACCGCTTTGTCACCTCAGCCAATGAGCCTCTGTCTTTGTGTCTATAAAAACCAAGGCCGAGGTTTCAGTGCCAGCGTGGAAGGAAAGGGCAAGGCCAAGGTCAGAAATTGCTCCCATGTTTTTGTTTCTGTTTGTTCCATCAAAGCTGCCTAAGAGGTTCTGTTTAATCCCAACCTTGAGAAAATGAGGGACTCTTGGCATTTACTCAGCCTCGTCCATCCCTCCCAAAGGGGCTGGCAGACTGGGTCCTGATTAAATGATAAAGGAGCATACACCTGGACACCTAATTTGTTAGCTGGCACCCTCAGTGACCCACATGAGGAGTTTAACATCCTGCATTTGTGGAGACATTGCTTACAGCTGAGGTTGGTGGGCACTCTCCTCAGCAGGCTCCTGAGCCCGTGGCCGTGATGGCCCACACCCCAGGGATGTGCTCCCTGGGGATGGGGGAACTCGTGTGGCGGCACGGTGGACCGAGCACGCTAGGGGTGAGTGAGCCGCTGACACAGACCCTCTGGGACGTGAGAACGCTTCTGCTCTGAGCCGTCTGCCCTCGTCTCTGCCTCTGACCCCTGCCTGCCTAAAACTTCCATGGTAGCCTGTCTGCTTGTCCCCATCCTTTCCTGGTGGGTCCACCGCCCTAGCTGCAGGTCGGAAAAGAGCCCCTTCTTCAGGGCCGATGAAAGGCATTTTAAAGAAATGGAACCTGGAGGGCACTTACCTGGACTTTCAAAAGTTGCTCAGATAAGCTCTTTAATTCTTTGATTATTCTTTGGCAGTTGGGATCCCTGGAGGGACGCATGTGGACGGACAGCCAGGTCCCCATGCAGCAGAGCAGGAACAGGGCAAGCCTGGCGGGACCTGGGGAGAGAGCAGTCTGCTGGGAAGCCCTCGGGCCAGGCACGCCCCAGCCCCCACCACCGCCTCCAACCCCTGAGCCTCTGCCGAGCAGCCACAGGGCTGAGCCCCTCCGGAGCCTTCCTCTCCATCCTGAGGTACCTGTAGGGGAGACCATGGTGGCTGGGAGCGGTTTCTGCCTCTGGCACAGCTTCTTGAACCGATGTGTTGGCCATGGTCTCTGGGCGATATATAAAGGGCCACTGTGAGGACGGACAACCAATGTCCCGCCCCTGGCAAGATTATTGCTCAGATTTTCTCCAGAAACCCTAAAAATTTTGCCACCCAAGGGTGAATGAAGGCAAGGAAGTGTGAGTGGAAGGAAACTCGAGGTTACGTGAGGCTCTGGGCGGGCGCCTGACTCAGCATGGGCACACAGGAAGGCGCACACACTTCTGCCGCTTCTTCTTGGAAAGCTTGTTGATTAGGGTAGAAGAAGTTTTGAAGCAGTGGGTGACAGCCACAGCCACCAAGAAACCGATGATACGGGATGCTGCGCAGCGCCCACAGGGAATTTCTTGGGGGGTTAGGTGTCACAGTTGAAGGCAAGTAGGCGGTGGAAAGGGAGCATGTTTGCGAAATGCGTTATCTTTGTGACTTTCCCAAGCATGCTTGTGCCGACATGCGGGGATGGCCTGGCCCCGAGAGCCCCCCAAGAGCCCCCCAAGAGCCTGGTGGTCAGAGGCTTCGTCTCGCCTCTACTCGGGCTTGAATGTCATTGGCCTCTCAACTGGGTCTTTCCGAGGGCAGGGCCTGGAATTGGAATTCACACTCAGGAGTTATTTGTTGAAATCATTTAGGTATATTTTGAGTGCCAACTTTGACCAGGTACTTTTCTGGGGTGTCAGGGATGGTGGCAGAGAAGCTTCACAAGGCCCCTGCCCTCGGGGACCTGGCATTCTAGTGGGCAAGGGGCACGCTGATAACCAAGAGAGCATCAGGCAATCAATAAGAACATAAAAACCAGACAAGGTGATGGGACAGCGACAGGTGAGATACTTGAAGTCAGGTGACCAGGAGAAGTCTCAGTGAGGAGGAGGCATTCAAGCTGGAACCTGGGAGATGACAAAGACCTGGGCTGGGAAGACCTGAGGAAGGCACGCTGGCAGCAGAGGGAACTCTCAGGCAGAAATGAGCTCGCCGTGACCAAGGGCGGGGAGCAGGTCGCAGCTGCTGGAGGGACAGGAATGCCAGCCACTTCCACCTTCTGGAAACCTCCTTCCCTCTCTTTCCTGAGAGCGGCACCCCGATACATCTCAGCCCCTCTGACAGTGCCTTCTGAGGCTGAATCGCCTTCCTGCTTGGCCCCTTCACCCTTGACCTGTGTTCCGCACGGATGCAGAGTTCAAAACACTGGTCATAAGGATGCTTGAGGAATTTAGTGAGGACCTCAGCAGCATAAAAAAAGATCCAGTCAGAAACAAAGGACACACTAATTGAAATAAAGAACAATTTACAGGGAAACAACAGTAGAGTGGATGAAGCTGAGAATCAAGTCAATGATTTGGAACATAAGGAAGCAAAAAACATCCACACAGAACAAGGAGAAAAAAGAATCCAAAAAATGAGGATAGTATAAGCAGCCTCTGGGACAACTTCAAGAGGTCCAACATTCATATCATAGGAGTACCAGAAGGAGAAGAGAAAGAGCAAGAAATTGGAAATCTATTTGAAAATATAGTGAAAGAAAATTTCCCTAATTTGGTGAAGGAAATAGACACGCAAGTCCAGGAAGCACAGAGAGTCCCAAACAAGATGGATACAAAGAAGCCCCCTCATCATAATTAAAATGACAAAGATTAAAGATAAAGAGAGAATCTTAAAAGCAGCAAGAGAAAAGAGGTTAATTACCTACAGGGAACTTCCCATAAAACTGTCAGCTGATTCCTCAAAAGAAACTTTGCAGACCAGAAGGACTGGCAAGAAGCATTCAAAGTCATGAAAAGCTGGAATCTACAGCCAAGATTGCTCTACCCAGCAAAGCTATCATTTAGAATCAAAGGGCAGGTAAAGAGCTTCCCAGACAAGAAAAAACTAAAGGAGTTCATCATCACCACACCATTACTATATGAAATGTTAAAGGAACTTACTTATTTGAGAGAAAGAAGATCAAAACTATGAACAATAGCCCTGGCTGGTGTGGCTCAGTGGATTGAGCATGGGCTGCGAACCAAAGGGTCATCGGTTCGATTCCCGGTCGGGGCACGTGCCTGGGTTGCGGGCTGAGTCCCTGGTGGGGGCATGTGAGAGGAAACCACACACTAAGGTTTGTCTCCTTCTCTTTCTCTCCCCCTCCCTCTCTCTCTAAAAATAAATAAATATTTAAAAAAAACTATGAACAATAAAATGGCAAAAATACATATCTATCAACAATTGAATCTAAAAAACAAACTAAGCAAACAGGAAGAACAGAGACAGAATCATGGATATGGAGAGTGTTTTGATGGTTTCCAGATGAGAGGGAGGTGTGGGAGAGTGGGTGAAGAGGTGAGGGGATTGAGAAGTACAAATAGGTAGTTACAGAATAGCCATGGAGATGTAAAGTACAGCATAGGAAACCCAGTAGCCAAAGGACCCTGTGCACGGCCCATGGACATGAACAATTGTGAGGGGATGGCCTGAGGGAGTAGTGGGTGCTGGGTGAAGGGGGACGAAGGGGGGAAAATCAGGACGACTGTAATAGCATAATCAATAAAATATAGTTAAAAAAAGAAAAAAGAAAGGATATATGATTCTCATTTTGCCTTATTTTGTAGTTTTGGGGAATTCTTCTAATGATAGTAAAGGTGTTCCCCTATAGGAGAGTAACAGAGGGTGATAAGAAACGCACCACAGTGGGGGCTTTGGGAAGGAGCCCAGTCAGTGGCTGGAATTCCCCAACAACACGTTCTCTCTGCTAAAGGCTCTGCTAAGAGACTGAAAGGACAGGCGCGGACCAGGGGGAAGATTTACCAATCCCAAGTCTGACGAAGGACTCGTGAGCAGAATATATAAAGAAGTTGCAAAACTCAATTTTCGGGGTGGGCAATGGCTCCTTTAAAATGACACCAAAGGCACAAACCACCCAAGAAAAAAGAGGTAAATTGCACTTCATCAAAATGACAAACTTTCGTTTGTCAGAAGATGCCATCGAAAAAGTGCAAGACAACCCACAGAATGGGAGACAATATTTGCAACTCACATATACTACCAGGGAGCTAGTGTCCAGGATATATTTTAAAAACTCCTTCAACTTAAAATTAACCCAATGTGAAAATAACCAAAAGATTTGAATAGATATTTCTCCAAAGAAGATCGACAGATGGCCAACAAGCCCGTGAAAAGACGCTCAACACTATTAGTCAGGAACTAGGGAAATGCAGATAAAAACCACAACGAGTTACCACTTCACACCTATTGAGATGGCTATAATTTTTTTTTTAATTTAAAGGTAAAATAATAGAAGTTAGAGAGGATATGAAAATGTTGGGCCTCCCCGCCACCCCACCCCACCCCCTGCCCCATATTGACGGTGAGGCTGTAAAAGGTGCATCCTCTGCGTGAAACAGACTGGCGGCTCCCAAAACGTTACCCTGTTACTCATCTGCTGCACTCCTGGGGAATCTCGTTCGGAGAGAAACGAAGACCTGTGTTCACACGAAATCTTGTGCACGAACGTCCGTGGCACCATTATTCGTCGGAGCCAGAAAGGGAAGACAACCCAATCTCTATCTCTATCAGCTGATGAATGACTAAGCGAGGTGTGTTCTGTGTGCCCCGCCGACTGTCATTCCTCCTTGGAAAGGAATGAAGTGCCGCCGACACACAACGACCTGGCTGACCCTCGGAAACCAGTTACAGCAGGACAAATATCGTATGATTCCACTTATGTGAAGTATTCCGAAGAAGCAAGTCCATAGGGGCAGAAAGCACCTTAGTGGTTGCCAGGGGCTGGGTAGTGGGGGGAGGGAAATTGCTGAAAATCAGATTACAGCGAGAGGCGCACTCGGAATCCAGAGACCCTGCGAACGTACTAAAACCCACAGCATGGTCCACTGTAAGCCGGCGCATTCTAGGGTCGGTAAAATGTATCTCAGTACTGATGTTGCATTTCCGAATTGTAGGAACCAGAATCATCCTAACCCCGTTGATTTCACACACCAGTGTCCAGGAGCCTTTACTGTGTGCGGGGCCGTGGGCTGGATGCTCTGAGGAAGGAGTGGATCGTCTAAAATGGGGCCTGGGTACCAAACCGGGGCTTAGAGAGATCCGCGTTGGAATCCACCGATTAGAATCCTGAGATTGCCCTTGGGCTCCTTTCTCCTTTCCCGATCTGTCCAACGGGATCATGCTTAGCACTTCTCTTAGGGGGAGAAACCGGCCCGCGTGCGGGAAGCGCTCGGCACCCGCTGGGAGCCGCAGCCGCTACACCCCAGCCGCGGTGGCCCGTGGACTGTCATCCCGCTTTTCAGCCGCGAGCACCGACGAGGCCGGAAGAGAAAACCCAGGTCGCCTGGGGCTGAGTCGGGGTCTCGGGTTTCCGGCGGGAAGAGTTGGCTCCACCCGGAAGTCGTGGGATTCTGGAGCCCGGAGCACGCGCGTCCCGGCGGTTGCCTAGCAACCTCCAGCTGCGACTGCGCGGGGCGATGGAGGCGAGGGGCTGGACCAAGGAGGCGCCGCTCCGGTCCACGGAGGCTCCCAGCGGGACTGTGAGCGCCGCGGTCCAGGAGCACCTGCGGCAGTTGTGTTTGCACGAGTTTCCGTGCGGCGCGGGCAGCTGGGTGCGGGCGACGGCGAGGGGGACCTGGGGGTCGCTGAGAACTGGCAGACCAGGGCTTAGGGACTGAGAGCCGGGTCAGGCAGGGCAGAAGGGAAGGGTCTGGGGACGCCCGAGGTGGGGCTGGGATCTGGGCTTTTGGGGAGCAGCCTGCCCTGGGGTGGGCGCCTGGCCATAGGGTCCCCCTGGGCCTGCGGGAGTTGAACCCATCCGCCCAGCTGGGGAGGGCCTCTAGCCTCCGTAGAGACACCAGGAGAGCGGAGCCAGCAGTTGGGACCCTGCTGCGATGTGGCCAGAGGGGCGGTGTCTTCAGCCAAGTGCCCCTGGCGGGGAGGAGGAGCAGGACCACGAGACTGGGGTCCCCAAGTATGTAGGAACGTCCCGAGTCTGGAAGGACCGCAGTGGGAAGCCGGGCCCCACACAGTCCTCAGCGCTCAGGGGAGCCGGCCTCCCTCAGCGCGGTTCAATGCACGCAGTGACTGACGCTTGGGACGGTGCTGGGCTTTAGGGTTTGGAGGTGTCGCTCCTGGAGGAAGGAGAGGGAGACAGTGAACTCTGGGACAAATTCGTCCGTCTTCCACTTAACGACGGCGTCGAAACGCTCTGAGTTCACCTTTCAGCCTTGCGGCCTCTTCTTCACTGATGATGCTCCACGGGCCGCCTTTTGCGCCTCCTGGCTTCCAGGACAGAACCCTTCCTTACACTGAGTCACTTCCACTGGCAGCTTCCAGGGTCCCAGCTCAAGAGCAAACTCCTGAAGGCGGGAGTGGGTCTTTTCATTATTTTTTCAGTTTCTTTTGTCTGTCACGACAGCCACGGCTGGTGATCAGTCAAAAGCACCGATTACTCCTTGTCCAAATGTCTGAAGTCTTCGTCCCCGATTGTCCTATTTTACAAACTGTTCAATCCTGAGACTTTCGGCTGGAGAGGACCGAGTCACAGAGAAATCCTCCATCTCCACCTCTGCAGAATAAGTCGCGCTTTCTTCCTCGAAAATGGCGCGCGTGGAGGGAGCTGATCCCCAGAGAGGAGGAGGTCTCGAGCCCCAGTGAGGACACGGTGGAGGACCTGCTGGGCCTCGTCTGTAGCCCTCAGTCGCCCTGGGCCCTGCCAGAAGACTCCAGTGCGGAGGACCGCTTCCTGAGACAGCTGGCCGTCCAGAATCCCCTGATGCTCAAAGACACCTTCTTGTACTCCTATTTCAGGTCCCTCCGGGTGGTAGACAAGCAGGTGAGTGTGGGAGCGTCCGGAGGTGATGGACAGCCGTGAGGGAAGACCTGGGCGCTAAGTGGGAGAGCCATGGGACCGCTCTGCCCCCCTTCTGATTAACCTCACCCACTGGTCTGCCAGGCAGAGCAAGCCGCTCACCTGTTCTTTGTTATCTAGCTTCTTCCTGCATCCGGGGTGGGAGTCCACAGTGTGTCTTAGAGAGCTGGTTTGGGAGCGCCCTGCCATTGACCCGTCTGGGTCCAAGTAGAGACCTCTCGGAGTGTTCATGTTGGTTTCCCTTCATTTCAGCTGTGGGGGGCCAGGGGGACGTGGCATAGTACTATAGTAATTGCTGTTTCTAAAAAGCCTTCTTTGCTTATATCAACAGCAGAGCCCAAACCTTGTGTGGGAACGTGGCCTCTGACTTCCCAAGTTTGCATCCCCTTTCCCAGAGAAACTGGATGACACAGTGCTTGGGGGACGGGAAAGGGGAGCAACCAGTTTGCCTGGGACTTGCCCGGCACTCTTCGGTGTTAACACTGAAACTTTCATGTCCCTGGAACCCCTCAGTCTTAGGCAGGCTGGCATGGTCACCACCCTAGAGTAGAGAGGGCCAGCGGGAAAGGCCCCAATGTCTTTGGCGCCACAGGGAGCTGAGGACTCATGGATTGGCTCTGAAGCTTCTGGTCTGACCCTGTTTTTTGTGAACCACGGTGATTCCTTAAGACCCTCGGGTTCACCATGGCTCTGGGGGAGACAGCCAACGAGAACGGGGCTCCTGCCCTCGGGAGCTCCCAGCCCAACAAGGGCCACAGGTCACTGAGCTAGAAATGGTCCGACACCCCCAGTTGGGAGGGGTGAGGGCTGGAGAGGTAAGAGGTTAGCGCCATGCCTGAGACGCGTGGGTCCTGGCAGAAGGAGGCAGGAAGGGCTCACAGGGGAGGACGGGGGTCGGGGACCCGGGAGCAGGTGGACAAGCTATCGCCACCCTCACGGTGACTTGCCTCCCGCAGCTGAGCCCTTAGTGTCCTCTCCTTCCTTTCCAGGTGAGCCTGGTGGACAATGGCCTGCTGAAGTTCCCGAGGCTGGAGGAGTTGGTGCTGAGCGCCAATCAGATCAAGGAGGTTGCCGCTGCCAATCTGCCCCCGACTCTCAAGGTAAAGGAGGCCAGGCTGAGCTCAGGCTGACCTCATGTGGTGGGGTCAGTTTCCTCAGAAGCAGAATTTCCGTAGACTCAGGAAAGGCGATTCCCTTCCCAGGTAGATAGAGCCCAAAAGGAAGACAGGGACTCCGATTCGTGTGCACCAGTGTTCATGGCGGCGTCACTCACAATTGCCAAAAGGCAAGGATAACCCCAGCGTCTACCCACAGATGGGTGGAAAACACAGCGTGGCCTCTCCCTGCAGGGGACTGTGATTCAGTCATTAAAGGAGTGACCCAGGCTACACGGTGCATGAACTTGGAAACCTGACGCTGAATGACAAAGGCCAGACTCAAAAGGCCACATGTCAGATGGGACCAGCTCCATGAAGTGTGCAGAAGGGACATGGGGGCAGAAACTAGGTGGCAGGTCACCAGTGGCCATGGGGGTGGGGGTGGGGCCATGGGGAACTGTGGCTGTGTGGGCGGACAGTGTCTGTTTGGGGTGACGAGGACATTGGGACGCAGACAGAGATGACGGTGGCACAACGCTGTGAATGAACTTAATGCCACTGAGCTCGAGATTTGCGAGTTTCAAACGGCAAATTGTGAGCGATGTACTTCACCACAGTGAAAATTTGTCTAAAAAGAAAGGCAGGCTAGGCCTTATCATAAGTCTTAGGCTCAGCATATCAAAATGATCTCAATTTTATCCTGTTTTAATTTAGATTTTATTTTTCCATCATAATTGAACTGCGACGTTAATTTGTGTTAGTTTCAGGTGTGCAGCACAGGAGTTGGACGGTTGTACACTTTACAAAGTGGTTCCCCCGGTACCTCCAGGACCCACCCCGCCCCACACGGAGTTATTACAGCATCATCACTGACTGTATTTCCTGTGCTGTGCTTTACGTCCCCATGACCGTTTTGTAACTACCAATCTGTACTTCTTTATTTTGTAAAGATTTTGTTTGTTTATTTTTACAGTGAGGGGAAGGGAGGGAGAAAGAGAAACACTGATGTGTGGTTGCCTCTCGCGCGCCCCCCACTGGGGACCTGGCCCCCAACCCAGGCCTGTGCCCTGACTGGGAATCAAACCAGCGACCCTTTGGTTCACAGGCGGGTGCTTAATACACTGAGCCACACCAGCCAGGGCCAATCTGTACTTCTTAATCCCTTCAGAAATGGTCTCAGTTTTACATGAGTGCTGAGATGAGTAGATTTCATGGCAGAGAGACTAAGAACTAGAGCTCAGGGCCATGTTTAAGAAAACACCGGACGAGGCCTTGGAGACAGGAACCAGAAACACTGCTGCTTTCTGTCCATGTTCCTATGGCTTTTCCAGATGGCACCAAGCCAGGTCCGGCTGCCTGCCCTTCGAAAGCCGGTGATCAAGAGACAGGGGGCTCTGGCCAGGTAGCTCAGTTGGTTAGAGCATTGTCCCGATACACCAGAGGCACAGGTTCAATCCCGGGTCAGAGCACATAAAAAGCAACCAGTGAGTCCTGACCAGGGTTGTTTGGTTGGTTGAGGGTCGTCCCACAAGGCGAAAGGTCACGGGTTTGATTCCTTGTCTGGGCACAGGCCTGGGTGGTGGGTTTGGTCCCCACTCGGCCTGTGCAAGAGGCAACCGATCGATGTTTCTCTCCCTCTCTTCCTCACTCCCTTTCTTTCTCTCTCAAATAAATAACGCCCAGGCTGCTGTGGCTCAGTGGACTAAGCGCTGGCCTGTGAACCAAAGGGTCGCTGATTCGATTCCCAGTCAGGGCACAGGCCTGGGTTGCGGGCCAGGTCCTCAGTTGGGGGCGTGTGAGAGGCAACCACACATTGATGTTTCTCTCCCTCTCTTTCTCCCTCCCTCCCCCTCTCTCTAAAAATAAATAAATAAAATCTTTAACCAAAAAAATAAATAAGCAAGCAAGCAACCAATGAATGCCTAAATAGGTGGAACAACAAATCGATGTTTCTCTCTCTCTCCCCCTTCTTCTCTTTCTCTAAAATCAATACACTAAAAAGAGAGAGAGAGATGGGCTGGCAGGAGGAAAGTAGGTTTATTCAAGAGCCGGCAGCCTGAGAAGATCGGACACTCTGGTTGCCGAGACCATCTTTCCGTCTCAGGCAGAGGGAGAGGGGAAGCAGACCAAATCGATCCCGGGGAGGGGTTGCAAAGCTTCCTACGTGCAGACAAGCCCGGTCCATTCCGATAAGGATCTCGAGCCTCCTGATTTTACGTCATCCTGGTTTGATGCTTGAAGGTCACCAAATCTCCCAGAGCTGGGAGGCCTGAAGGTTGGAGTCTGCTTCTTTTGAAGTTAGTTCCTAGAATTCTTACATAAGCGTGCTGTTTATCTGTAAGCTCCATATTAGTCAGAGCCAGCGCTTACAGAGACAGCGTCGAAGGGAGGGTGGCTGGGTCGCACAGAGACAGGGCCGCAGGTCACAGAGTTGCCAGTGTCATGCATGTCCCCTCCCATGTGCTCCAGCGTCACCTCCCATTCCCAATTTTAAAGTTTCCTTCCCAAAAGAAAACGAAACTTTCCAATACCCGCTGCAGGAATTTGTGCGTCCCAGACTGTTACGAGGAAATCCAGGCAGGGAGGGCAGGCCTGGTGCCACTGACTGACTCTTCCCCCGCCACGCTCCCTGGTTGGGAGGCTCACAGGTGCCCTGTGCCCCCCAGGTGCTGGAACTCTACGACAACCTCGTCACCAGCATGGAGTGCCTGTGTGCCCACCCGCCCCCCAGCCTCCAGCACCTAGGGCTGGGTCACAACAAGCTCCTGGGCCCCCAGCAGAGTCTGTACCTCACCGCCAAATACTGGTAATGCGGGACCCCCAAACAAGGCGAGGGGAAGGGACTTGGGTGTTCGACCCTGGGGGTCTGGAGGGCCCAGCTCTGCTGTAATAACTCCTCGTCAGCTGCTGACTCCAGACCTGAGACTCATTTCTCTGACCCAATAAAAGCGGCCCCACGGAAGGCCAGGAAAGTCAGAGCTGGGGCCAGGGTTCAGAGCGGGGCCATGACCCGGGCCCTGCCGTCATGTAGGGGGGCTGCCTTTTGCAGAGCAGGAAGGCGAGCAGCGTCCCTGGCCTCTCCCCACTGGAAGCTGGTAGCGCCTGCCCCACACCAGCTGTGACAACTGACGTGTCTCCTGTGAGCACTGCGGGGGACAAGGCTGCGCTGAGCGGGGCACCACTGCCCCTCAGACAGCCCTCAGTGGGACTCTGTCTCCTTGGTGGGCAAAGCGTGGGAAACCGAGAACCCGGGACCTGAGGGCGAGGAGGTCAGAGGCCGCCTGTGAAAGGCCGTCGGAGGCAGCGGGCCCAGAGGCTTGTCAGAGCAGGCTGTGTGGGTGTCTTCCTGTGGGCAGAGGTTCACTATGGTTCCCTCCCTCACGACCCGGGAAGGGCAGAGGGCATCGGTCAGCGTCGCTGCCCAGCTTTCCCACGTAACCGGGGGAACGCACTCTTAGCGGGTCCCTCTCTGTGACCACTTCTCTGTCCCCTCTCCTACTCCTGCCCATGCTCCCTCGCCACACTGGGCCGCACTGCACGACGCCACTCGCTTTCTCCCATGGACCCCAGCTGTCCAGGTGTAGCTCAGGGAAGAGACACACTTGGCCTGCAGCCAGTACCATGGACAGTCCCAGGTGCGCCGGTGTTTTATTGGGAAAATAACACCGTAAACCTAGGTAACCTGCGTTATGCTGAGTGTGGATTTCATAAAGACTTATAAAACCTCCATCTTTCACTGTTTTGAAATTAAAAGGAAGGTAGACATCTTATTAGTTGACTGTGGGTGCTTCCTCTGGCTCTGTGGACAGACTGTGGGTCAAGGCTGTGTATTCCCCACCGACAGGCTGGTCAGGGAGGGCCGGAGGGGACGTGCCTGAGCCGGGGTGCAGGAGGGTCACAGGTCAGGGAGCTGCAGAGACAGTGCTGAGGCAGGGTCTCTGCATCCCTCTCACCTCCCTTGTCAGAGCTGGGCTCAGTTTGCTTTCCAGTCCACTTGGTCCTGGGGGGGCTGCCCTGCCCCCTGCTAGCCCTTGCCCCTCCTCTGTCCTGCACCCAGGGCCCAAGAGATGGACCAGACGGCTTCCGGGGATCAATTGCCAGGTGGCTTTGGGAAGTGTCCTCCGGCTTTCAGACCCCTCACAGCTCCTGCCTCTCCTCCCCTGTCCCCAGATCACCTGACACTCTGTCTCCACCCAGTACTCCTCCCCAAAGGGGCTTTGCCCTGCCCTCCTTGTCAGTCAGTCTTTGTCTAGAACCTTCTAGATGCACAACACCGAGTCAGGTTCCCCAGGAGCTACCGAGCCATTTAACCTGGAAGAGAAGATCTGTCAGTAGAAGTCAGGCAAAGGCAGGATGTGACAGGGCCACCTCTGACCTACGAGGTTGGCAGTGCCACCAAGCATGAGCAGGAGAGCCAGGAGGTCTTTCACTGTGTGGGGGGGCTAACTTGGTCAAGGGCCGCCCGAGGTGGGCCAGTCGCGAAGGCCAGCCCCCTCCCACCCTCAGCACCAGGCCTCCTGTCTGCCCTGGGCCTGGGGTGCAGGGTGGGCAGGCCAGTCAGACCCCTCTGCTCACCTTCCAGGCCCAACCTCGTGTCCCTGGACCTGAGCTTCAATGGCCTGATAGACCTGCAGGGCATGGTCACCAGCCTCAGCACCCTGCAGCACCTGCGGCTGCTGGTGCTACAGGGGAACCCACTGGCCCTGGTGCCCTACTACCGCGGCTTCACCATCGACAGCCTGGCCCGGCTCTGCGTGCTGGACGACATCACTGTGTCCTCCACCGAGAAGTACCAGTTCCAGGGGCTCCGCCACAGTGGGGGTGAGGGGCCGACACGCCAGCTCGTGGACAGCACTCCTGGGTGGGCTGTCCCCACAGCTCCCTGGCAGGCCTGGACCCTGGTCGGGTGCGGCTTACCTTCTTTCTCAGTCCTTCCCAGATCTGATTCTTGTGATCAGGATTTGGGGACAGAAGGGCCAGGAAGGCTGGGACCTGCTCGGTCTCCTCCCTTCCCAGGCACAGTGGGAAGCATTCTCTAGGCCAGTGTCAGTGTCTTCACGCCCATGGTGGCTTGAGATCACCCCCTGGTGGCCGCAAGCTGCACTGGCGCCTTCTCAAGCACACGGTGTTGGTTCTCAGCCTCCCGGCAGGGCAGCTGCCATCATTCCCATTACACAGATGGGGACACAGGCCTGACAGGGGTGCCAGCCAGAGGGGTGGCTGAGTCTGCAAACTCCAGGGCTCCGCCCGCACGGCAGCCCGCGGTCCCCACCTTCTGGCCGGCTCTTCCCACCTCCAACCCCGTGGCACCCCTCACTCCTGCTCGTTCCCCTGCAGACCTCTTGGCATGTGAAGCACAGCTTGTAGTGACAATTGGAAATGTCAAAGGGGTCTTGGACACCTCGGTCTTGGACCCGGAACCGGGGCCGCAGGGCCCTATTATCACGTACAGCTACTACGTGACCTACGACTTCGTGGAGGATGAGGAAGGGGAGAAGAGCGAGTATGCCGGGGTGCTGGCCGAGGTGCGTGCCCAGGGCTGGTCCTGAGGACGCGGGCGGGGCTCTGCGCCGAGTCCACAGTGTCTCCCGTGCAGGCAGGCGGCTGCTCGGGCCCAAGAAGGCCCTGAACCTGAACTCCGAGCCGGGGTTGCCGTTCTCGTAACTGAAATGACTCCCAGCCACTCGCCTTTCTGTCCCCTCAAAATAACAGCAAAAGGCTGAACAAGGGAGCAGCCCAGAATGTCACCTGCAGACTGACGGCTCCTGGCCCACCCTGCAACCCTCCCACCTCCCACCCTCGCCCCCGACAGGAGAATACCCAGGCAGTCTCGGGCCCAGAAGGGAAAGGTGGGGAGGCCCAGCCCCTGCAGGGCTGGTACTGTTTTCACACCTCGCAGAAGAAACCAGACCAGCTCATGTGCCCTCCTGAGTTCACACGTGCACCCCCTCCTGAGACCCACCCAGATGCTGCATCTGCTCATGCACACCCGCCCTGCGAGGGCGGGAGCCAGGGCACTCGGCCCTGGCGGGTTCTCTGCTCCTCATGTCTTCTCTGGCAGATTGTCAAGCCCTTGCCCAACGAGGAGCAGCCAGGCGAGAGGGCTCCAGAAGAGGCTGCAGGCTCTGCCGAGTCTGTGTCCCTGTCCCCGTCAGCAGAGATGGAGGGGTCCATGGCTTCGGCTGGGTCGACATCCCTGCCCAGGTCCACAGACTCTGCAAGGGAGCTGGCCAAACTGCGGCCGAGAGTAGATCCCCGGCTCTTCCCGTCCCCAGGGTAAGGACGGAGGCCTGGCTGGCAGCAGGACCTGGGGTCACCAGGGTCCCAGCCAGGCCAGGCCACACCGCCCCTCTCTGTCCCATCGTGATAGCCGAGCACTCCCTGGAACCCGGCTGCGGGCCGCGGAGGCCCCTCGGGGCTGTTCGCCCAAAGGCAAGCTCGGGTTCAGTGCTCAGCTCTCTTCCCTCGAGCTCTAACCTTCCAGTCCAAGTGCGGCTGGATCCCCCTCCCCTGAGGCTGGCTTTGCTTGTCAAGGGGGAGAGAAAGGGTGTGCAGCCCCTTTGTTTCTGGCCTTAGGGGTGGAAACCATTCCCATTTACCGTTTTGGTCTGTAGGGAACTAGTCCTGGCGTCTAGCCCCTGGTATGGGTCCTGCCGGCCGAGTGCCAGGTTCCTGCCGCCTTCCTGAGCCCGCCCGGCCTGCTCCGTGGTGTCACAGTTGGTGTCCCTGACCCAGAGTCTTTGATGACAACGTTTACAAGAACTTAGGTCTCATTCAGTATTGAAGCTCTAAGAACTTTTTTTTTTTTTTTTAAGATTTTATTTTTTTTTAAACAGGGAGGAAGGGAGGGAGAAAGAGAGGGAGAGAAACATCAATGTGCGGTTGCCTCTCATGTGCCCCCAATGGGGGACCAGTGCAACCCAGGCCTGTGCCCTGACTGGGAATCGAACCGGCGACCCTTTGGTTCCCAGGCCAGGGCTCAATCCAGTGAGCCACACCGGCCAGGGCTCTAGGAACTATTTTGTGCTAATTTCAAATCATGGAGCTTTGTTTGGGCCTTTTTTGTTTGTTTGTTTTGGACAAACGTCCTGCCATCAGCGTGCGTGGCTGAGTTTTCTGACCAGACTGCAGGAACTGACCCTGTCACTGAGCCCCCCGGCCGCCTCCCGCAGACCCTGCCGCCAGCACCCGCGAGAAGCTGCAGAAGCCTGCTTCTCATGGCGTGTGAAAAATTTATTTTTTTTAAATTATTTAAAACCTCACCTCTAAGAAAATGATGCAGGCTTGTTGAGAATGTGGAGGAGCTCAAGCCGCCCATCCCCCAGTTGTGGTGTCCCCTATGAGGACAGAGAGAAGACAGTGGCAGGCCAGCTGGTTGTGGCCGCGGGCTGACGTGGTGGCGGTTAACTTTTGGGAAAGTGAACAAAAAAATAGCCACGAATGATTCCACCACTTCAAACATCCCGTAAATTAGAAAAATGTCATTCTGCTTATAACAGGCACGATTCTGGGTCTCTGGGCTGCAGATGATGAGGAAGACAGCCCATGCCTCTGGGCCCTCACCCCCATGGGAGGGAAATGACCCCTCGGTGGTTGCCCCTCACCCTGCGCAGCGACCGCCGCCCCAGGGAAGTCCTGGCGGGTGTGTGGGTCCCTGCAATGGCACCGGCTCCAGGAGGAGATAGGTGGCAGAAGCCTGAATATGGGGAGGGGGGCAGAAAGGTCGACAGAGGGGAAGCGTGTTCTCAGGAGGGGACACCCACATCGGGTTTGCGCCCTGGCGGGGATTGCGGCAGAGATGGCCGTCTGAGAGGGATTGCGCAGCTGTTACTCTGGGTGCATTCATAAACGGCGTCCAACCACCGAGGCACCGCTTCAGGACACTCAGGGAGTTCGAAACAATTCTGCTGTTCCTTTGCTGAAGTTCTTAAACACTTTCGATTCTTTTCTGGTTGGTTTCCATCACTGTTCTGTGCTCTGTCACCCCCCACCCTCACTGCAGGAAGTCCCCGCTCAGCACTCACTGTCCCGCTTTCTTCATGGCGTCTATGCCCTTCCTGGCCTCTTGGTCCCCGCCCGACCTGGCAGTGGTCAGCCCCAGGACCATGTCATCCTGCAGTGCCCCAGTCTGTCACTGGCCTGGGTGGTGACACTCTGGGTTCCTGTCCCTTCCTGTCCCCTCCCAGAACAGTCCTCTTCAGCACCTCCCGCAAGCCCTGGACAGATGTCATTTCCTGTAACTACGAGATGCAGCACACACTCAGAGGCCTGGTGCCACTCAAGGCCTTCCTGCTGGCGGGGACCACGGTGACCATCGTGGAGGAAAAGGTGGGTGCTAGGGTCCCCGGAGGCGGACATGCTGCCCCTTCCTGCTTCCAGTTTTCTGTCGTGACATTGGTGTCCCTGCTCCCTGGTTTGCACCTCTCTGGAAGAACCCCTGCCAGCCCCAGCTTGGCCATGCTCACTCAAGGCCACCTTGCTGTCCCCTAGATTCTGTCGTGGCCTGTGGTGTCACCTCCCATGGACAGTCCCTTGCCTACCAAGAAGGAAAAAGGGGAGAAGAACAAGAAGGGGCAAGATGGGAAGGACAAGGCCACCAAAGGGAAGAAGGAGACGACCAAGGTACTGCTGGCCTGGGCAGTGGCGCTGGGTGCATCCCTGGGGGCCCTGTCATGCTCCTGGCCTCTCCTCACAGGAACAGAAGGGGTCCAAGAAGAAAAAAGACCTTCCTAAGGAGCTCCACCAGGACCCGCCCATCCTGCGGGTGCTGGGCAGTGGCTTGGTGGTCCTGGAGCCCCTGCTGGCAGGGGAGTCCCTCGTGTCCACCCTGTGCAACTTTGGGGTGATCCGCACCTTGGAGTCCGACAGGCTGACATTCCTCAGGGTACCGTGGGGCCCCTGCCACAACCTCCTCACAGAAATGGTGCTGGACAAGGAAGGGCCGTGGGGCCAGGTCATGGGAGGGGTGGGGCGGAGGGGCTCTGAGCTCCCCCATTCAGGAAGCCCCAGCACTACAGGGCCCCAGAGTGCCCAGGAGGCTAGGGAGGGCGGGGGCCTCTCCCAAAGTCATGGGGCGGGTGAGGGTGGGGTGGGCCTCCCCCCCAGGAGACCCTGCCCTGCATCTGCATCCACCCCACCCCCCACCCCCCCACCCTGTGAGCATCTTATTTGGTGGTTCTCTCTCTCAGGATTCCAAGAATAAGAAAGCTAAAAAATGTGAGTGCAGTGACGGGGACTGAGGGCTGGGAGTGTTTGCTGAGCACCCGTGTCCGTCCACCGGAGCAGCACAGACTGGGCGGCTCGTGAACCACAGGCATTTATTTCCCGCAGCTCTGGAGCCTGGGAAGTCCAAGAGCAAGTCACAGACATTGTCGGGTGAGAGCCCTCTTTCTTCCTGGTTCTCAGCCAGTGCCTTCTCACGGGGTCCTCACCTGGAGGCAGGGGCAGGAAGGACTCTCTGGGGTTCCTTTTCTAAGGTCACCAGTCCCATCATGATGGCCTCACCCTTGCGACATAGTCACCTCCCAAAGGCTCCACCTATGAACACCATCACCTCTGGGGGGTAGGACTGCACATATGAATGTGGGGGGCACACACATTCAGGTCATAGCAGGACCTGCGGAGGAACAGCCTGTGTGGGACCACAGAGATGGAAGGATGGAGAACCCTATCTTCCAGCCAATGGGGGGCCACCCCGCCTAAGGGCCAAGTCGTCTTCCCTGTGGCCCTGAGACCAGAACGGCGTGCTGTGGGTCACCCATGGCAGGAACAGCATTCAGGGCTAGGAGCCAGGGTGAGGTGGGATGGGGGACTCAGAGGGGCCCTGACCCATGGTTCCCTGGCTCAGTAGTCGTCCGGCTCCTGCTTCGGTTCATTAGCCCATATCTGCCCTAAGAGGAGCCTGGGCTTATTCTGTGGGCGGTGGGCAGTCACCCAAGTATCTGAAATAGCCAAGTTTCAGATCTGAGTGTTGGAATAGCCTGGCTGGGAGGGGGAGGTGGCAGAGAGGGAGATCAGTTGGAAGGCGGCAGCAAAGTGCAAGGCCAGGCCACAGCAGCAGGCGTCACAGCAGGCAGAGAGTGGCAGCCGCCCAGGGCCCATTGCTGGACAATGGGCAGAGAAGGTGTGGCGTGGCCCTGCCCTGTGCACTATGACTCAGCCACGAAAGGCGACGAAGCACTGACCCCTGCTACTACAACAAAGATGAGCCTTGAGAACATGAAGCTGAGGCCAGACATCAGAGTCCATACATGATCACATTTATATGAAATGTCCAGAATAGGCAAAACAGAAAGCAGGTCAGCCAGTGGTTGCCGGGGCCTGGGAGAATGGGCCTGGGGAGAGACTGCCGCCGATGGGTGCAGGGCTTCCATCCCGAGTGATGAAAGCGTGTCTGGGTGGGGTGGCACAACATTGTGAATGTGCTAAAAACCACTGAACTGTGCATTTAAAAATGGTTAAAACGTTGAATTTTAGGAGAATTTTCTCAATGAAAAAATTCACCTAACAAAAGTATAAGGTCGGTATACTCCGTGGATGGATAGGGAGATTGAATATTGTTAAGGTGTCAGTTTCTCTCAAATTGATCTACAGAGTTGTTGCCATTTCAGTCATAATCTTAGAGGGATTGTTTAAAAACAGAGACCAGCAATCTAATTTTAAAATGCACATGGAAATACAAAGGAGCTAGGATAGGCAAAGCAACTTTGAAAAAGCACACGGGATTTATACTGCTTGGATCTGAAGACCCATACAAACACTGACCTGTGAGTTGGGATACAGCAATGGGGTTAAGATGGCCTCAGAGTTATTTTTGTTTACATTTTGTTTACATCGACATAAACCTCCTTAAAGTCTGGCTTAACTGAGGATAGCTGTCCTCACACAGTCACTCTCATGGCCCCTCCCTTGGGCTGTGTTGAAGTGTGTGAAGGACATCCAGCCCCACGAGTAACTGGAAGAGAGCTATTTTAGTAGGGCTTTCAAATGACTGTGATACCCTTAGTTGATATTACAACAAGTATGACCAGTTTTTTTGAAGGCTGTTACAACGTGAAAGCTGAATCTATTCGAATGGACGCTTTCATGATCAGCGCGTTAAAATCCCCAGGGCTACGCTGCATTTTGAGCAGCCAACTTATCCACGCACAGTTCGTGACATCAGACATTGGTTCTTTATAAAACACTGAGTTATGCAGATCTCCCATGTGTGGGCATATTTCATCATATGATATTCAAAAATCACGCTCTTTAATACCACCGCGGGTAGCATGAGAAGGGTCTTGGAGTGTGCTGGAAAACTAAGTTCCTGGTGGCAGATACAATGTTCCAAAATTCGGATTTCTATTTGAAAGCTCCAGGGTTAGGAATTTGTCAAAGTGCTTTTAGTTGCTTTCCCTGAAGTGCCAGGCTTACTTCATTCGTGGTTTTTTTTTTTTTAAGATTTTATTTATTTATTTTAGACAGAGAGGAAGGGAGGGAGGGAGGGAGGGAAGGAAACATAAGTGTGTGGTTGCTTCTCAAACGCCCCCTACTGGGGACCTGGCCTGGCCTGCAACCCAGGCATGTGCCCTGACTGGGAATCGAACCAGCGATCCTTTTGTTCACAGGCCACTGCTCAATCCACTGAGCCACACCAGCCAGGGCTCATTCGTTTTTTTTAAAGAAACTATCTGCCAAATATTCACGTCTGAATAACCACAGTCTGTCAGTGTCTTTTCAAGGGCAACGGTAGTCCCTCGATCAAATGTGATTTCGTTTTATTCGATATTACGGAGTCTGAGCCGGGTCGGGCCCGGTCGGGACGCACGGAGGCCGGGCTGCGTTTGGGGCCGGGCAGTGAGCCCGCTCCCGTCCGCGGACTCGTGCGCTCGTCCTCCGCTCAGGGTTCGAAGGCGACTACCAGCCGGAGCCGCTGACGGTGGAGGTGCAGGTCCAGCTGACGCAGTGCCGCTCGGCCGATGAGGCGCTGCGGGCCTTCACCTCGTCGCCCCATTAAAGGCTGTTGTGACGACCGCAGCCCCGCGTCTGTCTGGCAGCCGCGCGTCGGGGATCGGGGCGCTAGGGAGGTGGGCGGCCTCTCTCCGGCAGGCCCAGCCACTCTGCCCGCAGGGGCCGGGAGCGGAGTAGTGGGGATCCAGGTGGGAGGGGCCCGCCTCCACAGGCCCCGCCCACTCGTGGGCGTGACCGCCGCGGCCGGGCCCCGCCCGCCGCCCGAGCTGAGCGAGGTGCGTGCGGTTGGAGCTCCGGGTCTGCGCTCCGCTGCTGGCGCCGCTCGCCTAACTCCTCGCCTGTGCCCGACCGGCGGCTCAGGTAGGTCGGCGAGGCGCGGTTCGTGCCCGGCCGCGACGCCTGGAGCCCCGCTGCTGGGAGGGGTGCCTTGTGCACAGAGGGGCGCCCCAGCTGTCCCGGGGACGTCGGAACCCTGTCGGGCGGCGCAGGGTCTGGCCGCGGAGGGCTCGTCACCTCCCTCCTTGCTCGCTGTGACCAAAGCGACCGAGCCGGGCGTCGGGGACGGGCCCAACCTGGGTCGGTGGCCTGGGCCGCTTGCCCCGGACGCCTCGACACGCGGCGCTAGCGGCTCGTGGGCTCAGGCCCGGAGGGATGTTCCCCGCGGGGCGCCTGATTCGGGCTGTGCGGCCCCGCAGAGACTCATGTGAAAGGAACGAGCCAGCCCTTGGCTCTGCCTCGTCGTGACGTGTCGGGTCCCTGAGCCTTGTGAAGACCCGAGGCAGATGTCACCCCAGAAACGATTGTAGACCCTTGGGACTCAGCTTCTCACTTAGAGCAGGGTCGTGAGCTCGCCGAAGCCAGGCGTGGAGCTCCAGGAGGCGCGGTGGAAGGGGGGGCGCAGTGGGAGCCGGGTGGGCAGACTGTTCAGGCCGCCGAGACACGCACAAAACCCTGCCGCTTGCTTTGCGCGCTTCTCGGGGGACTGGCACCGCCACCCCCCTGGGGCACCGTCCACGCCTGAAACCCATTTCCCACACCTGAAACCCACCCAGCTCCTCCGCCACGCAGCCGCCGCCCTGGCCGCACCTGCGTCCGAACTACGGCACCGTTTTCACCTGGGCTCCCGCTCCCACCCCGGCTCTTGCGCCGTCCGCCATCTATCGGGGCGGCAGCGACGGTGACTTTCTCAGCAATCGCGCCCCTGCCCTGCCCCTGCTCCTCCCTCCACGGGCCCAGGCGCTTCCCCAGCCCCTCACCGCGGCCTGTGCGCGGACTCCGCTCCCGGCTCCGTCCTCCGCCCCCGGCTCCGTCCCCTGCACAGCAGCCTCCTCCTGCCTCAGGAGCTCCGCACCTACCTATCGCCCTCTGGCTGGCGCTGTCCCCCAGATCCTTACGGGGTTTGGCCCCTTAACTCCATTCAGTGCTTGCTCAGATGTCCTTTATCGGGGCGAGCTCTCTAAATCATTGTGGGCTGGACATCCTGTCCCTGGATTCTGTGACACTGCTGGAATGTCCTCAGCACTGACATTTGTACTGGTTTTTGGGGTCTGTCCCTCCTCTTGAGGGCTGTGACCCTGGCACCAACACCCTGAGCAGCTACAGAAGATGCTTCTGTGTGGTGGTGGCAGCGGGGACAACAGGCTAAGGCCAGTGCTGGCAGACTGGGTAGATGTAATGGCCTGTCCAACCAGGACAGTGTGGCCAGAGGGGTGAAGAGGGGGGCATTAAGACCGGGCTTTGCTGCCCTGGACCTGGGGCAGGCGCCTCTGCCGCCTGCTTTCTCAGCCTCCTCCCTGGGAGTCCTGCTGAGACAACCTGGAGGCTCTGCGTGGCAGGGGGCCGTCCTGGACCACTCCCAGCCGACTTGCTCTTCCCGTACCTGCCTGCGGCTGGTCACGAACCCCCCGTTTGGCTCCCAGGAAACCCAGGCCCCTTCAGCAGGTGTGTCCTGTTGGGGCTGTCACCTGAGACACCCAATACAGGGCCTGCCACCAGCAGACCAGACCCCAGACATTTTGGAAATCATTTGGCTTTAGACATAGGAGCCTGGGATGTCATGTTTGGTAGTTAGAATGAATTTTACCCAAAGCTAAACTAGCTCTGTGCCATTTTCACTAAAGCATGTAAGGTGCTGGAGTTTAATGGGAAAACGCTGAAAACGCTCACGGCTCCTCAGTTTTAAAGTGGCTGCAAGTCATCTTGGGAAAAAGTTGACCTAAGAGCCCTCTGACAGGGCACAGCAGGTATGCTTACTCTGTCATTGGGGAGGATGACTCTGGAAAGAGCTGGAGAACACCCTGAAATGAATAATTAAGTCCCCAAGGCCAGCTGGGACGTGGGTAGCAGTGGCTCTTGGGACCAGGGAGGCAGGGATGGGTGGCCCACTCACACACTCTTCCCTTACAGGCCCTGCCATGTTCCGCAGGCTGGGCTGGCTGGTCCTGTACAGCCTGGCTGTGCTGCTGCTCAGCTGCCTGTTCTTCCTGAAGAAGGAGGCCAAGCCGGCCGGGGCCCCCACAGCCCGCCAGCCCTTCTGGGCTCCCCCAGGCCCCCGCCGCAGCCTGTGTCCACCCAACCACACAGCGGCTAATACCTCCCTGTCCCTGCCTAGTCGTCACCGCCTCTTCCTGACCTATCGCCACTGCCGCAACTTCTCCATCTTGCTGGAGCCTTCAGGCTGTGCCAAGGACATCTTCCTGCTCCTGGCCATCAAGTCACAGCCTGGCCATGTGGAGCGGCGTGCAGCCATCCGCAGCACTTGGGGACGGGCAGGGGACTGGGCGAGGGGCCGGCAGCTGAAACTGGTGTTCCTCCTAGGGGTGGCGGGACCTGCACCCCCAGCCCAGCTGCTGGCCTATGAGAGTCGGGAGTTTGACGATGTCCTACAGTGGGACTTCGCTGAGGACTTCTTCAACCTGACCCTCAAGGAGCTGCACCTGCAGCGCTGGGTGGCAGCTGCCTGTCCCCAGGCACACTTCGTGCTAAAGGGAGATGATGACGTTTTTGTCCATGTCCCCAATGTCCTGGAGTTCCTGGATGGCTGGAACCCAGCCCAGGACCTCCTGGTGGGAGATGTCATCCGCCAGGCTCTACCTAACAGGAACACCAAGGTCAAGTACTTCATCCCACCCTCCATGTACAGGGCCCGCCACTACCCGCCCTATGCAGGGGGTGGGGGGTATGTCATGTCCAGAGCCACCGTGCAGCACCTCCAAGCAGCCGTGGAAGAGGCCGAACTCTTCCCCATCGACGATGTCTTTGTGGGTATGTGCCTGAGGAAGCTGGGGGTGAGCCCTGTGCACCACGCTGGTTTCAAGACATTTGGCATACGGCGGCCCCTAGACCCCCTGGACCCCTGCCTGTACAGAGGGCTCCTCCTGGTGCACCGCCTCAGCCCCCTGGAGATGTGGACCATGTGGGCACTGGTGACAGACGAGGGGCTCAAGTGCACAGCTGCTGCCTTGTCCCAGCTCCGAGGGGTGGGCTGAGGAAGTGGACTGAGTGGAGATTTTACTATCATGAGAAATCAACAAACTTGATACTTGACTTGTGACCATCTATAGAAAATGCTTAGTTTTTGTGACCTCCTCCCAAACTTTTCTAACTTTGATTAAAAACACTGCAACCTGGCTAACTTGTATGGCACGTGTTGAATGGGAGCCAGAACTCCATGGGGTGGGGAGGCTGCTGGAGCCCCTTGGGGCTAGGCCAGTCTGGGGGCAGGGGCAAAATAGGAGGCTGCCAAGGACCCCAGAAGACACACACGTTTTTTTAAATGCAAAACAACATTATTCTCCTTCACGCACAGTAGAGAAATCGAGGGAAAGGACAACACGAGAAGCGTGTGTTGGAGTAGTCCCGCCCAGAGTCCCAGGTAAACACTGTACCATCTCCTAAAAACGGACGTTTGGCTCCCTGGCCTGAGCTGTCCTTACAGGGCAGTGGGGCCAGGTCGGAGAAGGCACTGGAAACACTTACAAAGAAATCTTACACGCAGGACAGACCCCCCCTCTTCCCAAAACTCACATCCCTATGGAGGGAGCAAATACGATCGCAAACAGGTTAAAACAGCTACTGAACTTGTGGGCAAGACAAAAAAGGACCCTCTCTCCAGCCAGGTTGGTGAGATGCTCTTGGTAGGAGGTAAAAAGGTCGGTGGGTGAGAGGATGGCTGTGCTGAATGGGGTGCAATGGTAAACGGGGTGCTGTGCCCCAGGCTAAGAACCAGGTCCAGTATGAACCTGAGACTAGGAGGAAGGGTTGGGCACTCACAGTTCACAAAGGCCTCAGGCCTGATGGGCCAGGCCAGGGCAGGACCTGCCGCCGCCTCTCCGTGCAGAGAAAGCTGTGCTGAGCCCAGGCGGAGTGGGCGGACACGGGCAGCGGCTCAGGCCCTCAATCCTCACGCAGGTAGGCCTCCTGCTCCGGCTCCGCCCTGTCGTCCCCCTCCTGTGTTTTCTGACGGAGTTCTTCTGTCTGTGCTTCAGCCAGCTTGGTTTCTGCTTTCTGGGAGAGCTGGCGCACTTCCTGCACCTGCGACTTCACCAGCTGGATGTGGTTCCTGGCAGTTATGGAGGCCTGGTCTGCTCCTGCCAAGAGACGGGACAATCTGCTGAGCATGCAAACAGGGCAGGTGTGAGTGGACACGAGGAACAGCGGCGGGTGGGCTCCACGGCTGTCATCCGCACCCCCTTGGAGCCCCCTCCCTGTCCCCCTGCCAGCCTTCTCTCTGCAGAGCAGACAACTCTAATTCCACATTCAGGCCTGCATTTTACTTTTTATTGTAAAAACCCTAGTGTTTATCTCCAGCTATGAGCAGCTACCATTACAATCATTAAATGCAATTCCCACAAGCTTTATAGCTACATAGGTCCTAATATAGATGTCTTATGAATTTCATTTTTTTAATGAAGTTTTTAACTCTGCAAGTAATGCATTTCTTTTTGACAAATTAAAAGACCAATAATAAAATTGTCAAAGAATTCTTTCCTCACCCGAACCAATCTTCATCTATAACCTCCATTGGAAGTTTAAAAGGCATCTTATCTTTTCAAATGTGACCCTCTACACAGTGCTTAGGAAAAGTTACTGTAAACTTACACAATACCACAAATGGTATTTATTGAATGTATTTTGCAATTTTATTTAAAAATGTTTTTAAGCCCTATCATTTATTTCTTAAAAAAAATAAGACTTTAGAGAGGGGAAGGGAGGGAGGAAGAGAGGGAGAGAAACATCAATGTGTCTCTCGTGTGCCCCCTACTGGGGACCTGGCCTGCAACCCACACACATGCCCTGACTGGCAATCGAACCAGCGACCCTCTGGTTCGCAGGCCGGTGCTCAGGCCACTGAGCCACACCAGCCAGGGCATGTTCAGAACCTCTGCAAGCCCTTTCAGTCAGTTCTGGGAAATGTGTTTTCCAGGCAGTGCTCATGCACACCCTTCTGCTGCTCCCTACCAGCTCCAAGCCTGCCCTGGTGGTGGTGGCGGTTGCCTGGCGAGTTCTGCTGCCATGCCTCAGCCCCCCCCACCCCCACTTCACGCACCTGGACCCTGTCCCACCCCCATGGTCACCACCATCATGTTACTCCCACCACTTCTACTGTTTCGCTCTTCACTCCTGTCCTGTTGTCACAATCTCTGATTCCTTGAATTCTTTTTTTTTCTTAAAAAGGACACAAATGATTTTTTTAACTAAGAATCAAACTGGCGACCCTTTGGTTCGCAGCCTGTGCTCAATCCACTGAGCTACACCAGCCAGGGCACTAGTTTCTTAACAAGTGCTGCTCCTGGGCTATAATTTCTGTGAGTTACCTTTTTGGGACCAGTCAGGTAAGTGGTTTCCCTCAAAATACATTTAATTAAAAAAAACTCTTCTGCTTAACCCAGTGGATGGATAGTGATGTTCAAAAAACAGCCTGGTGAATAAATAACTGCATTTTCTATACTGAGGCACCAAGGTGCAAAGCACAAATCCCAGCCTACCAGGAGCAAAGGCTTGAGAACCTGATGTATCTGTGTGCTGCTTGCTACCTGTCCCACAGCAGCCTGGGTGAGTTACACTTAGCCCCTCTGTCCCTCAGTTTCTTCACCAGTCAAGTGGGAATAATAACAATAGGTCCTACTTTAAGGGACCTTTGGGGGTTAAATTAAAAGTGCCTATAAAATGTTTCCCACAAAGCCTGAAACAGACAACTGTTAGTCATTGATAAATTGTCTGAGTTTTAAAAAATAAAATTGCTTAGAAACTATTTGAAGACAAATTTCCCAATTGGCGGTGGTTTTATCACTTTATTTTTCATTTTCTAGACGCTGACAACCCCGCGTCTGCTGGTCTGGTCTACAGGGGCACTCGTCTTCCCGCCGCACAAGTAAAAGGCCAGTCGGATCTATTGGAAATGGGGACTGCTTCTCACCAAGTTCGGGTCACAGCGGGCTTTATCAATCTGACCCAAATCCCTCATTCTACAGCTGAGAGAACAACGGCGCCTCCACAGGGAAGACCGTGACCTACCGGTGTGGTACGCGGCTTCGGCCGCCATCTCGGAAAGACTAACCGCCGTCATCCAAGTGGTCTCCAGCCTCAAGTACTCTTGCTGTTTCGAAGTCATCTGTAAGTCAGACAGAGTGCTCAGACCACACGGAGAGGGTGAGCACATGGAAGACTCGGAGAACAGTTATTGGCTGGCCCTCAGCCCAATAGCTCAGACACCACAGGGAGGCTCACCTCGACCCTGGCTCCTATGATCACCTGCCACACCTCGTCCTCCTCCTGCGAGTTCATCTTCCCGAGTAAGCTTGTGTACTGTCGGTACAGGGAGATCAAGGTGTAGACTGCCTGCAAAGAGAAGAAGTCTAAGTGAATAAGTGAGGTGCACCAGGCCAGGCCGGGCAGACCGACACCCCCCGCAGGTGAAGTCCCACCCAGCAGACCACCTCAGTCCTTCCGCCCCACGGACACCGCCTGCTGTAGGAGGTTGGACGTTGGTCCAGGACTGTAGCTCTGCTTGTCAACTTTTGTGTTTTTAAAAGCTTGTTAGTAATTCAGACATAGAAAGAAGACACAATGCAGAGGGGAACTCAGATGGCTGAGAAAAAAGCTGCTGGAAAATATGTGTAAAATAAAGAGAGGAGAATTTTAAATGGTTTTGACGACCCACATACTGTGTTAGCTCAGGTCAATGGTTTTCAAGCTGTCCTCACAGAGCAGCCCCTGGCACTGCTGGTGGTGGTAGACTCTGGGCCCTTTTCACCCCCACCTGAACCAGATCAGCTTGGTTCCCGTCTTATAAACTGGGCTACTAGACTTCAGATTTTTCTTGTAAAAACCAGAGATTTAGATCATGGTGAGAGTGAGTATTTTAGGATTTGTGACCCCATAGTTTGTGGCAACTATTAACTCACAAAAGCAGGCATCAGACTGGACACGGGCTGCGCGCCAGTTTGCTATCCCCGCTGGTCTAGATGACCGAAACTGCACTGGAGGACACTCACCTTAGTGTACTCAGTGATGGCTTCAATCAGTGCGTAGGTGGTCTGCGAGAGGAAGGTGGAGGTGCTGTCTGTCACCAGAGACACAGCTCTCCTCATGAGTGCGTCGTTACTGAGAGAATGAGGCTCCGCTTTCTGAAAAAGACACATTTTCCCTCAGCTCCCAAAGCTGGAGCGCAGAAGGTCATCATCCATCATCACCACGCTGCACGTGCACTGTGCTGCTTTGCATCAGCTGTTGCTTTTAAAGCTTCAGTTTGGCTACTTAAGACCATTAATAGAAATAATTTCAGAGTATACTTTCTACCTGCTTTTACTCTTTAGTCTCTACTCCAAAAAGCAAAGTATTTCTTTACTAGTAATTATACGCAACAAATCTCACGAGGTTATGATTCACTCATTACCACAGAGCTAGATGCTTGGGATATAAAGACAGAAAACTATACTCTCTGCCCTCGAAGATTTCAGACAGGCTGGAGCTCACAGAAACCGTGAAAGTTAATGCACTTGAACGCCACGGGAGCTGCGCGGCAGTCTGGCGGGCTGCAGTGGGGCCTGCACGGGAGTGAGCGCTCCTGTGTTGGATGAGAACAGCTGAGAAAAGGCTTCACAGAGTTGAGGATTAAACCGAGAAGAAAGTAAATGGGCGGATGGGGGAGGGCGACTCTGAGCGGAATGAACAGCAGTCTTAGTGGGAAGCTCTTCACTCTGACCTCAGCTATTGTGTTTAAAGAAAGCCATTATAACTGACTCTGCCTTTCACTTCCTCAGCAGAGCATTTATTAGAAGTGTACTAGAAGTAACAAAGAAACTAATCCCTCCATCATCTATTGTCTCAAGAAATATCTTTGATACATGAACGAATCAAGAATTTACCATATTTCACCCTGACTGGTGTGGCTCAGTGGACTGAGCACAGGCCTGCAAACCAAGGGGTCGCTGGTTCGATTCCCAGTCAGGGCACATGCCTGGGTTGTGGGCCAGGTCCCCAGCAGGGGGTGTGAGAGACAACCACACATTGATGTTTCTCTCCCTCTTTCTCCTTCCCTTCCCCTCTCTCTAAATATAAGTGAACTCTAAAAAAAAAAAAATAGTAAAAGCTCTTGCACTAAAAAATTAAAAAAAAAAAAAGAATTGACCATATTTCTATTTCATTCAAATAAGTATTCTTTATGTACCGTGCACTGAGGGGCTATACAGAAAGGAATGATGTCCTCTGTGCTTACAAGAAGCTGACTTTGACATTCTGATAACTGAGGTTTCCACAGTGCCTTGCATCTTACATGCATTTTCACCTGTTCCTCACAACAGTCCACGTGTCATCACTTCTAACAGGTGAGGAAAGGAAGCTCAGAGCAGCTGTGTAGCTTCACCGAAAAGCCTCACGTCTGCACCTCACACCAAATCCTCTCACTCCAAGGCTTCCATTGTGCTCTGCTGACACACTCAGGAGTGCCAAATGCACTGTCGTCACATCACATAGCACAATTCGCAACATGAAGTGGTCAGAAAGGGAAACTGTCAGCCAGGCCAGGGACCAGGCAAGGATTTGGGCCTAAAGAAAGACAACTGACATCAGCACGGCCAGGCCTCTGGGTTAGGAGACATGACGACGAGAACACACGCGTTCAGGGGGTGTTCAGGAGCCGGGCTGGGCTGAGGTGGGTGGCACAAGGAGGTGAGGATGGAGTGCAGGGACAGTGACCTGGACTTGAGTTCTGTCATGCAATGGAGGACCACTGCAGGTTCTGAAGAACAGAACTGCTGTTCCTCTAGGAGAACAACTAGAGGCTCCTGTCATGTGGCCCAGAGACTGAAGTAAATGGGGCTTGCGAACTTTTGGTGGGGGTTGGGGGGTGGGGGTGTTTTCCCCAATGTTTTGCTAAAATGGGATTTGCTGGTTTCCTGTTTAGTTCTTCCTTCCCGATAAAGCAGGCACTACTTTCACACCAGCTGTCCACCTGACAGTCCCATTTAGATATCTACTAGACATCTCAGACCGTCATTTCCAAAACTGGACTCTTGACTCTTCCTCCCCAAGCCTATTCCTCTCTATCCCATTTGTAAATGGCAGCTCCATTCTTTCTGTTGCTTAGGCCTTTTAAAATCAATGGAATCTAGATTATAGACTAACCCATCAGCTACTCCTACCGACCACAGGTGGCCCACTTCTCCCCACCTCCACTGCTGCCCACAGACCAAGCACACCGTCATCTCACGCCTGGACTTCTCTTGGTCTTCCCAGCTCCACACACACCTTTAAAAAGTTACGTCAGGTAAATGACATGATACTATACATGGAAAACCCTAAAGCCTCCACCAAAAAACTGTTAGAACTAATAAACAAATTCAGTCAAGAAACTGGTGCATTTCTATACACCAATAACAAATGATCAGAAGAAGAAGTTAAAAAAAAACATCCATTTACAACTGCATAAGAAGTATAAGATACCTAGGAATAAATTTAACCAAAGAAATGAAAGACCTGTACTCTGAAAACTATAAGACCGTGAAGAAACTGAACAAAATATTAATAAACGGAGAGATATATCTTGCTCATGGACTGGAAGGATTAACATTGTTAAAATGCCCTTAGTACTTAGAGTAATATACAGATTCAGTGCAATCCTTAAAATATCAATGGTGTTCTCAGAGTTAAAACTAATCCTTAAATTTATATGAAACCATAAAAGCCCCCAAATAACCAAATAAATCTTGAGAAACCACACAGTGGGAGGCACTGTTCTCCCTGATGCCAAACCACACTACAAAGTCACAATAACCGCACAGCGCAGCGCTGGCAAAGGGTAAATGAGACGTGGACAGAACACAGAGACTAAAACAGATCCTCACGTGTATGGGCCATTAACCCACGAAAAAGGAGGCAAGGACATAAACAGCAAAGACAGTCTCCTCAGTAAAAGGTGCTGGCAAAACCGGGCAGATGAAGAAGAATGAAAATGGACTGCTGCCGTACACAACGTACAAAAAATGCATTTATTACAGAAGGGTCTACATATTTACCATATTTAAACTCAAAATGGATTAAAGACTTAAATGTTAGGCCTGCAACCATTAAACTCTTAGAAGAAAACACAGGCAGTAAACTCTGACATTGCCCTTAGCAATCTCTTTATTTTTAAAGACGTTATTTATTTTTAGAGAGAGGGGAAGGGAGGGAGAAAGAGCAGGAGAGAAACATCAATGTGTGGTTGCCTCTCATGCACCCCCCACTGGGGACCTGGCCCACAACCCAGGCCTGTGCCCTCACTGGGAATCGAACCAGCGACCCCTTGGTTCACAGGCACTCAATCCACTGAGCCACACCAGCCAGGGCAGCAATCTCTTTAGATGTATCTGCTCGAGCAAAGGAAACACAGGAAAAGAATGAACAAAGGGGATTACATCAAACTACAAAGGTTTTGCACAGCAAAGGAAGCCATCAACAAAATGAACAGTAAGTTTACCAAATGAGGGAAGATATTTGCAAATGATATATCCAATAAAAGGTTAATGTCCAAAATATATAAGGAATTCATACAATTTACACAAAACATTCTCTGATTTAAAAATATCAGAGGGTTCTGGCGGGGCAGCTCAGTTGGTTAGAGCATCTTCCCTACCAGCCAAGGTTGCTTGTTTGATTTGTCAGGGCGCCTACAGGAATCATCCAATGAGTGCCTTTGGAACAACAATCGATGTTTCTCTTTCTCAAGTCAGCAAGTTAAAAAAATTAAAAACAAATTAGTAACAAGTGAAAAACACAAAGGTCAGAGGACCTGAATTTTCTCCCAAGAGGACGTACAGGTGGCCCACACACAGGAAAAGATGCTCAACACCACCACCGTCACAGGGGCACACTGAAACCACAGCGTGTCGGCTCCTCACACCTGCCGACTCAGTGAAGAAACAGGTGTTGCTGAGGAAGAGGAGGAAAGGGCACCTTTGTGCACTGTGGGCTGGACTGCAACGTAGTGGAGCCACTACGGAAAATAGTTCGGAGGTTCCTCAAGAGGTTAAAAACGGAGCTGCCAGGTACGTAGACCCTCTGCAATAAATGTGCTTCTTCCAACCCCACACACGTCTCAGACTGCTGTCCTTTGAAAATCGGTATTTTTTACTTCGAAGAAAATAAACAAACAACAGAAGTTACATCAGCATATAATAATCTCGTGTCAAAACCCTCTGCGGCCTCCTTTTCGGAGATCTAACACTTTACAACGGCCCACGAAGTCCAAAACGCGACCTGAGGCTCCGCGGACTGTCGCTCGCCGCTCAGCGCCGGGCAGGCGCGCTCCTCTGCGGTCGGGGTTCCTCCTGCCGGCGCGCCCTCCCGGAGACACTGACACTCCGGGCCGCACCTGACCCGGGCTGGGTCACCGCAGCCCCCAGGCCCCCATCTGGGACAGGCACCTCCGGTCGTCACTCCGCTCGTTCTGCGCCCAGCGCGTCTCCCCGGGCGGCCCCTACCGGCCGACCTCTCCCGCCTCTCCCCGCAGGGTCCGCTTTCCGACGGCAGGGGCTGTGCTCTGCTCAGCGCACGGCGCACAAGAGCTCAAGGAAGTTCGTTACGTGAAAGACTATTTTGTTGATAGGCTGTAATAAAGTTACTTCTCTTGTCCCTCGTTACACAATTTGACCAACTTGACAGGCCGTTCCCACCAAAAGAGGCCATCAGATGGGGACATCGACGACCGTTCGGCCCTGGGAAGGTGCGGGTGCAGCGCAAGGCACGCGGTGGGCGGGGGGAGGGAGGCCCCGGGTGAAACCGGGAGCGCCTCCAGGTGCTTGGCTTTCCAGGTGAGACTCGAGGGCGGCGCCGCAGCACTCACCTGGGCAATGGGCACCGCACACAGGGCCACCCCAAATCCAACGGCCACAGTCTTGTGCCATGGTCTCGCCGAGCCCGCGAAACAGCGCTTCTTCACGTGAGCCGCGACAGGGACGCACCGCCTGTACCTGCACAGAGAGAAGTCTCATTTATTTAACAAGGCACCACCACCCGTTTGTCAAAGTCCCTTCGACTTGCCCACGGGGGTCGAACTCAACCTGGGGCCACGCGGGCCCCTGCAGGGTGGCGCAGGGCCGGCCTCCCGCAGGGACACGGCTCCCAGCTCCGGCGCCCCGCCGCCGCCCCGGAAGGCGGGCCCAAAGGCTCTGCAGTTCACGGGGTGCCGGGTGTGGGCGTTTCCGAGGTGGGCCCCAGGCTTTTTAAACACCGCGAGCCCAAACGAACGCTTCTGCGGGCGCGGCTTGGCTCCGGAACTCCGGCAGGCGCCTGGAGCCCGCAGGGGCCGTCAGGTTCCTGGTCCTCCTGCCCTCGGGGGAGACTCCATCGACCCGCCGCCTGCCCGGGCTTCGAAGGGCAGCGGGAACTCGCGGCCAGGCCGAGCCGCCCCAAAAAGACAGCCGGAGGACGGGGACACTGGCTCTCAGCAGGCGGAATAACGCCAGAGGCGTCGACGCGGAACGGACCCGGCCCTGGCCGAGGAGGCTGAGGCCTCCGGCCGGGGCAGAGGCGGGGCACACCCTCAGCCCGCGGAGAGGGGCGGGGCGCCGCAGCCCGCTCGGCGGAGGAGGGAGCGCGCACCGGCCAGCCGGGCCGGGCGCTCTCTTCGTCGCCTCCCCACGCCCCTCCAGCTCTCCCACACCTCTGCAGCGGTACCTGAGGAAGGACGCCACGCCTCGGGACAGCCAACTCCTCAGAGCAGCCATCCCGCGACGGACGGACGCCAGACGTACACGCCGGAAGTGACGTGACTCGTGAGCGGGGGGCGGGGCTCGGCCTCCACCGAGGAGGGCCGGGCCCCATGACCACGCCTCTGCCCGAGGAAGCAGTCGGTATTGGACAGGCGGGGAAGGAGGGGAGGAGCTGAGGGAAACGGCTGTAACGGCCGCGCTGGGTACCCAACCGCCGGAGCTTCCGCGCGGGGCGGGGCGGGGCGGGGCGGGGCGGGGCGGGTCCTGGGCCTGAGGGCGCGGAGTGGGCGGAGCGAAGTCGGCCGTCTGGAGGCCGTTTGGCCTGGGGCCCGGGTCCGGGCCGCCCCCCGAGAGTCCTGCGGGCCTGAGGTCGAGGAGGGCGAGAAGGACTGGAGGGGCGGGGAGCTGGAGCAGAGGCGCTGTCACTTCAGCACCAGGAAGTAGGTGGTCCAGCCAGCCAGCAGCAGCGCCCCGATGAGCACTGTGTAGCTGAGCAGCACGAAGGCCAGCAGCTCCCGCAGCAGCTGCAGCACGTGGATGGTGGACGAGGCCGGCATCGCCCTGCGCCGGAGGCCGGAGGACCTGCGGGGCAGAGGACGGTTCCTGCGCACAACCCCCTCCAGCGCACACAGCAGGGCTGCTGAGCCAGCCCTGTCTAGGCGCCGTGGAAGCAGGCGATTGGGTTAGGTCCTAGCCCTCTAAAAAGTAACTTTCCTAAGGCTAAGGAAGCCCAAAGTGCTGATTTTTTTTTCGTAACAGCCATCTGCACGCGGTTTGCGTTTTCACTATAGAATTCTTTTAAACCAGAAGTTCCCCTCATCCTTGGGCTCTGATCTGGATCTGGGCTCGGAGGACAGCGCCGGCTGCTGCATTAAGTCTTCATCCCTAGCCCTCTCCTCCCATCCACCTCCTGCATTTTTAATGCTATGAGTGCTGCTAATGGCAAGTGGAGTCAAGCTTCTTTTCCCATCACTAGCCCCAGCCCCAGCCGTCTCCTGCTTGGGAGGGGAAGAGAAGAGAGACCCACTCGGGGGATGGCGGGGTGGGGGAGGCAGCAGGCCCTCACTGCAATTCCCCTGGCCCCAAGGCCTGTCAATAGCAGAGCTTGAGGATCTTTGCTTTGTGGTCCGGCATGCCAACCTTCTGGCCCGCCAGGATTGCAGGAGTGCCAAGAGGTGGGTCTCTACTTGATCCGGCTTATTTCCTTCCCCATCGTGCTCTTGTTCACCTGCTCCAGCCCCGCTGCTCTTCCACAGACAGTAACCATCACAAACCAGCTCTTTACCTCCATCGCTGCCCTGCCCAGGAAATCCCCTCCGCGCCAGCCACTAGCTTCCCTCTCCCCAATTTCACTCACTCAGCTAAGTTTCCAAGACTCCTGCTCCACGCAGCTCCGGGCTTCCCCCGATCCAGTGTCTGAAGGTAGCTTGTGTGCACTCCAGCGATCTGGGCAGAGCTGAGGGATTCTCAGGCAACAGCTGCACTCATCAACTAGGTGTGGTCTAGAGACCAATCACAATCTCCACGTGGTCCCTGAGCTCCCAGGGAGCTGCGCACAGGCGGGCCCAGGCCAGGCGGGGCATTGGCAACCCTGCCCGCCCTCTCTGCCTGGGTCACCACCCCTGCCCACGGGCTCCCAGGTTGCCTGCAAAGCTCCTGACTTAGATGGGCTGAGCAGGCAGTACACTAGGGGGTATTTCATGCCCCTTCTTGTCTGCCTTTCTACACACTGCGGTGGGATTTAGTCCAAATCCTTTTCGAACACTCATGCTGAGAGCAACCCCATCCTACTCTCAGACTAGAAGAACCACTGTACAAAGGACATTCACCATGACTGCCCTACTAAGCAAAAGCTATTGTCTTAAAAAAAACCTGCAAACGTGAGTGTGCGTATGTGTAAGGACCAGAAACGGAGGACCAAGCGCTCCCAAGTGGCTCCAGTTCACAGATTGAGCCGGTTAGAGACTTGTCACGACATCACCTTCCCAGTGTGCCTGCTTCCACTTTCAAATTCCCCCAAAAAAGAGGCAAAAAGAACCGGTCAGGATTGCAGCAGATACAGGACGGACCCTTTCCCAGACGTACTAGTGAAGAAAACACAAACTCTGCTGCTGCTTATTTTGCTTTTGTACACGTTTGTAGTCATTTTTTTTTGGACCTTAAAAAAGCAGCAGGCAGTGTGCACACCGATCCTTTTATCAACATCATCATCCAGAAGCAAATGGCCCTTTAATTTGATCAGCATCTCTTATTATCAAATCATTGCCCAGCCGCAGCTCAGCTGAAAACCAGAGCAGACCATTATCGAGCTGCTCAGGAAGTCAGTCAGTAATTGCTCCCCGAGAGAATTGGTCAACTTAAGGGCTTCTGTGTCTTGCATCGTCACAGGGAAGAAAGTATGGCTAAGAATATACATACCCTCATCCCACACCAAAGGAACAGATGCAAACAGAGACTATTAAAACAGGCCGACTCTGCCCTGACTGGTGGTGGTCAGTGGGTTGGGTGTTGTTCCACAAAGCGAAAGGTCACCGGTTTGATTCCCGATCAGGGCACATGCCTGGGGTTGCAGGTTCAGTCCCCAGTCAGGGTGCAGTCCCCAGGGGTCAAGAGGCAACCAATCAATATTTCTCAGCATCGATGTTTCTCTCCCTCTCTTCCCCTCTGTCTAAAAAATAAATAAAAATTTTAAAAAATAGGCCCATTCTCTTCCCCTTTACCTCTCACACTCTTCAGATGGATGTCTGCGGGCAGTTATGCATTCTAGCTTTTGCAGCCTCTAGTCACCACCCGATTTTAGATATTTTACAGCAATGAAGAAACAAACTGAGAAGCGTTATGTGGCTTGAAGTTCATATGCATTCATTTAGAAAAATGAGGATCTGAGAAATGTTACATGACTGCCCTCTTCTCCAACTGTTTTGACCAAAAGGCGTGCCCGGTTTCCTATATTACGCCATCATGTTATACCACCCAATTGAATCCATCAGGCTCCAGAGTGTAATTCACGGGCTATGTGATGTCTGCATCCCTGTCCCTTGCCATCTCTATCACAGCCCCTCTCCCTGCCTGCACTCGGTTCGCTTTGCTATTTTAAAGTATTTTCTCTTGAATTCAGCTCTGATGAATACAAACACTCCCGTCTGCTGACAGGCCAGTCTTTCACATACAACCGAGAACAAGAGACACATTGGCACGCCATGGTCAGTCACAACCGGTGTCCACTGAGGGCAGAGCTGGAGCGGACTGGAACTCACTAGGGTCTTCCCTTCCCACTTTTCTCCAAGAACTCAGTGTGCTGGATTTAATGTGCCTCCTTTTAACCATTATGCTCTGGTCCACAGTTAAACTACAGTTCAAATACTTTTCTTCTCTGTTGGCTGAAGTTCAAGTCTATAGTAAGACACAAAACAGTGCCTATGTAGACCTCTTTATCTCCGCAGACCCCTTTTTTAGGGGACTGCTGGTACAGCAGAGCTGTCTACCCAGCAGACAAAAGTCCAGACATGATGTAAACAATCCACCCTGCCCAGGAATAAATGTACCATTCACATACCCTTTCTCAGTAAGGCCACACTCCCTTGAGACAAGGACGGCTTCAAGTATTAAATGAACTGACACAAAGGCGTATAATATATAATTATCCACCACTTTCTATTTGCATACAAATGAAGCAATTGATGTTTTTGAGTCTTCTGAGGAATGCATTTTCAGGTGCTGACCTAACTATGCTCTGAGCGGGCAAGTGGAGGGCCACGAGTGAATGCAGACACATGAGCCACTGCCGAGTGTCTGTTCACGGGCGAGAAACCCCAGCCAAGCAGACCTGACTGGACTGGAATTGAATCCCATGAGCCAAAAACACTGTGGGACAATGTGCATTTCATTCTGCCAGGCAGCTGAGGCTGACAACTGTCGGGGCTGGAAGGTATAAACTAATCTCCCTGGGATAACGAGGATCTGAGAAAGGAGTTTCTAAAACAGGAGTTGTTCTCATTAGGACCATTTCCAAATACTGAATGCCAAGGCCAATTAAGGACAAACAAATCTTTTCAATGTTACCTCTTCTACCCCCCCATTCTTATATTAAAGAGATTTCTTGAAAAATACATAGAATTTTGCCCTGTGTCGCTCAGTGGGTTGGGAGTCCTCCTGCTAAGTGAGGGTCACTGGTTTGATTCCCGATCAAGGTACAGGCCTGGGTTGCAGGTTTGGTCCCTGGTCAGGATGCGTGCAAGAGGCAGCTGATTGATGTTTCTCACCCTCCCTTACTCCCTCTTTTCCCCTCTAAAAGTAAATAAATCTTTAAAATATATATATAGCATTTCTCTTTCACTTCATAACATGCAATGTCCCTAACAGAGTTCTATTAATAAAAAAAAGTGAGGAAAAACATGTATGGTTACTAATGAACAATGGAACCCACACCTGGGGAGGGCACTGACTTTGGTCCCCCAGCAGAGACAGGGTCCAGCTAATTTGGCCGGAGACTTGGGCTGTGAAACCATCAATTTAGCCTTAACTCCTCCTGATGCTGGGATGACGTACCTACACCCTACCTGTCTCTCCCACTGCCCGGCAGTCCCCGTGGGAAGAGTGGCCACTGTGGCCGCTGGACTCCAAATTCATCCACAAGCTGTGTCAGGAGGCCAACGTCACCAGACAAGACACTGAAACGGAATTGGGTGTTTTCAAATGAAGCACACACAAGGGGCTGAGTGTGAGTGGCCACGGACAGCTACAGAAGTCCATGTGGTGGTTACCAGGGAGACGGAGCTGCAAGATGCTGAAGAAGCAAGGGTGCTGTCGCTCCCAGCGGGGCCAGCTGGATGTTGGGCCTAAGATGGGCAGGGAAGGACGGCAACCTCAGCGGACGCATCCACCATTGCAGTGTCTTGGAGTCAATAACGTGTGCACTGATCAAGTGTCCCTGCATGGCTCAGTTCTCAGTGGGCTGCTCCCAAGTATGACCTTCCTCCACGTAAAAAGCCCTGGGTATGTACCACAGATGTAGCTGGTCAGACAGATAAACTTGGCTTTGGGGAGAGAAGCTCCCCCAAATCTCTTGCTTTATAGAATCCAACAAATCAAAAGCACAAGGAATCAAAACCTACCTTAATGATTAGGTGAGACAGAGAGCTGGTGACACTGAATATAATGTGCCACCCTGGGCAGGAAAAAGAAATCTCACTTCAGTGGCCACACCGTCTGTAGCCCCTAACACCTAACCATGCCCTCGGCGTGTGACTTCAAGAATTTGGCTCTACTTATCAGGGCTTGGACTTTGCACTTTTATTTTCGTTTTTAGCCTGCTTGGACCCTGCTTTCTTATTTGATGAATGGACCCCATTTGTGTGGCTGTATAGATTATCCATCCCCATCCTTAACAAACTTCCAGAGGTCTCTGATGAAGATCCTGAGCTCAGGACATCAACCAGAAACTGGTATTTCTTTACCCAGGTGGTTCTCTCCTGTTCTTCTTTCTTCAAGCAGTTAGGAACCCAAAAGAGGAGAAAGGAGGGACCAGCATAATTTAAGAGGCCGCCCCAAAGTACACTCCATACTCCAGCATTCTTCCTCCACAGGGCTGCGCCATCTCCCAGCAACTTCTTCAACCGGGAGGTCTACTCCGCTGTTTGCAGTTCAGTCTGCCCTGAGGGCCCTATAGAGGTCTCTCCATCAGGGACTCTAGCCAGGTGGCCCCGTTCATCAGTTTGGTGGTGGCAATGACATACTCTGTGCCTCCATCTTCCAACTGGGACAGAAAGCGCAGGGCAGCGATTTCGGCGAAGGTCACACCCCCAAGGAAAAAGACCAGTGTGACTCGGTTTTCTCCCGGCTGACCTAAAATTGAAACATTTCAGAATTAAGAGTACTTATTAGCATCTCTCCCCACCTCTTAAAAAACTGCATCATCCGTAAGAGGAAAAAAGTCAGACATGTCTCGGTCCAACAGTTCGCTCGAAACTCAGGCACGCAATTTGCTCTCCCGTGTTTTTTTCTAACTACTGAGATCTCCGCTGGGTCTGTGGGCCTGCCGCAGACTCACGCTTTTTCTGCAGCCCTGTGGGCAGGGGCTGCCGCTCCTCGAAGTGGGGCCCTGGGAGGATGCGAAGGACTTCCTCGATGCTGCGCCAGCCGGGCCGGGAGAGCAGCTGCGCCAGCCGCACGCTGAGAGGGGCGTAGCCGCTGTGCACGTAGGAGATGTCCGTAGGATTCTGTTCAGCAATCAAAGGGGAAAAGCTTGTAGAAGCTGAGACTCAGAGCCACCTAACTGTGGCCTTTCGGTAACCCCAAATTATTTGTTTGAGGCCAAACCACAAGCACCCCTCCACATCTCAGCAGCCTGAGGTTCACGTTTGACTCACATCTTGAAAGGCCACGCAAAGCATCTCTAGGTACTGAAGATGAAAATGTGTTGCTTAGTTTGGCAAGACACTTCGTGGAGGGTAACCTGGCAATTCCACTCGCAGGCACTGACCCCACAGGGGCTGGCACCCCGGGGAGCCCAGCCTGAAGCACTAACATTAACTGCCACGCCGTCTGTACCCGTAACAGACCGGAAGGAACCTGAATTATGATCGACAGAAATCTGTTAAGTCATAAAGTCAGGTGCATCTGCAAAACCGCGATGTAGCTAGTACAAAGAATTTTGAAACATGAGGTAAGTCACAGGAGGTACAGAGTCCATGGTGAGAGGGGTGGGGAGCGGCAGGCCAGGACGGGTAGGAGAGCCACACTAACAGATTATTTACATCGTACAACACAGAAACGAAAGTCTCTATATTCCAACTGGGAACAAATAATCCAGCTTTGCTGCTGAGAGAGGAGACAGTTTAATTATTGGCTTTCATCGCAGGAAGCAGCCTAGTAAAGTCCATCGTGAAGAACTAAGAGGAAATGAGAGAAGGAAATTGAGGGAGACCAGAACAGACAGTCAGGCGGAGTGCACCCTGCTTGGGAGACCGCCGGTCGGAGCGTGCGCCCTTTACGCAGAAGTGCTGGCTCATGCACAGACTCTTTCTGGGGGGCCAAAAACAGGCTAGGGCTAACACAGCTGCCTCTGGGGGAAACTGGGCTTAGGTGTGGAAGGACCCTAACTTCTCACTGTCTGCCTTACTTCCGCCGACCTCTCACCACTCGCTGTTTTCTGGGTCCTCTGTGCCCTTCTCCTCGGCCTGCTGGCTCTAGACCAACACCCTCCACACCCTGTTTGGGTTTGGCCACTGGGAGGCATCCGATAAAAGCTGGTGGGCTGGCAGCAGTGAGGTCAGGGTTTTCTTGCCCCTGTGCCCTCCCTGTCACTCTGCTGGAGGCCGGCTGTGTCCCTTGACAAGGGACCTCTCACCCCTTATTTTGTCAGACGGCAGCTCCCTTCTGCCCAGGTCTGGAACAGCCCCGTTTCCTTGCCCTCAGGCTTTGGCTGGTAGGAGTGCCTCTTGCTGGTTCCCCACCCCCATCTTTATGAAACTCTCCTCAAACTGCCCATTGTGAGAGCACCCTCCTGTTTCCTGCCTGGATGCTGCCAGACACAACACACAAATGTATGACTTTTTCGCAAACATCAGAAAATTGTTTTTAGAAAGCAAGTGGCCGCCTGGCCCTGGCAGCATATGCTGTCACCACCGACTGCTAACCAGTAACAAGCTGAGCTGAAGTGGAGACAGTGCCTTACCTGTTCATTGACGTCATCCATCCAGAGGCGCAAGGTCTTCCGGATCGTTGGGTAATTGTTCCTGCCCCCTGCCTGCGGCTTCAGCAGGCCAGCCTTCTCTAGGTTGTGCAAGGTCAGGATGTGCTCGTAGCCGTACGTCTGTAAGAGAGGCCGTTTGGCCTGGATGTCAGATCAGGAGAAGGGGTTCTGCGACTTTCAAGTCAGACCACTTCCGACGGAGCACACCATAATTTGGTGTGTAGTCCAGGCACATCACTGCAGTCCAGGGAATGCTACCCGGCTCCTGCCACAGGCACAGGGAAACCCGCTGTCCCTCACAACCAGCCCATTATTTCAGAGAGGAACTCAGAGTGCTTAGAGTCAACATCTATGAGTCCAACCCGAGTGAGCACCAGTTGCCGCTGGCCCACGGACGGCGCAGCTTTGCACGCACAGGCCCGCTTCTGCGAGCTCCACTCTCATTGCGTGCGTGCGGTCCTGCGAGTGTTTCTCCTCTTCCTTCTGGTTTTAACGTTTCTTTTCTCTAGTTTGGTTCGTTGTGAGAACACAGTATGCGGCACACAGAGCACACAAAACGTGTTAACCGACGACTACGGCATCGGTAAGGCTTCCAATCAACAGTGGACTATTCATGGTCAAGCTTCCGGGGGGAGTCCAAAGTTACCTAGGAATTTTCAACACCCGCACCGCTCAAGGGTCGGCTGTATCGTGTATGTTTGTATGGGGTGTAATCAGAGGCCGATCTACATATCCTGATGGGAAAGACCTTGGAGGGAGGTGAGGGGAGGTAGGAGAGGGTAAAGGGGCGACAGACAGTGACGGAAGGAGACTGGACTGGGGATGTGAGCACACGGTACAGTACACGGATCGTGTGTTACAGATTTGTACCCCTGAAACCTGTACAATTTTATTAGCCAATGTCATCCCAGTAAATCCAATTAAAAATATCTTGGATATATTCTTAAGGACAAAAATATAACAATAAAATATTATGTATATAGTAGAACTTTATTTCTGTTAAGAAATTACTAGTAAATCATGGCCAACATTTCTGTGATATCTTCTATGTGGGAGCATGATTCTGTTCTAAGAGCTTCACAGACACTAACTCAGTCTTCCTTGTCATAGCCCCCGACGTTACTATGGTCTCCGTTTTACAGACACTAACTCAGTCTTCCTTGTCATAGCCCCCGATGTTACTATGGTCTCCGTTTCACAGACACTAACTCAGTCTTCCTTGTCATAGCCCCCGACGTTACTATGGTCTCCGTTTCACAGACACTAACTCAGTCTTCCTTGTCATAACCCCCGACGTTACTATGGTCTCTGTTTTACAGACACTAACTCAGTCTTCCTTGTCATAGCCCATGACGTTACTATGGTCTCTGTTTTACAGAGAAGTGCATATACGTTGCCCAAGGCCACACAGCTGGGACTCGGGTCCTGCCCGTCTCGCCCCCACAGGCCGTGCATGTAAACGTTTTACATAAAGAAAGAAGGCCGTCGGGAGCAGACAAACCCACACTGACCTTGGTCCTGTCTGGTCAGGGAGCCGGGGAGGGAGTGGGTGCAGGGAGGGTCATGTGTTGCACTGTGTACTTCTTCTGCCTTACGTGACAAGGACGCATGTGCTATTCGTGTAGTTTTTAAAGGGACAAAAACCAAAAAAACTGAGCAACATTTAGTTTTAATAGTCATGTACTTAACTGAGAGGCAGGGACAGGTAATAGCAAATAAACACTGCCTGAGACATTTGCAAACAGGGGTAACTTGAAAAGTACGGCCAGGCTTTTCCTTATTATAAAGTAACACAGGCCTGACTTCAGTGAGTCCACTGAGGGACAGGGAGAACTCTGCAGAGCTCCTCCCTCGAAAGCCGTCCGGTTAGGCACATGGGCACTAGACCCTGGGGCCCGACTTAACTAGCTGAGTGACCTCGGGGGAGACGTGCAGCCACTCTGTGCCTCAGTTTTACCGCCCATAAGGCGGGGACACTCGCGGGGCTGTCGTGGGCATCGAACGGATGAATGAGGACAGCTCTTCCCGGGCGCCTGCCCCCAGTAAGTGCTCAACAGACCCGATGATGACGCAAACATAGCACACAGTGACCGACACCGAGGGCAAGCCCTCCAGGTGTCAAAAAGTGTAAAAGACAGCGGAAACAGTGTACCAAATCGGCAGATTCGGGCAGAAAGTTTTCCCCCTTGGCAAATGAGTCATTCAACACCACACTGACCTGGAGAATTTCCCGTTTGTAATGATCCAAAACTTTTTGTTTGAGCCCACTGTTGCACACGGACTGGATGCAAATCAGCCGTAACACCTTGATCAGAGGGTGCTTTTGGGCAATGCAGTCCTCAATGTAGCTGTTGACCTGGAAGCAGAGTGCAGGCAGACAGGTGTACACCAGCCCCTGGTGTGGGGACCTCCCGGACTCGATATATACTATCACTCAACCAGATGGAGGAGCTCTGTGGGAGAATGGCTCCCTTTCCCCACACTCCCTCAGTCCCTCCAGCCCCTGCCACCCGCCCCCAGTGACCAGGAGCACCCGGCCCTGAGGCCACGCTCAGCCAGCCGGATGCCCGTCTGGACTCCCCTGAGTGAGCCCAAGAGGCATGCGTGGCCTAGTCTACCCCCGCACAGGGGCAATTTACCAGTAACGGGGCTATTTCTAGATGGTGGGAATGTTCAAAGGTTAAATAATTTTAAGTTTATTAACAGAGGTGAATATGTGAAGAAATTCTTTGGCCACGTCTCTCTCAAAGCAAATACCCTCGGCTGTCTGCCACAGCCCTTACAGCTCCTCGCCTTCAGGGGCTGGGCCCCACCTCTCTGTGTGGCAGAAAGAGCCCTCCACGGCATGATGAGGAATCTGTCACTTGAGAAAACGTGTATTTTCACATTTTGCATTTGCTCTTAAAAAAGGCAACACGCTGGCGTCAAAACCACTGTTCTTCCAGCTATAACCTGGGGCTTGGTAGGCAGCCATTGTTTGTTCGATGGGTCCATCCCTCGCGCACCTTATCGGTGTCTATGCCAGACATAAACTCCTGCTCCACCGTCAGCTTGTCGAAGAAGTCTTCAGAAGCTAAAATGTAATTAGGAAATTTGCATCTTAGACATTAAGTAAACAACCACTTATGTGAGTGACGAGCTTTTACAAACAGAGCACAGTGAAAGGGATGAGATGTGCCAGAGAGCAAGCAAGCAAAAGGCTGGAACCACCCTCCGACGCAAACCCTTGAAAAGCACGGCCCCCCTGCAGGCCTGTGCTCCCGTCACACCGAGGGGCAGTCAGCCCCGTCCCCTGTGCCAATCTCAAACACTCTGCCTCGGCGTCAGAGAAAGCTCTTCTCCCCAGAGTATTTCATCATCAGATTCAACCCAGTTTCAACGGACTTCTATTAATCAGGGGAGACCGACTTCCTGGCACTGCAGAGTGGGCTTCATAATGCAGGGCCCCGACTGGTCTACGCAGCTTCGCAGCCTGCGTTTGCATGAATGAGCTTCTCCTCACTTTAATACACACTGTGCACACTCCTTCTAAACACTCACCGCCTGCTCGCTGCCAGTTCTGCAGAAGGTTCAAGCAGAAAGCAGAAACAGAAACATCACACTGCTCTAGTTAAATAATCCTGAACGGCAGGGAAAAAACGCTACACTGAAAAATGAACCGCCTCGTGTTGCGGTGGCAAACTTAGGGAGGAAGTTTTTCTCTTCTTGATATTCCAAGGATTTTATCGTATGATTACGTGTTAACCACAAGCGATGCACGTGTAACTGTGAACCTCTGTGCACTTAATTAACGAGGATCAGAGCGGTGCCAATGGCCAGACCGACCCCACAACCCCGCGGACACTCACTCGTGACGTCTTTGATTAATTCTGCGATCGAGGTGTGGTTCGCGAGCGAGCCCCTCGCCGCCTGCATGTGGGGCAGCTGGGACACGAACTGCTTGATCTCCCCCACCGTCTTGGCGTTGTGCCTTTCCTGAAGCGGGCAGAACCATCGAGAAGGGAAGATACTTTAAGGGCTCTGTTCTTCGTATAGCTCAGTGACAGAAAGAACGGATTCAAGTAAGTCAGACCAAACCAGCTCCGACACCACAGAGAGAACCAGAAAAGGTGCGTCTGCGGTGCCTGTTAATGACGTCGGTGCTTCTGCAGAGAGCACGTGTCTGCAGTTTTCTCTTCCGAGGCACCGGCTCGTGCTGTGAGCAGTATTTTGTGGGCATCTGAGTGCTTGTGGGGGGCAGTACTGGGTAAACTGTAAACACTTCGGAGGAAAACACTAAACTGAAAACATTATGTGAAGACGAGAACGTAAGCACCAGGAAGTTCCCTCTATAATAAGAAGAAAAAATCCATTCTTCCTACTGAAACTCAAACTCGAATATTGTCCGTGAACAAAGTGAACCTCGCTTAGTGATGAGAAAAATTTTTTTCACAACATTGAATCATTTAAACCAAAATAACTTCAGAAATATGAAAATCAATTAATAAATGTAATTCCTAAGAAAGAAGAAATCTGGAAATACAGACTCAGTGGAAAATGAGTTTTCAAAGATTCTCCAAATTTCTGCCTGTGAAGCCTAAGCGCTCAGCCTGTCATCTCACTGATTCCCCCAGTTTCCAAAACGAGCTTAACCTCCCACCGAGCAGGGGGGCGGGAGGCAGCTCGAAGGTGATAACGAAGCCTCCAGTGTAAAAAGTGTAAAAGCCCCAGGCGCTGGGGACCTCACTGTCATTATCACCCAGCATGTCTGCAGGGGTCCCCTGCCACAGGCCTGCTGGCCAGACTTGGAGTTCTCCCCCCAGACTGCAAGTTCTACCACTGAGGACCTTTTATGTACAGCGCAGCCGGCTTCCTCTTAAGGAAGGCAGGAGATATGGAAAAGAAGGGAAACAAGTGTTTCTGACAAAAGGTGGTAAAGTGTAAACACTGTCCTGACCCCCAGAAAAGTGGGGGAGAAAAACTTAACAAAATACCTTTTCTCAGGGGCCTGGGGACAGGTAACAGGAAACTAGGCCGCCCAATAGGGGAGTGGGTGGTTTCTGAGGACGTGAGATGCCACGGCACTGGGGCTCTGCTCCTGGCTGGATCTGTGGGCAGCCCCCCCGCCCCCCCACCCCGCCCCTGGTGGCGGGCAGCCTAACCAGGGACAAACACAGCAGGGGGATGGTGGGGACGGCTCACCTCGAACGCTGCCGAGATCACCTTGGCTTTCTTGCTCAGCACGGAGCCCACTGCGTTGAAGTTCTTGTCCCGGATCTCGGCGTACAACTCCTCTGCGGAATTCAGCTGAAGCTTCTTGGCTTCCGTGGGAAGATCCTTACCGCCGTCGCCCTGCTTCTTGGGTGCAAATTTCTCTGGAGGTAGCTTCACATAACCTGGCCAGTGTGGAGGGAAGGGGCACCCGTGTGCATTTTCTGGAAGAACCACCAGGCGCCCGGGCACAGGGCAGAGCTCTCCCACTCAGGAGAGATGGGAGCTGCCTTCACCGAAGAAATGACGCACGGCACAAGGCTTCGACTTGTCCGTGATCACTGTGCGCTCTGATTGCAAACAACTACATCAGGGTTCTCACTGATGTTTCCTCCAGTTTTAATCGCTGACAGAACAAGCGAACATCACGGGGGCCAAAGCCAAGCCACATGTGCTTGTGACCCCTGACCTAATAATCTGCGGAGCCTAAAGCCCTGCAGGCTCCCATCGAGGGTCCCCGACCTCCTGTGTCAGCCTCGCCCCTAGACTCCCATCCCTGCCCTGTCCTCTGCTCTAGCCGGGTGGTCACCTCCGTTCCTTGCACTGCCTGGCTGCCTGCCTGTCGCCATCACACCCCTTGCCAACCCCTCCCCAAGGCCACCTCTCCCACAGCTTTCCCACATGACTGCCGGCCACGAGGACCTGTCCTCTCCCAACTGCAATGTCACTTGTAGCTAACCCTGGGCCCTTGCTCACAGGGGACACTGCACATCCTGCCAGCCCTTGTGTGACCAACAGCCTGCTTGGACACTGCTTACCTCTAGTGTCTAAAAGTCAAAAGCAGTATTTTTATATTTTCAATTATTCTCTCATTCATATGCAAAGAAAGCACCTTCAAAAAAAAGTGACCTTCTGGATGTTTTTATCAGGGGACCTACTGGTAAAAAACAGATGGCACTTTACTCACTGTTCTGAATGCCATAAATTTCGTCAATGAGCCCTTCGTACGTAAGCTGAGTGGCGAGAGGTGTTAATAAATCCACGTTTCGATCGAGCAACAAGAGATTATCGAAAACAGGAAATATTGAATTTTGGCTTCCTGTAAACTCTCTCTTCATCCTGATCATCATATTGGCCACTTGCTGGAAGGAAACAAAACAGTGGATTAGGCGGGACCCTCCTGGGGATTAGCAGATTTGAAAATTCGGCTAAAAACAGAAAGACAATCAAAAAAGTAAAAAAAAGAGAAAAACTGTGGAATGGCGAGGTTGGTAAGAAACAGGCAGCTGCAGAAAAGCGTGCTCTGCTGGCCAAGTGTTCCTGCACCTGGACTGCGGCTCCTATGTTTCTGTTCCGCCGGCTTTGGTTATTCCTGGTCGCTCTGTTCTATGAAGGCGTCATGAACGTGAACTAGTGGATACCGAGCCACCGCTCCCAGGGGTACTGGGGGCGAGGTTCCTGCGAGCACTGGGCAGATGGAGCCGTGCTTCATGGGCTTCTGTTTAAAGACACTATTGAGTAGATGCTGGGGACGTACTGACATCAGGCCCATGGTCGACAGCACCACCACTCACGCCCGAGTGAAGCTAACCCAACATTCAGGGGCACTAGACAGCGCGTCAGCTCTGCCCTTGGGGGCTGTTTTAACAGTGAAATCACCACTAACAAGCACAAAATGCAAAGAAATGTAGCATTCAGTAGTGCGTGGCCCCAGTGAGAGGAAGAAAGGATACTGTTTACAGGAGGAGCTGAAATGAGGGCAGGGTGTTGCTTTGGCCCACTCCGGCTGCCCACAGCACGCTGGGCACCTCAAACTCTTTGCTGCTCTGAGCACGTCCACAAAACACACAGCGATTTGGGTTATGAATACGCTTTAGCAAGTAGGCGAATTCTCAAATAAAAAGGATCGATGGGCTTGTTTGTAAATAGCTTCCCACTCCTGCCCCTTTTAGGGTGCTGGGGAGTCCCCTTCACCACCAGACACGCGCATTTCTCACCCGTGCACACTCTCCTTTCCCAAAGATCTGGGGGATGGTCCCGTACAGGGCCTGCAGGGTCATCAGCCCCTTGGCGGCGTGGTAGAGGCTGGTCTGGTCGCTCTCCAGGTAGCACTCCTGAGGGGAGGAAGGGCTGGTTACTGTCAGGCCCGGTCATCGGGGTGCCCACCTCCGTCTGGCACCGGGAGTTGGCAGCGGGTAAGACTGTTTCTACCTTGTTGGGGAAGCAGGAGATGGGACTCAAGTCCCTTTTAAAAGTTGCTGTTTGGCACTTTACGCCACAAGGCCAACAGCTCAGCTATCAGGGTACAGTCGTGGAAGCCATTCTCCTGGGGCAGAACCTTCTGGAAGAAAAGTGTTCACAGGCATGCCAGCTCTTAGTTGATCAGCTCTTGCATAAGTTACTGATGAATAAAGACTTACACACGTTCTCTCATTCGCTGTGGTGAGTGTAAGCTTTGGTAGGATATTTTGGGGGGGCCACAGGCTAAAAGGCACAAATGCATGCATTCTCTGACCCCCAAAGCCCCAGGTGACCACACAGAAGGACACTTTGCATTTTTACAGGCATGAGGCAGGTTTTCATATCACCAACAGCCATGACATGGTGAGAAAGGAAAAAGGATGGTTGAACAATCTTTAAAGTATGATCTTGGTTTAGAAACTGTATTTTTCCTTATAAACCATACAAAGTATATTTTGTAAAGCAAACAAAAATATACCTTTTTTTCGCATTGTAAAACAGCTAATATTGTTGCCTTTGTGCTGCCCATTCACTTTTGGAAACTAGTGAACGTGGTGTCAAAAAAGGCATAAACTAAACACTTTGCAGCCCTTTCCTGCCCTTGAATATGACGTCTTTGGCGTAGGAGCTGCGTAAGTAACTGTAAAAAAAAAAGCTAATAAGAAAGATACAGACCAACTGAGGATGGGGAGAGGGGAAGTGATCAGCTCGGACACTGGAGGGTAAGGGCGCGGGTGCTGGGCTCAGGGGCCCTGATCCGACCCCACCCCGCTGCTGTCACCTCCCAGTGGCCCCTGGGCAGCCAGATAACCTCTGTGCCTCAGTGTGTTGCTCTGCAGAAGGGAGCATATTCCGCCCAGCGTAAGGGCTAAATGAGAAAAATGCTTATCAACGTAGCTTTATGTTTAGCACCTGATACGTGTTCAGTGCTTAATAATGTTAGCTTTGATGGGAAATTATTTGGATATTTTACAACCATCATCCACTCGCTAATGGATCTCTACTCTCCAGAGCCAGGAGGGTGGGGACAGGGATGACCGAGGGGTCAAGGAAGAGAAGGTGGCCGGCTCTTCCCCGTCCTGCGTAGCTTACTGTTTCACTGACCACGACGGGCCAGAACCAAGAATGTCTACAGACGTACTTTCTGCCAAAATTGCTTAACATTGCTGATGGGAACAGAGATAAGAAAAAGTTCAAGAAAAAATATTAGGGAACATATCTCAAAAGAGCATTCATGGTTTTTTTAACTTAAAATTATTTTACCGCCCTGGCTGGTGCGGCTCAGTGGATTGAGCGCAGGCCTGCAAACCAAAACACCAAAGGGTCGCCAGTTCGATTCCCAGTCAGGGCACATGGTTGGGTTGCGGGCCAGGTCCCCAGCAGGGGGTGTATGAGGAGCAACCACACACTGATGTTTCTCTCCCTCTTTCTCCTTCCCTTCCCTCTCTCTAAAAATAAATAAATAAAACTTGTAAAAATAAATAAGCACACACAATTTTTGGCCTTGCAAAGGTATTTTTTAAACTTGTTTTTACAGAGGCACTAGATTTTATACGTGTTGGCTTTTACACATACAAACTAAGGTCGCCCCATGCTCAGCACTGTCACCGAGCGTCGGAGCGGGCGGCACGCTAACCCCCGCGTTCCGTGCAGTGCGATGATGGAGATGACCCTCCCTGTGTCCTGAAAGCACAGACAGGTCTACAGTGCCTACTGATCCAAGCAATGCTAAATTATGCTCACTGTTTAAAAAGCACGGAACTAAGTACACCGCAGCTCTGCCAGAAGTCAGGTTTGAATTTAACACTCGGTAGAACTCTTAGCGTTACCATCCAGGCAAGACGCTTGATTTCTAAACGGAATCCTTAAGTGAACATACAAAGCCCAGGGCTTGAAGACCTGAGCCCAAAATAATTCTGTGCTCCTTTGTGAGTCCCTGAATGAACAAACAGGAGCTCGCTCCTGGACAGGTTTTGTCATGCCAGACAAGTCTTCCTCAGCGGCTGCCAATTCCCACTCATGACGCGGGTGTGAATTAGTTATCTGTGAGGGGACCATCACAGATCCGCCACAGAGTGCACATGGGAAATGTCAATTCCAGAATCTGGGTGATGGGTATGTGGGCGCTGCTGGCACAATTCTTCCAACTGTTCCGTATGTTTGAAATTTCTTATGAAAAACGCTGAGGAAAAATCTGCACCTTCGCCGGAGGAGACTCAGGGCAAGCAAACCGGGGGGGAGCACGGTGGAACAGAAGAGCCCAGAAACTCAACCACCAGATGAACTACTCATGCCACCGAGTCCTGCCCATTAACTCTGCAGGTGGTGACCACTGCCACAACGTGCTGGGGGACAAAAAGTTTCACATGATGTCTGCAGGACACCAGTGCTTCTCAAAAGTCCTAGTCTCCAGCCCTGACTGCTGTGGCTCAGTTGTTTGGGCACCGTCCCATGGACGGAGGGGTCATGGGTTCGATTCCCTGTTGAGGCACGTGCCTGGGTTGCAGGCCAGGTCCCCAGGGGGGGACAGGCAAGAGGCAACCAACTGATGTTTCTCCCACACATCGATGTTTCTCTCCCTCCTTCTTCCTCCCTTCCCCTCTCTCTAAAAATAAATGTAACAAATCTGTGTTAAAAGAGGGTATGAGCTGTAGCTGCATGAACTCTTTATGGGGCGTTAAAGGTCGCAGTCTCTGGAAAACAGGCTGGCAGTTCCTCACAATGTTAAATACGGAGTTTAACCATGTAACCCTGCAATTCCTCTCGTAGACACATCTACGAGCAACGAAAACATGTGCACACAAACCGCGTGTGACTGTTCACAGCATCGTTACAGACCGGAACTGTCATCAGTTGTCCAACAGATAAATGACAAAATGTTGGCTACCATTGCAATGGAATGCTATTTGGGAATAGAAATCAATGAACTACTGCTACATACTATAACATGCTATAACACAGATGAACCTTGACAACGTGATGCTAAAAAAGAAGCCACACACAAAAGACCACATATTCTAAGGTCCACTACAAAGAAATTTCTAGAATCGGCAGATCCACGTAGACCGCAACAGACACGTGTTGCCAATGGCTGGGGCGGGGGTGGGGTGGGGGGTGGGGTGGCTGCTAACGGCAGTGGGTTTCTTTGGGGGTGACAAAAGTGTCCCATAATAGGACAGCGGTGACAGCTGCACAATTCTGTGAGGACACTGAAAATAAGTGAACTGCACACTTCACAAGGGTGAATTTTTGCTATGTGAACTATGTCTCAATAAAGCGATTATGAAAAGATTTAACTGCTTTACCACTGGGAACATCCACGTGATAAAAGGTACTGCCATTACAGTTAAAAGACAAGCCACACACACTAGGAGAAGATGCTTGCAGCTTTTGTAACCCACAACGGTTACGGATCTGGAATGCACGAGTACAGAGAATTCCGCCAAAAGAAAAAATGGGCAAAGAAAATGAACAAGCACTTTGCCATTTGCTGAAAAGAAAAATCTCAAACGTTAGTTCACCTATGAAAAAGCTCGGCTTCCCAGCAACCACAGAAATGCACACTAAAATAACAGCCGTGACACTGGCATCCTCATAAACTTAGCCAAAGTTCAAGTCCAATGTCAAAAAAGAAAATGCCACACTTACTTTGAAAGCGCTCTCTGATTCCATGGACAAGAGGTCCCCATCAAAAGGGATGAGGTCCAGGCTGTACTCCTCCCTGTGAATAAAGGAGCCCAAAACGCCCAGGTCCTTCAGCCGCTGCTCGCACAGCAGGCTCCGCCGCGGCACAAACAGAATGTGGAAATCCCGTGTCGGGCCCCGCCTGTCTTCACTGCAAAAGAAGTGCCATTTGTCAGCTCAGGAGCTCTTCAGGGTCACAGGCTATGTTGCTTCTGTTACTGCCAGAGCCCGGTCCTTGGCCGGGTACACAGCAGGCACTAAATAAATGCTGGCTGGATAAAGACACCGGTATTGACTTTGGCCTCCCGTTGCTGCAGTCACTCTGTTTTTTTTTCCCTGATGGGAAAGCGGCATCGATCCACAGGCGACTTTGCAATGCCTTTTCTAGCTTCCTCTTAAACTATTTATGGGGCATGAAAGCTCTCGGGTTTATTGAAACAGGATATCTGTGTCTTCCTGACAACAAATGGCTCTTTAAACCAGACCAATGCAGCAATATGGAGTCTTAAATTAAAACAAAAGATCGTTCCTGACTCCCACCTCTGCTCTCCTGATCGGTGAACTTCCCAGAATAGTGCATTTGCTTTTAAGGGTTTCGGGCCACATCCATCAACTGCACCGCAGAGTGCAGACTGGGCCTGGAGGACGTCCCCCACTGAGGGATGCTACACTACAATGCACTCAGCTCTGACTTACTCTGCTTACGAGACTCAAGCACACTCTATTCAGTATATTGAAAAAGCAATCGTTACAGGTTTTTCTTTTTAATTAGGGTCCCTTGTACTGATACAGGTCCAAACAGTTCACTGTCCTAAAACAACAGGGTTATATGACACGCCGCCCCCCCCCAAACTGTTTGAACAGTTTCAGGGTTCTCATCCCCCCTCTCATCCTTTCCCACTTGCCCCAGTTTTCCAAAGACCACCTTCCAACGCACCGGCAACAGAATGGAGTTGCAATGAGGGGCCTGGCACCTTTACACCACCTAAAGGGCCAATCTCCTGTGGACCAAACAAGCTCTGAAAAATACCTGAGCACATTTTCGGCGATTATATCCATCAGTTCTAGCCTGGGTCTGACAAAAAAAATAATATTCTTTACATCAGCTGCCGGCAAACGACTTCCTTTCAGGGTGAACATTTTCTCCACTTCGTGCTCCTAGGAAAACACACACACACACAAGGTAAACAGGAAGCCCGTCTTTGCCTGTCACACCCAGACTCAGACGTCATACGCTCCCAGTCAAATGCACTTAATACTGAATTATCCAAAGTTGGATTCTCTGAAGCCAGATGTACGAAGCACCAAGTTTCGGGATGAAGCCACAGCTCACTGCATCGGAATTCACAAGACTCTCACACGATGAACTATCAAAGACACCAGATCATGGTCACTTGAGGCAATGCTAGCAATTTCCCTAAGATTAGAGTCAGTACAGCATCACAGGCCAAAGGACCACTGTGTACAAAATGTTAGTCACAAATGAGTGCCAGTGTTCACAAAGGCCAAACAGGAGGAAATACAAAAATCCTGCTGTTATTGCTCAAGTGCAGAATCATGAATCCCCGAACAAAACCCGAAGGGCCCGTTTACCTTCAGTAGTGAATACTGTGCAATCAACCCAAACGGTCCTGTGAGGTGCTCGTCCCACACTATTGCCTAGAAGAGGACAGAAGCATTCTCTCATTACGAGCAATCTCAACAACAGCAACAGAAAACAGCAGTCACACATAGTAGGACCACCTGCTTCAAACTCTGAATTAACAAAAATTTTAATAGGCTCTGACCACGTTCACATCCTGCCGGCCTAAAGAAACACTGCAAGGGCAAGTGATGTTCCCGGTGGGTCAAGGGAAAGTTCAAACTGCATCCCTGCCCTCTGCAGAGAGAAGGGACTGTGGTTTGCTGTGTATCTTTGATCAGCTCGAACCCTTTGTTAACTGCCTACGGCAATAGTTCCATCTAGCCTTGCATATCTAAGTATCATATAATCCAATTACATAAAATTAAAACCTCTAAGGTAGGGACTACAAATCTTACTTTGACAGAAGGAGAAATTTTAAAAGGCTCACAAAATTTAAGTAACATGTCCAAATACAGCCTAAGGGAGCCAGGCCTCCAACCTAAGGACTTAACAGCGCCATAGGCCATTGCTCTGAGCCCCTGGAGCCTGTGTACTGCTAAATTCCAGGCTCATTTCTTTGTCTTTTAACAGATATTTTTATTGAGATAACTGTAGATGATGTTTCTTTGTAAGAAATAATACAGACAGATCCCGGGGACACTTGACCCAGTTTCCCAATGGAAACATTTTACAAAACTAGACGACAATTTGGCAGCCGGGACGCTGACATTGATCCAACCCAGGATCTTGTACGGATTTCAGCATCACCTCTTGAGCTTGAACTGGGATTAGCCTGCTTTCTTCTTACCTCAATGGCTTGCTAGCACCCACTCTACCTCTCGGGTTTCTAGTCTTTCCCAGACTGACTCCTGAGTCTCCTTAGTTCTCCTGTTTCTGTTCACAGGTGTGCGGCCAGTTATTTAGGGGGGCTAAGAAATGCTAAGGGGAGAGGTAATATCACTCAAAAGAAATTCTACCAAGTCGCCAATCTGCCGTTTCTGATTCCGTGGTGAGCTGGGTGCTGCTAAAGGTCTAACAGGAGAAACAATGTTATTTTAGAAGGCAACTACAACTTCTCTCATAACCCGTGCGAGCAGCAGGTTAAGGTGCTGGTGCTTCAGAGACTCTCCAAAGTGCGATTTGTAACGACACGTGTGATCGCTGCAATGAATGACATCATCCTCCATCCGCGCCCGCTGTCCGAGGGGGCAGCGGTCCTGCCCTCCGGACCTGAAGAGCACCTGACATAAGCTGGTTCACAGGGGCTGAGATCCCACGGTGGCTCACCCAGCTGCCACAGTACAGTGCGCTGCCACGCAGACCCCGGGCTGTGTGCCCCAGTTCCCACCAGCGGGTGCCTCTCCCCGCCCCACGGGTCCCGCCTGCTCCAGGAACCTCAGACGCCTGGCGCTCTGGCGGTCGCACCGGACGAAGCCAGGCCGGACGGGGCTCGGGGGCGCTGTCTCCATCTCCGTCCCTCACCTTGCTTCCCGCACACTTGTCCAGGAATTCGCGCAGCTCCCGGCGCACCGCCTCGCGCAGCACGTTCAGGTTCACTCGGCCGTACGACAGGTGCGCCGCCATGTCGCCCCACCGCCCACCTTTTCCCCCGAATCCAAACGCGCCGCGGCTGCTTCTGGGCAAGGCCAACAATCGCAGTCACGTGGCAGCAGGTTCACGTGACCACGGCCGCCGACTGCTCTCAAACCCGGAAGCCGGAAGTCCGAACGGGCAGGCGTCCGCCGCTCGACCCGGCCCCTGCGCCACCTTTCTCTCCCACTGGAGCTGCGTCGGTCCCGGAATCGTCGAGCGCTGAGAATTGAGTGTAATTTGAAAGCGGGGACGGAATCCTTCTCGCCCCGTTTAAATTTTAAAAATCGCCACTTTCTTAGCAGCAAGCGTGCTCGCTGTAAAACGGTAATTGGAAGCTAGAGGTGAATGGGAAAACTTCTAAATTACAGCAATCAAAAAAAGTCCTTCGCTTTGCTCTTGTGGTTTGTGGGCTAAAATTTACAAAAATAGCCAGGGTCTGAAGAAACCTTGAGTGACTTGTTTAGCTCTTCCTACTAGACTTTTACTGGGGTTCACGCAAATACTACCCGAGGTGGAATCCGGGTCTCCCCACTTGCTTCATCAATAAAATTCGCATGTTAGCTTGTGAGTTGTGGCGATCGCAGGATAGTGTAATTCACATAAAGGGCTTTTCAGGGTGCATGAGACTTGATTGCTCGGTACACACTGTTTTAGGATGACCTATGCATTTCAATACTTGGGGCTAGAAATCGGCTATTTGGGAATCTGGTGGGAGGATTGAAAACGTTTGGAGTGCAAGGTCCCCTCCATCTTTTGTGCTCTTTGTTAAGAAGACTCGCTAGGCAATTACCATGGAGTCTGAGGAAGCAAAGAGCGGACTTGGGGGATTGTTAGAAAGACCACTGTGCATATTTACATACTTCCACTCTGTTTCATGATGCCACCCAAGACATTTGTTTCCAGTCATGCAGACTGTTCCATGCCCTGCTTCTCAACCTGTATCACAAATTCTCACCTGTGCGGGTCTTTTGCTCAACAGAGAATGTGTATTTTCTTTAGCATCGTCTGTAAGAACAGATGCTGAGCTAAGCAGGCCACGTCCTGAGCTGTTGAATGAGGGCGCCACCTACCGGGAGAGGAAAAATGCCCCAGGCTAACGAAATTGCAGCAGCCGGGGTGTGAGCGAGCAAGACCAGAGTGATAACCCATCATCACCCTGAGACAGGAGCAGGGCGCTTGGATGGTCAGCAGAGGGGTTTTACTTGTAAACAAGGTGTGGAGTTTGCTATCCTGATGTATTTGCATCCATAAATGTTGCATACTTGCTGAGTCTTTTTACTTTTTTGAGCTATAATTGACATGTAACATTGTATTAGTTTTAGGTGTACAGCATGATTTACGTATGTAACGTGAAGTGACCACAGTAAGTTTAATTAGTAACCGGAGTCGGTCAATCCCCCGTGGTCATACTAAAGGCAGAGACTGCTGTCAGGCTGTAACTCAGGTAAAAGTAACATTCTTGTTCAACTAACCGGTAAACTCTGCCTAAGAAATATCGACCTCCGGGCAAGTCTGTGCTCACCAGACGGATGTTTGGGTCAGTCATTATTTCGGTAAATACTGCAGCAACGTTCAGAGTTTCTCTCTCAGACTTCATGGATCAGTAATTGGTGCTGCACGGTGCCACCCGTTTCTGTCTGGTAATGCAGCACGACATGAAAACGGACAACTACCGCAGGGATTTATTTTATGCTGAATGATTCATAGACTGCTTTGAGATAAGAAGGGTGCACCAATTTCCTAAAGTTGTTTATCAGCAAGACTGCGGTAGAAATTCCTATTTGGATCTATAGTGCTGGCTCATTTGAAGAAAAATCATCATGACAAATAAACCTGAGAATAGTTATCAGTTACTACCACTGGGCAAAAGAGAATAACCTTTTATTAAAGTAGGTACAGAACACCTGTTTGCTCAAATTTGAATACTGATTTACATACTGTTTGTGAAACAATTCCTATTATGTTTATAACCAGAAAATTTCAACTGATTACAGATTTTTCACTTGTCAAACACACAGTTAATAATCTTGAGGGGAAAATACATCAAAGGCATATATACAATTATAGAAGTTCTTATTATACATGTAGCATGGAAGATACATTTATTACTTTTTACATCTTATAGAAGACATTCAAATCAAGATAAATAGATCCAAACTGGTTGATAAACTTCTGGGGGCTGAGGTCCTTCATTTGATTTTTTGTGATAAGAAAATCCAAAATTATTAATGTTGAATTTCTCATCATACATTCATCTAAAAACACAGTAAAAACAACTTGTAGATTGTGGACTGGTTAATGCAGGTGTTGTATAGTGGTTTACAATCTAACTGACTGCTGGGGAAGGAAGAAATCTGCATTTATTTCTGTCTGACAAAGAAACAAAACAAAAACAAGAAAAGATGCTTCCGACGCTGTGTGATGCTCTTTCTGGCCCAGCCCATTGTGACCTGATGAACATTCTAAGTGTTTTCTTTTTCATAAAGGTAAAGACACATTGTGTATGCTTTTTCCCAAAATAGAGATTTTTAAAAAATATATACATATAATATATAGAAGCTGAAATTATGTAAAACCAATAGAACGCCACAGTGAGGAAGTGGGTGCAGCATATCGATTATGGAACGTCCCACAGCAGCTGGGGGGCCCGCCCCGCCCCCCGTCCGTGATTTCATGATCACACCAAGTGTCACCAAGCTGAGTGAAGGCACTACTGACCGCAGGTAGTGCAAAGAGCTCAGATACTTCTTCGATCCAGAATAAAATACTTTATAAACGAGTAGATGAAAATGCAAAATGGCACATTTTTTCAACTCATTCCAGTGTCAAAGCTTAACCAAAAGATCTAAATATACAAATGCAGCCTGGAGAGATTTTAGTGCAAACGTGAAAAGTAACGGCATAACTTACTTAAATAAGGTACTGGAAGGGAGGGATGGCTCTACGCGGCTTCCCTCGGGACGGCACACGCAATGGCCTCAGGCGCACGCCTCGCTCTAACTTGAAAGGTCAGGATGACAAACATTAGAGGTGAAAACTCACCTACTAAGTGTTTAGTATTTATTATTCTAACTTGTAAGGGGAAACTAAAAGAGCGATTTGTTGAAGATCAAAATATTTTCTTAGATTTGTTGATGGGGGTCAAAAATAACGTGCGTTCTCCTGGAGTCCGCACACGCAATGCTGGTGTTCGGTCGCCTAGGCGCCAGGGTGCCCGCGAAAGCCGGGCCTTCGACTTGAGGCTTCGTCAGAAGGTCTCGTCATCATGACAATTGGTGGCCCAGTGCCCAAACACCTCGCAGATCTCACAGTACGGGCGCTCCTCGCTGCGGCTGCCATGGTGTGAGGAGTGGGGCGGGTCCTCGGACATCTGTGCCTGGGTGGGGCAGTCCTCTGTGTCATGGAGATCAAAGCAGTCACATATGTCACAGAAGAGGCGAGGCGGCTTCCTGGACTGTTTCTCCTGGTCATCACTGTGGATGTTAACGTGTGTTATCAGAAACTCATCACTACCATTAGACATGCCAGGGACAGTGTCACTTGTCAAGAATAAAGAGTAAGCGAGAGTTACGGCCACGTCTGGGAGCCTCAAGTGGAGCTACCACCATTTACATTAACATTTTCAGGTCAAGCCCCTTGATCACTCTCTTGCCAGATTTATGGAAATGGATTTAGGGCCCATTAACCACTGAGCAATTGTTTCTCCAACCCACTGGAGGTCCTGACTTTAAGACCACGGTTTATTTAGATAGAACAGAGGTTCGAGTTGGCACTGCTCTATGTGAAATACCTGTCGTAATTGTTTAGGTCGTCACCGTTCCCATTGAGGGCTGCCTCTGACATCATCTCCACCTTCATCTTGAGGTCTTGATTCTTCCTCTGAAGGTCCACTATTACTGAATTCAGGAAATCAATCTAGTTTGTTCAAAAAGAAAGAACTGGATGTGTAAAATGTCTAGAGCGGGTACAGCAGACTACCTAGCAGTCATGGACACACACTGTCCGCTCTGGCTGCAGAGCGTGCTGGATGTCACGGGGGCCAGCACTGGCCGCTGCTGAACCTGTGTTTTACACACACACACAGACAGTCTTACAGAAACCATGACCAGGGACCCTGCCGGACCAATCCATGACTTAGGGTCTGCGGATTGGACAGAGGGCAGGGAAATTCTCCTCACACCAGGCACTGATTGCTCATGGCGGGACAGTAAGTGAGCCTTCGGAGAGAAATGGAGGCATTTGAAAGGGGAGGCCTGAGCTCCCTTTCAGCCGAGGAGACACTCTGGCCCATGCCCAGGGCTGGGCGGCGCTCAGATGCCACTGCAGGGAAGAGGGACGGGCCCAGTGGGATGCGGGTGACCAGTGGGAGGACAGGCTCTGGTCCTTACACGTGCTTTCAAACCAAGGGCAATTTCATTTAAAGACAAAAAGTTTCTTCCCTCTCCTACCAATAGTAAAAAGGTCTCATTTCTCTAACTAGCCGATGAGAACATCCCACTTGACAGTATTAAAAAATGTGTATGAGGGTACTCATCCACAGATAGTTTGATTTTTAAAGAAGGAGTTGGCCTCTTTGGCCTGCCAGGGCACCCTGGGGAACACAGCTCGAGAATGCAGCTCTGCGGCCCTCTGTGTCCTGGCCCCGCCCACACTGATGGCAGGGTCACTGACTTCTCACCCTCACTTTTTAGACTGCATTCGCCGAGACCTTATCGCGTGCGGAGCTCCGTTTTGGGAAGAAGAAAAAGGCACAAAACGGATGTAAGTGGAGTGGGAGACCACGCGCACACTCACGCACACCACGTGCTCGCAAATTAGGGAACATAAAACCAACCATTTGCTGATGGGAAGAAAAGCGTTGGCAGCGGCAGATGAAGCAAACGGAAGCAGAAAGGAAAGGGGGAGAAAGAGAAAACACTGTTAATTAACTCGAAGTTTATCAGGCATACACACTAAGCAGGCAGTGCTAACCAGGGTAAGTTAGTGCGTCTGCTGAACCCTTTCACGCCTTTCAAAGGAGACCTCAGACAAACTGCCAACTCCCTCCACTTTTATTTACAAATGGAACATGGCTTTTGTGCCCGTGATTTCTGAACAGGATGAACAGACCCAAATATCATTAAAACCGAAGATAGATGCTTGTTGCCTATGAGCTGTTGCATTTCCACAGAGAGAATGCTTTGTCTCCGTAGGATCCCATTTTTAAAACTAAGGATGTTTTGTTAATTTTGGCTTTAGGGAATTCTTCCAGAACCCTGTCTTTGTAAGGCAGAGCAATTCTGCTTCTAGGAATTTATTCCAGAGAAATACTAGTATTGTCTGCAAACGACAGATGTCCAAAATAAGTCGTCTCGGCCCTGTTCTCAATGAATGCCCCTAGAGGACCAGAAACACCCAGCGGCAGAGGACCAGTCACACTGAGGGGTGCCCATAAGACGGGTCGCTATGCAGCTATGAAAAGGTCTGTGCACCTCATTTTATGCAACATGCCACCATCTGCGTAAAGAAAGGGAAGAGACTGTATTAGTCTTGGCTTACATGCACATTTTAAAAAATTCCTGAAAAGATTTTTTAAAAACACACTAATAACCGTGACGACCTGTGCGGAGGGCTGGGAACTGACTGGAAGAGAAAGGCTTGGAGGGAGATTTTTTAAACTGTGGATGTCTCTCGTGTTGCTGAATATTTAGACCACATGTATGTATCACCTGTTCAAAGATTAAATGATCTTTTAAAAAACAGCGAGTAAGCAAAGCAAAAGCAGTGTCTTACCTGACTCTCCTGGGCCCTCTCGTCCGCCTCTGCCTGAGTGTCAGTGTTACCTTGCATGGAAACACAAGAGACAAGGTTGGGGGTCTCGGGAACCTGCGGTCTTTGTCCGCGCTGTCATAGCGAAAGCACCAGTGTTAGAGACCCACTGTCGGTGGGATTCCCAGCTGCGCCTCTTCAAGAACACATTCGTGTGCTCCTGTCCCACACCCGGACCCCCAAGGGACCCACCCGGCGCTGGCCTGAGCCCTGCGGGTGTTCTCTCTCAGGCAGGCTCTGTGCTGCGTAAGGATGGCCGTCCCGTCCACCCGAGCTTAGCGAGGCGGGGACCACCTCTGTCTTCCTTCACTGGTGTGCCTTCGGAACCCACAGCTGCGCTCAGGTGGCAGCCAGCTCCGCCATCTTCTGTTTCTGCCCACACCCCAGACCACGGGGAGGCCCAGAGTTGGGTACCAGGAGTGCCCTCGACTAAGTCAGTGGTGGGAGAGCCCAGGACGGAAGGGCCACGTGGGGGAGCATGTCAGCCGCCTTCGATCTCGACCAGAAACGGCCCCTCTGCAGGGAGCAGCAGGGTCGGGAAGGAGCGCCACGTGATCAGCGTTTTACCTGAGGAGCTGCTGAGCTGCCTCCTGTTTTCTTTGAGTTGAAGCTCCAAGTTCTTTACCTTGAGCTCAAGCTTCACCTTGTCGGACTCCAGAGACTGAACCACGGAATGCAGGGACTTGGCGGAGGCGTTCTCCCCCCTGAGTGCTGTCACCTGCAACACAGCAAGGTGGCTCAGGCTCCAGGGGGGCTCCCGAGGAGGCGGCGCAGATGTGTGCCTCGCAAGGTACGTTACCTCATTCCTCAGTCTCTCCAGCTCTGCGTCCTTTTCTGTGAGTAAGGCACTGGTAATACTGATGGATTTCTGCAAGGAAGCTTTTTCTTCATCGGTGTCTTTTAATAACTTGGATTCTCTAAAAGACCAAAGAGTTAAATATTCCAGAAATCAACCGAGAGTGACCAGTGTACAACCGTCTTAGAACAAACACGCAATTAACTTGAGTTAATGTAAAGAAAAAAACGTCTATCGCAAGGAAGTTTTATGGGGGGCTAAGGCTATTATGCTTCTAAATTTGACTTGAAATTTTACTTACTGTGAAGGCAGAATAAGTTTACTATGCATAGACATGCCAGAATCTGCATATCATTGTATCCATTTGAATTTAAAGAAACAAGTTAATAACTTTGGAAGACGTACATTTAAAAAAAAAAAACAAGACTGTTGCACCCCCAAAGAATTCTTTTAAATATCTACCCAGCTGAATTCTGTTACTTCTTGAATAAATTATTACCAAGCAGTAACAATTAAAAACACACATGCAAAGCGATTATACGGATGTCATGCAGAGCAGTTTTATGCTGGAAATATCGATTGGTTCTCACTAAGTTCAATAACTTTTTAGCAAGTTCCAAGAATGTGTTTTTGAGATATTATGGGCCAAAACAGTAGCAAATATTACTACTATTCAGACGAAGGACTCTTACTTTCTGTCCATGGGACCTGAAGAGGACATTAAATTGCTCAGAGAGGTCAAGGGCCAGAATGGAAATGTTAAAGTGGGTTTCCAGGTACAGAACGGACGCCTGGAGTGTCTGGTAGGAGAAGGTCCAAGCTCTGGGTTCTTGGTCTCAGCCCCGCTCAGCACTTGGTTACCAGCAGAGGGAGGGGCCAGGCCTTTGATGAGAGGGAAACACTTATCTTGGAGGCAAGGGAGTGGGAAAAGGAAGGGGAAGGGGAAGGGGGGAGCGGGGCGAGACACAGCAGGGACAGCCTCAAAGGGCTGGCTACTGAGTGTTGATGGGTGCGTGCATTTCAAGTTCTGTTGTAAGAATCACATGCATGTGCAAGTGCCACGGCCATGATCACCAGTGAGGAGGAAAGGCTGACATCTGTCACAGATGGCGAGAGACTAAGGAATATGACGACAGCGCAATGTGGTCTCCTGGCTTCGACCCCCGAAGAGGAAAGGGACATTAGTGGGAAAGCCGGGACACCCGAATAACATCCAGAGTCGAGGCTTACAGAGCATGTGCCAATGTCCCTTTCTAAGTTTGGACACATGCACCAGGGAACATGAGGTGTCCACATTAAGGGGGCTCTGGGAGAAGGGCACATGGGACCACTCTGAACTACCTTTGCAATTTTCTGTCAATCTGTAATTTTAAAGGTGTTTTTTAAAAAATTACATGCAGTGTGAAATAAGAGGAAAAAGACCTTGTATCACAAAAATATTTTGGGAAAAACAAAGCTGGAGAAAATTTTCCTAGCTAGCCCTCAGGCCACACAACCTAAACACTTCTTTAATGAAGCTGATCATCCGTGAGAAATCGTAACTTGAACAGCAGGCCAAATCGCTCCTGGTTCTGCGAGAAATGGGCGGGTGGGTATGGAACACGGTGTGGTTTCCTCTGTTTCGGAATCGACAGGGAGAGTCAGAAACTGAGGCCCAGGTTAGAAATGGCAGAACGTATGTCTGGTTAGTGAGACCCAAGATATCCGGCACACGAATTACAGAATTCTCGTGATTTATGGTCAGTCGAAGTTCTATACAAAGATAAAATATAAGTGTTGTACTTGTCTCATTGTGCGGCTTACACTCACACTCCAGAATGATTAAGTAGTAAGAAAAGAATCCAAGACTTACAGAAATTTCTTGAATTCAACACCCAAGCATTACTGGTGCCCTGAACGGGGAGCGGGCACTGGTGAAGCTGAACCACTGAGTAACACCTTGCTACGAGACAGGGTCTTGTTTGGGTTGGAACAAAACAAAGGTTTTAACGGAAGAAATATCTGAACACTTCTTCCACCTGGAAAGGAAGCATCTGGTGTTATCCAAAGATCCGGTAAAGCTTGGGCTCCTCAGGCTTCTACCGAACTTACTGGGTAGTTTATTTTAAAACCTTTTTCAAGAGCGTCAACTGTGATAAACCCAACTCACATTTGAACATTATTCTACACATTTTTACTGAAAAATACCAGGATTAGGGGGTCATTGAACAGACTTGGATTCTTCCACCGTCAGGACTCTAGGTGGCCATGATGTCACAAGGACCTCCTGTTGGGGACCCCCAGCCGGCAGGAGGCGGGAGGTCTGGGCATCTTTACCTGCTTAGTGTCACATGCACACAGCCTCTCAGCAAGGCCGCTTTCCAAGAAGAGGGCAAGCAGGGCATTTCTTGTACAAGTTATCAAAAGATGCGTGGTTAGGAAAAGGCTGTAACCTGTGACAAATGCCAGGACAAACAGACGCTGGCAGCTCATCTTTGAGACCAATCTTCACAGCTGGCTCCTGAGGCTATTTCTAAGCCCTGACCCCACTGTGCAAGCCAAGAGGGCTGAGTTAATCCACGTATGCCAACGTCATTGGCATCTGCGTCACAAACCACACCGATGGGGGCCCGGGTTACTTTGAAGCCACACTGACGAGTGACTGGTGTTACTCACAATTACCAAAAAGGGAAGATAAACGTCACATGAAAGAAGGGCCAGAGGGAGCATACTACGCAGATTCTTTCCTTACTACTTCTGTGAGAAATAAAGTCTAGTAATGAAGCAAATACCTTACAGTGTTACTGGGCAAGCTTTAAAAATGCAAGGGAACAAGAACCAAGTATCAGAAACACGGGAGAGATGCAAATCTGCCAGGAGAACCAAGTGGGCACTGAGGATCTGTGTTGTGCAAAGGCACCAAAAAAGGTAACGTGTGTGTGTGTGTGCGCGCGCGTGTGCGTGTATGTAGACACTGCTGAGAATATGTTACAAAACAAAAGCAAGACACGGAGGGACAAAGGCAGCCAAAAAATATATGCAACAACTTGGTTTACTAAAAATATATGAAATTTATTTATTGTAACGTGGATAGACTTTCTTTAGCCTTACCATGAAAGACACACAGACAGAGCAAAGGAAGCAAGAGCAGGGAGGGAAAAGAGAGGGTGACGTGAGCATTGGTCGGCAGCGAGAGCTTGGGGACAGTCAGATGGCCAGCCGCCGCAGGAGCTGGCGGGGCTGGGTGGCACTGGGCCTTTGCGGGACCGGCAGGCAGAGCCGCCACCCAGTCTTCGGTGGGGCAGCCACCTGGCGCTCACACTAACAGAACTAACTCTGACTTCAGAAAGTCCACAGCTAAGATTTTTCGCTCTGAAGTCCCCTCTTTGACATGGAAAAGCCTAGGGGAGGAGGGAAGCCAGACAAGCCCCTGGTCTGCTGCAACCGCTCCAGGCCAGCTCTGCCTAACCTGACATCTCGGAACCTGCTTTGAAGGAGGTCTGTCCAACTGGGAGACCAGTTTTCCAAAGAAAGGATTATGTTTGTAAGAGAAAAACCCATACTAGCTATTGCTTGCAACTCAATGTTTAGATACCAAAAAACAAAAAACCAAAGCAATACAGGGGATATTACTAATTTTCTTAGCGGTAAGTAGTTTCATCCCACAGTTAGGAGTAAATTCTGTACTTCAATATGACGACTACTGGAATAAGCAATTATATGCTTTCTTGATTATGTATATTCAATTATCGCTTTTAAATTAAACTGTCAACTAAGATCTCAGTCCTTTATGATTTAAATACTTTCTAGACTTTTAAATTAAGAGCTTATCAAATTCTTTCTAGTACTCTATGCTAAATCAACCTAACTACCACACACACAGACCTACACACGGACTCTTCACCAGTCTGACCTTGGGGGGCATCTAAGGGCCCCAGTGTTTAGCTCAAACATACTTTCATTCAGATTTCTGAAACAGACACAACTTCCCGTGAGGGTTAGTTAACGATTCAACAACAACAAAGAGAGAGCTGTAAATATGAGAAACTAGATTTAAACAATTTTCACTCCCAGAAAAAACTATCATCTTTATCTGCATTTACTGATAACAAGGAGTAATTTTCCAGGGGCACTGTCCTAAACGTGTCCAGCGCCTAACAGCGGAGCGGAGGTGGTGTGCCGTGATGACAGGAAGGGACCTGTCAGCACCACGTCTGTCCCTCCTTCTGAAGCCATGGAGAAAGGCCTATGACTTCGTTAGTCACATGGTAAGGACTAACGAAACATGGCATCTTTCTTCTTTAAAGTAGTAATAAATAAACGTACAGCAAGACAAGAACCAGCGTAAGACTCCGAGGACCTGGGTCTTGTGCCTGCCTCGGAGTTCTAGGCCAAGATGCCTAATTCTTCGGGGCTTCCGTTTCCTCATGCGTAAGTGCACGTCCTACCATTGCTTTGAGGTTAAATTTGTGATTATGAGATGCTACAGAAGTGCCAGGGGACAGGCCAGCACTTACATCAGCCCATTTTCATATGTCCCCTGGCCAGAATGCCACGGGAAGAGCCCTGTGAATGCTTTCACATATCCCAGGTAACTAACTGCACATCGGGTTCTTTTTTAATTAAACAAAGCCTTGGGGCGGGGGAAGGGGGGGGTAAAAAAAAAAGAAAAGAAAAGAAAAAACAAAGCCTTAACGATGTAGAAAGAAACACCCCGAGGCCCACTCGGGCAGAGCCCGGCCTGTGGCAGGAGCTGGGAGGGCAGCACGGCTACGCCTGGCCACCTGTGGGATACCTGGCTGGACACTTGTGCATTCTGATGTGAGAATTCACAGAAAGACGAATCCTGGTGTTTCTCAATGAGAGGGGGACAGGTACCCCTGGACCAAGGCCCACTGGCCTTTGGGATGTAGCTGATGGAACCCAAAAAGCTGGGTGGGCTCAGTCAAGCCCTCAACTCCTGAGCGACCTCCCTGCTGGCCAGAGGGGGTGCTGCCGCGTAAGGCACGGAGAACTCCTTTTGATTGTTGTATTTTATTATTGCTTTCAGTTTCTCTGCACACGGACTGCACATTTTCAAGGAGCAGACGGACTGTCAGCATGAATAAGCATCAAGCTTCCAAGTGGCTATTTCTGGGGGCCTGTTTATCCTCACTCAAAAGTACTGGAAGGCTTCCATTTCATACTGTTTGATCGTCATGAAAAAGTACCAGAGCTCTTTTTCAGAAAATAAATAGAAACATTTATAATTGGGCTACCCATTAGTATGGAAAAGTTGAAATTTTTATACAATTGAAATCGGTATTTATATGCAGATCAATTACGCCACGTAAAATGGCAGTGTTTTCAGTTACTGAATCGAGGGGGAACAGCAGTATCATGCGAGACCGTCTGGTTTTAGAACACTTCTGCATACACACCACTGGTCACGGCCTACAAATTCAACTCTTTGTCCTACTAAACTCACACTGAGACCCTGGCGAGTGGATTTCCGTAACTGGCCGACCGTGAGCACAGAGCTGTCCGAGGGCAGCTTTCTGAACAGGGCAAATCGCGGGGCTCCCGCCAGTCCCCACACACATCGTGTCCTAGCCTCTTCCTGGTGAAACACACACACATGCACGTGCCACCGATAAACAGAGAAGAAAACCTACCTCTTTTTCATTTCTAACAACTGATTATTGAGCACAGACCTCTCCTCTTCCACCTGGAAAAAAGCAAACACAGAGAAGCTCAGTTCCTCCCAAGCCCCAGAGAGGCCTGCTTCTCATGCGGGTCACGTTCCCAGGCTCCAGGGCCGTGAAACCAGCTGTCCCCGCCTCATAGGATATACAGTTGGTAGTTCACACATCATTTATGACCTGAGTGACTCCCCTTCCTCATGGACTTGAGAGTGAAAATATTAAACAACAGCCCTGGTCAGTGTGGCTCAGTCGGTTGGGTGTTGTCCTGCAAAGCAAAAGGTGGACGGTTTGGTTCCTGGTCAGGGTACGTGCCTGGGTTGTGGGTTCAGTCCCCGATCAGGGCACCTATGAGAGGCAACTGATCAATGTTTCTCTCGCACATCAATGTTTCTCTCTCTCTCCCCCTCCCTCCTTTCCTCTCTCTGTAAAAATAAATAAAATCTTAAAAAATATTAAATAACACCACCTGAACAATACATGCCGTACCTTAGACATTCAATAAATGTTTGCTAACCGACCAGTGACAGCTTCACCACTGACATTCTGGCCCCTTTACTGAGACAACAGAGACCGAGTGTCACCAACTTAAGAAGGGCGGGGGCAGGTCATGTGCTCTCTGTGGGCCTCATTATAGGCTACATTTCAGGCATTTGTTTCTCATCTATAAAATACAGAGGTTACAGGAGGAGTCCCGGTGGCCTTCTATTTCCAAAACTCTGTTACTCCCCAAAGGGCGAAAAACCAACACTTCAGTTAGTAAAACCTGAGAGAGGCCTCACCTCCACACCCCCAATCTGCACCGGAGGCGAGCCGACTCCTTGTCCCAACTCACACTGCTCCTAAAACAAAGGGGCAAAATGCTCTTGGGAGGGTTTTCTTTTGAAGGACAACACCGAGACTGTGCTTACGTTTCCAGCAGTCCGCAATGTAAGCTGTAGGTACTGTAGTCAGGGACTTGTTTCTGTTCGTGTGCTCGTTGCGTGCATGCTTTGCCGTGAGGTCTTTCTAGGCCATTGGTCTGAAACACCCTCACACCTACCCCAGGCACTACGTGCTGAACACTAGCGTGCTCCCACCACGCCCATCAAGGCTGACACGCGGCTTTTTACTTCTGGGCAATGGGGGGCCGCATTGACAGGGGTTTTCGTTTTTTCCCTCCGTATCCTTTTTAGAGTTTTTATTTATTGTTTTAAACAAGGAAGCTGTTTTGCTTTTTAAATAAAAAATTGCTGGTATATAAGAAAGTGACTGACTTTTGAATATGAAACCTTGTTCCCTGTAACCTTGCTGCAGCGTCGTAATAGCTCCAGGGGATTTTTGTCATTCTTTTGGATTTTCTACATCATGCTGTCTGCGAATGGAAACAGTTTTATTCATTTCTTCCCATTGTATTTCCCTCTCCTGTCTCATTAGCAAGAGCTGGCAGGACGGCGAGAGGAGACACCCTTGCCCTGGTGCTGACCTTGGAGGAAAAGCTTCATGCTTCTCACTGTCCGGTGAGATGCCACTGGGGGTTTTAGGCAGTCTTCTCCAGCGGAGCACGTTCCCTCTATGCCCAGTTGGCCAAGAGACTTTGTCGTAATGGGTGTCAGATTTTTTCAAATGCTTTTTCTGCACCTGTTGACATGACTGTGATTTTTTTCCTTCTTCGGTCTGTTGATGGGATTGGATTACATGAACTGATTTTTAATGTTGAACTAGCCTTGCCTATCTGGGGTAAATCCCTCTTGGTTGTAGTAATTCTTTTTACACATTGTTGGATTCAGTTTGCTGACGTTTTGTTTGGTATGTACTATTTTGGATCCATTTTTGTCACCTACTAGAAAAGGCAGAACTACTCGGCCACAAAAGAGACAAACGGGTTTTAGGGACTGAGAGTGACCAAGAGGAACAGGAGAAAGCTTTCTGGGGCAAAGGAAACCTTGATTGCGAGACCAGTTGTGACTGTGTATCTGCCGAAACGCACCAAACCACACCCCCGTGAGGGTGAGTTTTATGTAAACCACACCTTAATAAACACAGCTACGGGGGGGAAACGCAAGTTTGAGTCATCTGGACAATGAGCTTTGGTAAGAAACAAGGCCGTGTGCATATACACATCCGCATTCATCTGCACCCGCTGTGACCCACGTGAAAAGCAATTCGGAAAGACACAGCAAACCGCTGGTGACGTGGCCTCCCCGAGGGAGAATCGGGAGGGGCAATGCTTTCAAAATGACACACACCTGTAATTGTTTCCTGTTGCAAACATGGATGTGTTTCTAATTTTAAAATAACATTATAACTTTAAAGGAATAAGTAATTCTCATTTTTTAGAGACACACAAATACTTACAGATGAAGTGGCGGGAAGTCTAGGGTTACTCGCCCGTGGCAGGGAGGAGGGTGCATGGGAGCACGGCAGGAGCGAGAGTGGCCAAGCGCGGGCACTCGGCCTCGCCGTGCTGCCCTGCTCACCCTGCGTCTGTGTGGGCTTGGAACTTTTCCTCGTGAAAGTTTCACAAAAGGGGGTGTGTCACTTTGAAAAACATATTAAGAAAATAGTGTTCACACAGCCATGGTCTCAAAGAGTGTATCCACAACTGTTCTATAAATAAAGATGGTGGGCAATCTCCTTTTACTCTATCCCTCGAGCCATGAAAAACACTAGGTTGCGGGAAAGGAAGGACGTGCTGAAGTTCAGAGTCATCACAGACACAACTCCTGCCTTGGTGGGCTCAGCAATGCCACTGGAGTGCAAACTTCCAGAGAGGAGCAGCAGCGTCCCTTTCTGCTCTGCTCGCCGCCGTCCCACAGTGTCTGGGACACCGGCAGGCACGCAGTGCGCACTCAGTCACCACCCACAACACCGCACTAAGGCCGCGGAGCTGTGCGCTGCGACGCGGCTAAGGCGGTGAGTTTTACGTCCTGCGTACGTTAACACACACCGGCAACCGGCGCAGCAGGAGCCAAGTCAGCCCGCGGGCAGGAGCCCCTGGAAGGGGCAGAGCCCACGGCAGTGACACCCACAGCCTCCCCAGAAGGGCTGAGCTGTGCTGTCAGCTGAGCCAAGTGAAACTGCAGGACAAGGGCGCATTCACATGGTCCAACCGCATAAAAGGCCAGGCGCTCCAGGTGACATTGTGTAAAGATCACAAAGACACAGAAAACTGCAAAAGGCCTACCAATCCCATTCCTTAAGGATTGAGATTACTCTTAGTTGTTCCTTTGCAGGCGCTATTTCCTAACACCCTTCAAAGTCACACATTTTCAAATTTTTCATCACAAAGCCTTTTCCAAAGGAAGGTCACTCAGGTCCCAATATGCAAAAGACAGGGAGCTGGAGGCTGCAGACCCTCTGCCCATCCACTGCCCTGCCCCCGCCTGAACCCTGTCTGCTTCTGGGGACGGACGCGAAGATGGAACCAACAGTCCAGTGACGGTCACAACATAGGGTGGCAGGGTGACGTTTGTGTGTCCCTCCTGTGTATGGAACCCACTCTTACCAGAAGGTCAACAAAATGAGACAGAGGAGCCAGGACCCCCCTTGCAAGTCCTCATGGACACATGGATGTCAGGGCTACCCAGTGTGTCAGGCTCTATGGCCTGTGCCCGGGGTGACAGTCTTGTGTGGTCGCTGGGTTGCTTGTCTTCCCGAACCCCTGACTCTCACACACTGGTTCCGGGCGAGTGTAGCTGCCCTGTCTAAGTCAACCCGCTCTGGTCCCTTTCCCGGCCGGAACCAGATGGCACCCAGCTCCGGACACCAGGACCTGACCAAGGCTGAGCAGGGGACTGCCTTCTCTGGGCTCCTGTTTCCCGTTACAAATGGGGGTAAAGGCAGGGCCACCTCCTAGAAGTACTTGCAAAGGTGAGTGAGATGAAGCTGTCACTCATCTGTGCCCGTCTCACAGTAGGACGCCACTGCGGTGAGAGGCAGGAGGCGGAGATGTGGCCCCTCTTCTGTGAGGCCAAACGCTTGCGGGAAGTCTGAAACCAACTCCCTGACAGTGCTCCCGCCACAGACGGTGCCGTGTCCACGGAGACTGCACACGATCACCCCAACTCCTCTGTCCCACGTGGGAACGCATGTTGGCCAAGCGGGCTGGGGGTGAATTTTCCCTTGACACGCAGAGCGAGAATCACCACACAGCAGAATCCTGAGCCCCAGTGCTGGCACGAGAGGCGGCCGACGGCCTAGCGCTCAGACTCAACTGTTGAAGAGTCAAGAGCAGAACTCGGCTCTTCAGAATCAGTTTTGAGTCGGTGCCCAGTGAACTCACCCGGAACCGCCGGGGTTTAAATGCAGGCACAAACGGGCCGGGCAGCATCCACCCCAGTGTGACACACGCTCCCGTGTGCCACTGCACATGAACGCTCATCCACACGCGGCTCCACTGGGACATGTCTGTCACATTCCTTTTAATTTAAAGAAAAGCAAAGTTCTATCTAAAAACAGCTGTCAACCCTCGCACCAAAACCATTCTTAGAATTTGTTTCCTTAAACCAGCTTTGATGAATGAAAAGAAACACCTGAGAGAATAGAACGCTACAATCCAAGCATCGGGAGGAAAAAAGAAGCTACTGTCCCTCTACCCGTGAACGCACTGCTCCCCCATCAGCCTCTAAAGACCTCGGCTGCTCCTTGCTTGCAAGTTCCCAGCGTTGGTTTTTTTTTTAAGGACCTGCCCACAGACTTGGACCCGAGCCCTGCACACTTGCAAAGAGGAGGCACATGGCACAGCTGAGGGGACGTCCCACCTGGAACAACCCGAGCCACTGGAGCTCAGGTCGCAGCTGCCTCCACACAGCGCCCACCAGCCCCGCAAACAGCAGACGGCAATGCCAGCCACGCCCGCCCCAGGCCCCTGACCTTCTGGTGGGTCGAGACCTCGTCCCTCCTTCTGCCCAGCTCCGCGGCAAGTTTCGCGTTCTCGTCCTTCAGCGCTGAGAGCTGCTGGGACTTCTGCGCCGCCGCCTGCTTCAGGGTTTCTCTGCAAGGACAGTGGGTGCGCGGTTACCATAGAAACAAGACAGGCAAGGAAACTGTGGGAGACAGCGGCCCCACGGCACCACCGGGGAAAATATATCTGGGTCACGTGCCTGACAGGATCTGTAATAACATGAGGCAGTGTGACCTCCTCGCGGGAGGGGCTAAGTGGAGCTGACCTCACAGGAGGGGGACTGCCACCCACAGTTATTACATTTTTTAAAAAGGACTGAATAAACACCACATCCAGCCTCTCACCACCCACACTGACCTTACTCCTGAACCCTCCCCACATGGAATGCAAGGCTACTCTGAAATAAGTGACAAATGAGACGGCCCGTGTTCCTCCTGTCTTTTGGACGGCATCTGTTAGAACATCACACTAAGGCCTGCGGGGTGGACAGAGGGATTCGCTGTGCTGCCAGTGCTCGGCTCTGACTACACAAGTCTGCACTCCGCTCTTTCTGGCAGGAATCAAAATCTGCTGGTCTCATGAATCTCAGTGTATCTGTGGGTCAACCGGAGGTGTGGACCTGAAGGAAAGGCAGTTGTCTAGTGAGGTGACAGGGTTTCATCCTGTGTTCTTTCCATAATGCTAACATGCAATAAAAAGAAGTGAATGAAAACACAGCCTGCTCGCCTCTCTCATCAGTATCAGCACATGACACATGAGCAGGCTGAGTACATTCACTCAGCACCTCTTCAAGATTTTCAGGGCTAATCCACGATACACATCCCAAACTGTTATCCCTCACACGTGGGCACGCTACGCATTTTACGTGATCCCTGGATTTTGGCTCTGTGCCACGGCAGGTTTTGACGCGACTGTGACTTTGGGTCGGCGCTGGCTGCGCTCCACAGGGTGAGCTGTCGTGCGCGGCTGAATTCTGAGCCCAGTCAGCTGGGTGTGAAGCCATCTGCTGACGCGCGAGAGCATCTATTTTTAACTCCCATTGTCTAACGGGTGGTGGCGGCACTCGGCATCAGTGCTCCTGATTTTCAATTCTCCATCCACCTGTAACGTGTGCATGGGGATGAGCGCACGGAGACTCGGGAATGAAGCTCCAAAGCAATTCTCTTTGCCCGTTAAATTTGGCGTTTTACAGAGGTGTTTGTTTAGCAAGTGACGAGAAACGGGGATAGAGGGGCTTTTAGCCTCACTCAGGTACTGAGTCATTCAAAACCTGGAAGGTTAGATTTTAGCTCTGGATGAAAACACACACATGCACTACAGCTGAAGCTCATCCTCTGTCTAAACGGAAGACTTACTCAGGGTGAAGCCACCACGGGCCACACCTTTCACGCCCAGGTGGACAACGCCTTCATCACGGGCATTTGGTCTCAGCATCTGAGTGGCCTGGGGGCAAGGTATGTGATCCTGTGCTCCCTATTTGAGATTTTCATCTCATGAAGTTCTTTAGGTCCGTGGTGTCTATTAGGAGCCCACGGTAAGGAGAATTAACACAAGGAGTCTAAAAAATATCAAAAAGTCCTAAGGGTTTGTTTAATGTTTTAAAACCTACAAATTGCCTTCATGTACGTTTTCTCATTCAATCCTCAAACCCTAAGAAGGTTCATCGTATTATCTGTATTTTAAAAACGAAAACACTGAGGCTGAGGACACTGAGGAGATTTTCCCCAAATCATAAAGTCAGTAAGTTGTAGAAGCAAGAACACGGGACCTAAAACCGGCGGACGGGCCCGTCTCTGACACAGAAGCACCTGCTTCCTTTCGAGCGTGGTGGGTGCCCGCGCTTCACGGAGGAGGGAGGCTCTCGTAGCCTGACTCCTGAGAGTACTCTAAGGAATAATTCTGAAAATACCTACAGCTACACTTCTAACCGTTTTTAAAGCTACTTTTCTTTCTACATGGCAAGATATCTTGAAACAGAAAAGAAGGATGTCAGTTTTAAAAATGTGGCAAAATAAACATGATTAATATCGACTTGTAACCTCTCGACTTACGAATCTGTCGCACATCTATTAACTGCCACGCTAAGGACACCCTGGATTTGCCACTGCACAGGCGAGTGAAGGCTGCTCGCGTTGTCTCCCCCAGGACTCAGCACTACCCAGCAGAGAGACGCCGTCTTATTCTTCTTCTCCCTCTGAAAATAGGGGCTGACTAACCCAAATCACCAGTTTCCCTAAAACCAGCCCAGTCAGCACACAGAGGAACGGGGACGTGTGGCTCTGCGTGTGGGGTCCCCGGTGCCAAGGGCAGTGCCCTGCGGGAGGCAGTCCCTAGCAGACCCCTCCCGTGTCTCTGTGGGTGTCCATTTTCCCTGAGAAACTGCAGTCCTGGCGGGGGAGGGAGACCCCAGACAGGCTCTGGGGGACACGAGGAGCCCACGTGCCTGCCGAAACACAGAACAAACGCACCCCGCCCCAGCCTGCAGCCGAGGAGCGGAGAGGCGGTCACCTGGCTGGGTTTTTGGTTTGTTTTCTGAGAAGCACTGTTCCCATCACACAGGACATTTCTAGCAGCTGGTCCTTGAAGTGCGGCCAAGTCTAGGGCAGGAACAATGAGTCTCTGGGACCAGGGGCTCTCTCCATCTACTCTTCATACCCCTCTCCAGCAGCTCCTGGCATCAGTTTTAAAACTGCAGCAAAATAAGGTCCCCCAGTGACCACCTCCTGCTAAGAATCCTGGCACCTGCTGACAGAAGACGTGGTGCCCTCAGGCCTGCTGGGCCAGCCAGGAAAAAAGCTAAGAATCAGAAGCAGCCTAGGCTCTGTCCGCCCTGTGGTCTGGCTCCTCACCTGGGCCACCCTCTCAGGGACCAGAGTGGTGGGGAATGCGGCTGTGGGAGGAAGACAGGCCAGGGTTTGAGGGGCAGCCGTGGGCTAGCCTCCTGCAGCTGCTCCTCTGCTTCCACAGGCAGGAGGCCACGCTCTCATTATTCAAGGGGACCATGCAGAAGGGGACACAGAAACAATCTATCTCCTAAGAGACATGACACCACCTCACACTCTGGGGGCAGGTGGCATGACAAGGGCTCAGTGAGGATGTTGAACACTTAAGTACTACACCAACGGAATGACCCCAGAGACTGATGTCTTGTGGCAGGAAAGGGGAATTTCACCTCCTGAGGAGCTCTCCTGGGTGGACCCACTCCGGCCCTGCCCCTCCGTCACAGAGCTCAGAAGTGGGGGGTCAGGCAGAGGATTTTCTCCTGCAGCTCAGAACCTCGCTCACCAGCTGCCTGGGTGACACAGTGAATTGAACTGAACTCAGGGCCCCAGGTGAGTGTAACCAGTGTCACCGGGCAGGGTTGGGTGGGGGAGATCCCACCCCGCCCCGCCTGGATCCCGTAGGCATCGTCCCGGTCACTGTTACTGGGACTTCGGCAGGTCAAGAAGTGGAAGCTTCCTCTGACAACGGTGATCTTAGTTGTAAATTTACCAATCTGGGCACGTGGGATTGTCGGGACTACTTAACCGGCATCTATCAAAGTCTCGTGGAGACGGAGGAGGGGGAAGGGGTCTGTGGGCAGGGTCCTGAGAAGCTCAGGTGAGACTGCTTCTGGCAGGGTTTTAAGAACTCTCAGAAGAAACAGACACAGACTAGTTTAATTCAACCTTGATCAACAAATAGTACTGTGGATGGTAACCCAGAAGAGCAGTTTGGAAGCGATGCTTTTGTTTTTGCTTGAATCTCATCTGTTTGATCGGAACTCCAGATATACAATATAAACCCGTGGGGGGCAGAAACAACACGGGATTCTTTGGTGCCCTTCCGAGCTTCACTGTACTGCACCCGACAGACATGCTCAAATGCTCACCATCAGCTCCAGAGTTGCAGTTTCACATGCTTGATGCAGTTGTCAGAACAGAGGGGCAAATTAAAATCTGCATCCTACCTATCATTAAACATGCCGGCAAAATAGCCGTGTGCAGTTACAGAAACCCAACCGGAAGAGCAGCGCTGACAGAGGAAGCATGGCCGGCCTATCTGCCTGACATCAAGGCAGCCGTCTGGTGGGTAGATCTTGACAAGAGAAAGCCTTGCAAAATTCTCATTTAATTTCCATGCCGGAAGATTTGATTACTCTTAAAAGTCAAGACTGTTGATAATCTCAGTAACGCTGACTTTTTTCTCCTATAGGAAGGATTTGGAGGGATGTATTACCAAAAGGTCTGACGTGGCCAGGCGTTAAGACTGGCCACCGTGTAGTCACACCATCCCCAAAGCCCCGCGTCCACTCTTCATCAGGCTTTACGAAATCACACCCGAACCCCAAACGCCCAGGTCATCAGCCAGCACGCGTGGCTGGATCTCTACTGCAGTTCCGCCTCGTAGCCGTGGCTACAGGGGCTGCTCCTCGGGGACAACAGCGTTTGCGGGGCAGGAGGGCGACCATTTTTACTGCGCGTGCCCGTCAAGTATTTTTAAGAATAATTAGCATTGCTTTCACTTTTGCGGTGTTAAGTAAGTTCCACAACTTCTCTCAAAGGAGATAAACTTACATTTCTTTCCTGAATTCTTCCATTTTTTGGTTCTCTACAGTCAGAAGTTCTTTCGATTTGTTCAGCTCTTCCACGTTTTTCAAATTGTTTTCTTTAAGTGTGTCCAACTTAAAGACCAAGAGAAAAAAGCCTGGTGAAATTACTTGATTTCCCAATGGCACGACTACATTATGACATTATTCACGAAAGCGGGCATTAAAAAACAGGTGAAATTAGCCACTTGTTTAAAAAGGTCACCAGGGTGAAGAGATCACGAGTGAACAAGTCTTTACAAACTGCACACCTCTCCTCACGTTTAGTCGGACATTTCCTGCACATCTTGCCAAAATGCCAAACTAAACTGCTTCGTAAGATAAAATGAAAGTTTCCTTTCACCTGTGTACAACCACCGACACGCTCATCACTGAGCTTGCTATTCAAGTGTGAACCATCTTAAAAAATAAAAAACAAGGAATAAATTGCAAAAGCATGACATCAGAAGGGTTATTCTTTGTCATGAAAACAGACCCCTTTCCTTCCCCATGGATTAGTGAGTTAGGATATGATATTTTTCAACACCAGTACCAAATTTACATAGTCCTCATTAAAAAAATTATTTGAAGCCCTGGCTGGTGTGGTTCAGTGGACTGAGTGCTGGCCTGCGAACCTGAGGGTCGCCAGTTCGATTTCCTGGGTTGTGGGCCAGGTCCCCACAGTAGGGGGCACACGAGAGGCAACCACACATCGATGTTTCGCTCCCTCTCTTTCTCCTTCCCTTCCCTTTTCTCTAAAAATAAATAAAATGCTTTTTAAAATGTTATTAAAAATTACTTGAATCAAAATATTTGTAGATGAGAGAAAAATGAGTCATCCATCTGAACTTCAATCTGAAAAGGGAAAGTCATGTAGTAAGATTGAAAGGTGCCCTGACCGGTGTGTCTCTGTGGATTGGGTGTTGTCACACAAAGCAAAAGGTTGCCAGTTCAATTCCCGGTCAGGGCACATGCCTGGGTTGCTTGCCGGCCAGGTCCCCAGTTGGGAGCAAGTGAGAGGCAACTGACTGTTTCTCTTGCACATCGGTGTTTCTCTCCCTTTCTCCCTCCCTTCCCCCCTCTCTAAAAACAAATAAAACCTTAAAAAAAGAAAAGAGTGACTGAAAGGCCCTTACACACACTCAGCCCCATCACCTGCCTGCAGGGGGACACAGACAGCAATGAGCGAGGATGTGACCAGTGACAGGCTCCGGCAGGGGCTGGAGTTCTAGGTGCAGAGCCCTCACCAAGGATGGGGAGCTTGTCACGGGCCCCCACTACCACCCACCACACGGGGGTGCTCCGGTGCCGTGCTGGCTTTCTGGGGCTTGGGCAGTTATCTCCCATGGCCAGAGATGCTTCTCTATGTCACATGTTACCACCAGTCAGGAGTCCTAAAAACTGTCTTGCTAGTTTTTACACCACCATCTTCCTGTTAATGCCCTCTAACATTTCAGATTCACAGAAAGAAAATCACAGTGGGTCCAAAAAATGCCTCATCCAGTCTTGTATTCTGGCTGTAACAGACACCAGGGAGTATGTGATGAAGTCACGATTCTCCCTGATTCCCTCCTCAGAAACTAGAGACAGTCACTAAAATCTTCTCATTTACTTCAGCTTCTAATTTTGATTAACATCAATGACTTTTTAATGCTTTTATATTTTTAGCTTCAGTCTTCTCCAAGGACTATAAATATACTCCCTTTTATGTCAAGTTTTATTTGCCCTATAACTATCTCAAAGCGTTCATGCCTTTCAAAGATCTCCATCTTGGACCCCCCATGATGAGAAGGCCTAGTCCTTACAGCAAGCTGTTCAATGGGGCTGTCCCTTCCCTTGCTTTAATTCCTTAATGTCTTATCTGCTTATCACTTTAAAGAGCACCCCAAGTTCTACAGAATTTTATATAACTATTTCAGCGACTCAATCTGCCTAGGATTTAGGTGACATCTTTCCAAAGACAGAAAGGGTTGCTATGAGCTGGGAGGGAGGGTGGAGGAAAGAAATATAAAAAAAGTATAAGGATAAGAATGCTACTTTTGGACAGAATCAAAATTATCTAGACACCATAATTCTGTCCAACACTCAAGAGTGACTAACTCAAGATGACACCATTGGGAGCCAGCGCTGAATCGGGCCAAGAAAAGGCCTTCGTCACACTCAGTGCTGAGGGATGCAACTTCGTGGCTCCAAGTTGGGAGAAGTGGAGAAAAAAATGTATCTGGCTCTGAGATAAAAGACACAAAAACTAGAGAATGTATCAGTGCCTCCTCTCAACAGTTCCATCTCTGAACGATTACCAAAGAAAGCCATGCTGATCGGGCTTCCCCTCGTTTTTAAAAGGCTGATCCTACTAAGTAAGTAATGACGTAATACACTTTATTCAGCATCACTGCGGTTCTGCGGCACATCCGACTCCACTAACAGAGATCAAACCTGTGCGAGGCCACACTTCAAAAATAAACGATCCCGAGTTAGTGGTCAAACATCCCATGCAGTCCATGAGCTGTCCTCTGTACAAAAACCCACTTAAGTCTGATTACTTCGCTCTGCAGTTTCTCGTTGGTCTGCCTGGTGTCCTCCAAGGAGGCCAGCGTTGCGGTCTTCTCCTTGGTCATCTGCTCCATTATCTGCATGGCGTCGTCCGCTGTCTGCGCAGCCTGAACACAAGAAGGCACAGTCAGAGGGGGCCGCCCTCGCCCACCCGGCCGGCTCGCGCCCAGGCCTGTGCGCTGTGGGAACCACACGGACAGGATGGGCCAGCCTCACGTCAACACAAGAGCCCGAGACAGGAGAAGTCTCTACTCCTGACTAGAACACACCCTCTTCAGGCCGTGTGACGATGAGCCGGCTGTCATAGGCAATCTGCATCAACTTCAGACGCCAGTGCCAGGTTCAAGTCACACTGACAGTCTTGCCCATCGCCCTGGCTCACGTGTGAGAGAAATGTTCAGTGGTGACAGAGGGTGACAGCTCATACGGCTGAATTTCTCTTAGTCACATTTACCGCTAGGTCTCTAAAATACTACTGTTGCTCTTTCAAGTCTGGGGCTTTTGAAATCACTCAGAATTTAGGCCGGAAATTTTTCAAATAAAAATAAAAATTATTTGGGCAATTATAATGTAAGGGTCAAGTGTTTAATGAGCAGCATTGAATGGAAAAGTCTGTGAGAAGCATGGGTAACAAATATAAACATGGCTGTGAATAAAAAAGATAGTATGAATATGGAAACAAATCCTTGGCTGACAATCTCTTAAAAATAAGCATAAAATGAATTGGTGTCTTTTCAGGCACTGGCTCGCACCTCACGTGGTCTAAGCGCTTACGGGACTTCTGCGCTACGCCGTCCCTGTGACCAGCCGCAGGGGTTCACTGGTCTCCCCAGTCCAAGTGGGCAGACGCAATGAAACAGTTAAAAGCCAAATAGAAGACAGTACATATTTCAACGTGTGCCTCTTTTACTACTGTTCGCAAGCCTCTGAGAACCACATTTGACTCTGTCGTGAAAATTTCCCCCTAAATTAAATATATATCCTTGTTATTCACAGTGGACATTTTGCTCTGATGGAGAGAGTGCTGCAATTAGACATTTAGTAAAGAACTGCCCTTTCAGGTGGCAACAAACAGCTTGAGACAGACGAGCACCTGCCTCAGCGGGGTGGGTGTCCTCACACAGGGACGGGCACGAGCCCCTAGGCCACTAGCGAGTTAGTGCACAGGGTTAGTAGTCCAGGGGCTCAGCACTGGAACCTCCCACGTTACCGTCAACGAGTGAAGCGTCTCGAGCTCTCTAATTTTAAGAGTGAGCTTGCTCTTGTCTTTCCTCAAAATACGGTTTTCATTTTGAGATTCCAGGAGGTTGGCCGAAATGTGGCTGTTGGTTTTGGCCAACTGGCTGATCTCCTTCTGCAGGACGAAGTAGCTTTCGGCCAGCCTTTCCTTCTCCTTCAGGAGCTCGTCCTTTTTCAGGACCACCTCCCTTTTCTCAGCCAGCAGGCTCTGGCTGTCCTGCACTGCCTTGGCTCGGTCGGCCAGGGCCACCTCGTGGTCCAGCCGGAGGTCATCCAGGATGGTGGTGAGGCAGGTGTGCAGCTCCTGCAGCTCCAACTTGGACTTGGACAAGGAGGCGAAGTCGCTCTTCAGAGTCTCTATGTTGGCAGCAAGTCGCGCCGTCTCCGCAGCCAGGAGCTCCTTTTCCTTGAGTATCTCCGCCACTTTTTGCTCTGATTTGGTCTTCTCTTGGATTAGCGCACAATTTTCGGACTGGAGCGTCTCAGTGCACGCTCTCACCTCTTCCAGCTCCTGCTGCAGGCGCGTCACTCTCCCGCGGAGCTTGCTGTGTTCGTGCAAGGAGGACTCGCTATCCTTGGCTCTGGCTTCTTTCTCCAGCAGCAAGGACTGCTGTGCGGTCTGCATCTCCTGGTTCAGTTTCTGACACTCCTCCTGCAGCACGTCCCTTTCAGACCAGCAAGTCTCAAGCTCAGCACTCAGGCTCTCCTTGGCTTGCTGGATGCTAGTGTGCTCTTTTTGTAGGTGCTTTTCGGCATTTTGAGCCTCTTTCAGCATCAGAGAGAGCTCACACTTGCTGGCTGCTAGTTCTTGGTTTTCTTTCTTTCTCTCCTGAAGCTCCTTCTTCAGAGCATCGAGATTACCGAGCAGTTTCATCTTCTCTTGTACAACAATCCTCCGGTTTGCGGACTCCTCATCGCATTTCCGTTTGAGCTCTCCTATGGCATTGATGGAATTTTCTCTTTCTGCAAGCAGATCTCCGTTCTCCATTTCCAGTACAGACTTTTCTTTCAAGACAATGTCCAGCTGCTTCTTGATCTTAGAGACTTTCTGGCAAACCATGTCCTTCTCGGAAGTCAGGTAAGAGAGCTTCTCGTTCAGGCTCATCTCAATGCGGGCAGCCTCGTCCGAGCATTTGCTGAGTTTTTCCGTGAGGAGCCTATTTTCATGCATAAGATCTTCCTTTTCGGCCAAGTGCCTTCTCTCCGACACGGCCAGGGTCTCCTTCTCATGCAGGAGCTGGATGCACTCAGAGTCCGTGACCGCTTGGCTAGCCTGAATTTCTTCCAGGAGCTTCGTGAGGCTGCCCTTGGTGGCATGAAGCTGCAAGGTCTCCAGCTCGGCCTTCCTCAGAGCTTTGCTGGTGTCGTCCAGCTGTGCCCGGAGCCCGCTGGCCTCGGCGCTGAGCAGCTGTTTGACCTGCAGGGCGGCTGCCAGGCTGACGTTCAGCTTCTCCTGGTCTTGCCACAGCGCGTCCTTCTCGAACTGCAGGTCTTTGCGGTTCTGAAGAAGAGCGTCTCTTTCTACCTTCAAGGCTATGCACATGTTTTCAAGGCCTGACTGTTTCTCTAGCGCTGACTTCTTCTCGGCTGTGAGATCGCTGATCTCCTGCACCAAGGTTTTCTGATCTTTGGCTAGCTTCTCATAAGAGCTCTGCAGCTTCTGAATAGCTTCATCCTTATCTTTAGCTAAGGCAAGGTGCTCGGCAACAAGCTTCTTGGTGTGACTGTCCAGGCGGTCCTTTTCCTCCTGATTCTTCTTACACTCGGCCATCAGACTGTCTTTGCCAAACTGGAGTTCCTCTGCGAGGGCCTGCAAGGCGGCTTTGGAGGCTTGCAAGGAGTCATTTTCTGTGTTTATTTTCAAGAGCTCTTCCTGCGCAGCATTGACTTCTTGAAGCAGTTTCTCTCTCTCAGTGGCCAGTGCTTTGTTACAGTGCTGCTCCTGACGATACAGCTTCTCCACACCCTGCTTTTCTTCTAAGAGTTTCTCCTTCTCTAGAGTAAGAGTTTCATTTATCGACCACAGTTTCTGTTGGTCCTCCTGCAGTAAAGTTATTTTGGCCTCCACCTCGACAAGCTTTGATAAAAGCGAACCTTTCTCTAACTTTAGAGCATTTCCCTCCTGTGCGAGAAGCTGCTTCTCTGATTTCAGACCCCTCAGCTCTTCTGACATTAGCTCAATTTCCTTTCTGGCTGATGTTAACAAATAAGTTAGCGACTACAGAAACAAAAGATGGAAAGAATGGAAACAAAATGAAATCAAGCAGACAAATGCAAGCCCAAGTAACTTAATGTCACCTAAGTCACAGTAAGTGTCAGAGAAACTGCCTGGACAACGAGGGAAAGAATCTAGATGAGCAGAGCCCGTAAGGGGACAACATAGAGCAGCTGTGGCTCTGCCAAGGGCCGCTGCAGCTGCCAGCTGTCTGACCTCTGAGAGAACTATAAAAATTATTCCTGATAGCTGCCTAGAAGGTAAAAACAGTAGTGTGCTTTTGACATCAGGGCATACGCTTCTTCCCTGCCGTTCTAACTATCCAGTAATTTCTCTCACAGAAAGAATGTGTAAAAATTCTTTAAAAACACAATCCAACGAACTATAAAAAGTGAGTATATAAAAAAAAAAAAAGGCGGGGGGAGGGAGAAATGAAACTGCTGCTTTTAGGTTCACTGCGGGACCCTGCTTACTGAAGTGACTGAAGGCCCGCCACTGGCCTGACACGGGTTTAGTCCCAATGTCACGCAGAAGATTTTAAGGGCAACACTGAAAAACTGGAGCCTGTGCAGACACAGGGAACCACAAAGACAACAGACCTGGAAATTACCTCCAGTGTTAAATGGCTCACAAAATTTTAGATGTCTCATAGGGAAGTGACAAAACCCTGATGGCTGGCAGACAGGAGAGAGAAATCTAGGCACCTTGTGCGTGACATGTGCTATGTCATGGTCCCCTGAATCACAACTTTCAGTGGGGTCAGTTTCCGACCCTACACGGGCTCTTTCTATGCCTTCTCTCTACTAAACCCCTCCTCTGCTGACATCTCTCTGACACATTAAAAATAACAAAAGGTGAGCGTGTACTTCTCTTTGCGCAAGTTAAGTGGTAACAGGAAAAAGTTCAATACTGGCAGGAGGGTCGAACCTCACTAAGTCACCAGTCAAATAAGACCTGTGGGGGCACAGGCACAACCCTGATACCACAGTGAATGCCATGCACCACGCTCTGTTCTGCAGGGTGACAGGGGGCGTCCTCGCAGCCCGGAGCCCGGCTTCCTTGTCTGGAAGCTCGCTGTGTCTTCCTGGGGATACAGAACAGGGCTCGCTGGAGTCCTCGCCTGTAAATTTGCCCCCGAGGGCTCCATTCCTGCAACCAGGCTCCAATGCCTGCTCACCTCTTCACCTGGCCTCGCCTCCAGCTTTTCTGCAACAGGTCTCCCCTCACCCCAGTGCAAGGTGGCAGCAAGAGGGCCAAGATTAGAGGAACAAGCCTTCCTCTAATCTCGGAGCAACAGAGATCTGTTACAAGCAAGCAACGTAAGACCCTGTGACAGCTGGGACAAGCAGCAGGGGGTAGAGGGTGATGGCTACACGGGGTTCAGGGGAGAGACCTGCAGCCATCGCTGTCCCTGAGCAGGACAGCAGCTGGTATGGCACACCGGAAGCCACAGGGAGTGGGATTCCCCTTCAGGTCACACACACTTGGAGGGCAACCGTCTGCAAAGGCCTACTGAGCTCATCCCATCAGCTGCTGCGAGCTAAGCACCCCCCACCCACCAAACCCCGGCCAACCGACACGACACGATTCTCCCCGCCACGTACTCTGGCTTTGTCGGCTTGTTTTCTCAGCTCCACTGTCTCCTGCAACAAGTCCTTGTGCTGCTCCTGCGCCGCCTTCAGCCTCGCCTCCGTGTCCAAGAGCGTCTTCTGCAGCTTCCGCACCGTCTCCTCGTGCTTCGCCTTGGTCTCGGAGCTGGCTTCTTCGTACCTGGCTTTCAGGTCTTGACACTGGTTGTGGCTCACTTCCATCTTCTTTTCCTGCAGAGCCCCGAGAGAAGGAGGGAGTCACCCCACCACGCGTGCACCCCCTTTGCCAGCATGGGTCCCACTGACTGCCTCCTTACCAGGTCCAGCAACTTTCTCAGCAGTTCTTGCTTTTCCCCCTCATGCTTTCTGGCTGCTTCCTGCTGGCTCTGCTCAGCTCTGAGAGTCACCTCTCCCACAGTTCTCTGCAGAAGGCCCGCACTTTCGTCAGCCTTGGTCAGCTTTAGCTGCAACTCTTCTATGTTTCTAGAACAAGTTCAATACAAGGCGTGTCAGAGTTTTCAGAAGAATGCTTTAGATTCTGGAGTTCTACCAAAAAGATACGATGTTAATAAGTGTACTAATGATTATGACTATTAAGAGTAATTGATAACGTCTAAAATAAACAACAACAACAAAATGTTTGACTTGCCCTGAGGAATAACTCTAACAGTAGTCATAATTATAAATACATTATCTAGAGTAACAGCTACTATAATTGTTAGGGTTATTTGATGTCAACAGATCTACAAGGAAATAGGAATGAAAAGTAAACATATTGAGTATTTATAAAGTTTCAACATTTACCAGACCAGGTTATCAAAAACTCATTCTAGTGATGCTTGAGAACATAAAATATAAAAGTGACAACAAATAACGTGAAGTCCCAGCTTAAAGACAGCCATGAGGTCGAGCAAAGACGCACGGCCAACGTGGGGCACCAACCTAGAGAACGGAGGATGGAAACCTGGTGGCACCTCTTGGGTGTTATGCCCATAAAACACCCACAGAAATGGAACTTCCCCAGCCACCAACCACAACCGCCTCAGACCAAGTCTGACCCAAGTTGGCCGAGCGCGGCCTGGCTGCCAGTCCGAACCGTGCACGGTGTGCACGGCTGGGTGTGAACGTGAGTTTGCCCAGTGACAACGCTTTCGCAATCAGGGTCTAATGGTCCTAACACGTCCTCTAAAAGTTTTCTGCCTTATGCGGCGTCTGGTTTTCACACAGCAGCTGTCCAAAGGAGGAAACCAAGGCGACAAGGCCGCAGAACGAAGAGCAGCGGAGAGGGAGGCACCGGAAGCACGAGCACCCGGGCAGCACCGCGGGCTGCCCAGAGCTGACCCCTGGGCAAGCTGCCGAGCCTCCGTCTCCCTTCCTTTAAAATGGGGTCTGTAATGTGCTCACCTCGTGGGATGATGGGATTTAGAAAATAGACTCTGAACGCAAAGCTGCTAGCGCAGCGCACGGCACACCGTCAGCCCATACAGAGGGTTGCGTGCCGCCGCGTTGAAATGGGTGCAAATACTTTTAACTGTCTGTAAAAGACGCCGCTGCCACCGGCAAATCACTGCCCTTTCTCGGCAAGCCAACGACAGGCCTGCCACGCTGCACTCATCAGAGGCTCTGTGGGGGGTTCGCGCACACACCCGCCCCAAGACCTGGGGTCCCCCACCTGCACCCGCGCCAGAGCCGGGCCAGCAGCAGGCTGTCGCTGAAATTCGTACGTACCTCTCCTTCAGACGTAGCTCGTCATTCATTTTTGTCAGCTGAGAGGAGTTATCTCCTGACATTCTCATGATTTCTGCAATGTCGTTCTCCAGCTTTCCTTTTGCCTTTATCAACTGCTGTTCTCTTTCATCTCTCTCTCTGAATTTTGCCTCCATGTCTGAATGCACAGAGGAGAAAACAGCACTGGAGTGTCACAGGCAACAAAAACTTACTGCCTGCGTCCTGTACGCCAAGCCTTGCTCTGGGAATACGCACCCATGGCAATCCCTACGAACACTGTATTCCAGCAAAAAAGAGACAATACACAAGATCGATCAAGAAAACAAACAGCAGAATGGCAGTGCTTAGTGCTAAGAAGAAAACGATACAAGCAGAGAAAGGAGCGTGAAAGAAGTTGGTAGGCGGGTGGCAAATCTTAGGCCCCATGAGACATGACATTTCAGTAAAGATGTGAAGGCAGTGAGGGAAGAGGCCTGCAGACAGAGGGGAAAGCAAGTGCCAAGGCCCTGGGGCAGGAGAAAGCTTGACATGCAGGCATCGCCAAGGAGGCCACTAGGGCTGAAGCGGAAAGAACGAAGGGAGAGGTGGGACAAGATGAAATCGGAGAGAAAGCAGGGCCTGGCAATGGTCAGGGACACAGCTTTCCCTCCGTGTGAGACAGGAGCCACTGACAATCCTGAGCAGAGAAGTGACACCGGCTGGCTTGGTGCTGAAGGGTCACTCTCGCCACTGTGCTCAGAACAGAATGAAGGGAACAAGGGCAGAAGCAGGCAGACCAGGCGGCCAGCTGTCACAGCGGCTCAGACAGGAGAGGGCTGGCCTGGATCAAGGACAACAGTGGGAGTGAAGGGATGGGGTCGACACTGTTGTCTGGGAACAGGCGAGAGATTCGCTGAAGGTTACAGACCTCAAACCCGTATCCAACCCCATTACGCCGGCAAGAGGAGGAAGGTCAGCCCGGACAGGAGGCTTGTTACTGTGCTGTGGCAGCATGTCACACACCTCAATCACCTCGATCCCAGGAAGCCTACTACGTCTGATGTCTAGGAACCAGAGACATCTTCTTACCTGTTAGGTTTTCTCTCAGCTTCTCCAGTTCAGAAGACAACGCATTGAACTGCTCCTCTTTTTGGTGTAGTTTATTTACAGTTTCTATTTAGGATAAAGTTAAAAGTTTAATGTATTTCATCTTTAACAAGCCACCAAGGACGTGGCTGCCGTACAATCAAGTCAATCGCATGCTTGAGCTCTGCGGTCACGGGGGTGCTAAGAAGTCCCCTCGCAGCTCAAACACTGGGCAGTGAACCTGCCGGAGCGATGAGCACACGTCTCCTCTGTCGCCCCGGGCTGCAGGTGCGGCGGGAACCAGGCCACGCCTTCCCTCCCACTTACAACCCAGCGGAGCCATCAATCACTACAGCTCAGGTGAGATAACACTCTGTCCAAGTTTGCTTGCATTTTAATAGGAAACAAACTTTAAGTCGAGAGAAGGGAAGCGTTAGTAGGGGTGTGAGGCTTCAGGAACCCAGGGATGCAGTGCTCCTGGGCATGCAGGAACCCCCAGGGGAGCGCGACCTGACTGTGGGTGGCGTGAGTTCTGTGCGCCCCGGGGGCTGGCTCCATGGGAGGACGCAGTGTGGGCTTTGTGCTCCACAGAGGAACCGTCTGCAAATGTACTAGAGACGTGTACCTTGCATACTTCTCTGGACAGCGACCGCCTCCTCTGAAGCATCAGCAAACTTCTCTCTCTAAAGAAAGAATATTCAGAATAGAAATACTTCAGATCACAAACACTAAAAGTTTCAATCAGGTGTGACTGTGCCATCTACTTCTGGTGGCTGCTTTTGTCTCATTAAAAATGACTTACACGTAAGGTGTGTTGGCACCAACCACTGCCGTGTGCAGACTGTGCACGCACATGCCCCAGTGAATGAGGGCAGCATGTGCGTGTGTGCGTGCCTGGGTACGCACACACATCTGTACACGTGTGAGCATGCATGCTTATTTCAGAGTGTGTGTGTGTGTGTGTGTGTGTGTACACGTGTGGTATGTTTCTCTTACCTAGTTTCTTGTAAACCTACAGCTTTCCCTTCCCAACACGTGTGGGTGCCCCTGGCAGCGCTCATGGTCATCAGCCTCAATCTCGCTGCGACAGTGTTTTTGACGCAGGAGACAAGGGAGAAGGGAGAAGAGCTGAGAAAAGCTAAGAAAAGTGTCTTACCAGCTGGGATCGAGGATCAAGGAGCGGTGGAAGGGAACGCAGTGCCCTGATGCAAACAGGCTGAGTTTTAAGAGAAACAAGTTCCTGGGGTCTGCTGCGCTAGCGCCTCGCTAAGAGAGGGTGCTGGTGGTCGGGGACGGCTGGCTGACTCACTACCCCCGGGCAGGAGGTGGAGGCGGCGCAGTGCATGACCCCATCACACATGGGACTGAGCATATCGATGTGTGACTTGGAAGGTCCCCGTGTCTGTAAGACTAAGTCATCTGTAGCATGCCAGACGCAGAGGGCAGATTGTGTGCGTGAAGTACAGAAGCTCCCCAGTATTCGCAGTTCCACTGCCATGGTTTCCGTCACCCATGGCCAACCAGGACCTGAACATACGACACGGGACACCCCAGAAGCAAGCAATCCCTAAGCTTTCAACTGCATGCTACTCCGAGGGGCGTGGTGACTCTCTTGCGGTCCCACTCCGCCTTGCCCAGGTGCGACTCATCCTTGGTCCCCTCCACCACAGCTGCACACTCGACCCACCCACCAGTCACTCGGCAGCTGTCAGTCATCAGATCAACTGTCATGGTGTCACAGGCTTGTGGTCACATCGCCCTTACTTTACCTCACAATGGCCGCAAAGCGCGAGAGCAGTGACATGAGCAGTTCAGATGTGACGAGCATACTGTGCTTCCCCTTAGGTAAAAAGGTGAGCGTGCTCAGCTTACGAGGGAAAAACTGAACGCTGCGGCAAGGTGAATTTTTTACCGCGAACCTGTGCCAGGAAAAAAGCCCTGCTGGCCTTGCTGTCGCAACCCAAAGCCTCGTGCCTGCTGCCTGCTTAGTGGTAGTGAAAAGGGCGCTGCGCTTGTGGGTGGGACACGGGGGCAGAGAACGGTCTCCGCTAAGGGCCTCGTTCTGCACCAGAAAGCACCGAGGGCTTCGGCGAGGGGGCGCCGACGCCAGTGACCGCGGCCTCGTAACTTTTGTGGTGGTGTGCTGCTGCGTCGTTCTGTTTCATTGTTAACGACCGTTCAATTCCTTCCTGTGCCTGACAAATGTACCACGGGCATGCCTGCACAGGAAAAAGCAGAGTGTGTGCGGTCCTATCCTCAGTGTGGGGCACCCACAGGGGGTCTGAGAACGTGTCCCTGCGGATCAGGGGGACGAGCGTAGTATCTACTTTTATTCCTAGTCTGGGTTTGATCTGAGTCCCCTCAAGGTGTTTATCAGCCAATCACTAATACACTCAACTTAAATCAACACTTTGAAAGAGAAAAGAAATGGGTGGATGCTTCTTCTCTACAGAGCATCTTGTTTTTAAGTAAGAACGATTCAGACGGCCAGAAACGCCGAGATTCAGACTCACAACAGGCACTTACCAGAACCTGCAGCTCCTTCTCCAAAGCCTCTTTCGCCCGACTGACTTCACCCGAGTGTTCCTGGAGTTTACTGAGCGCCAGCTCCTTCCCCTGCAGCTCTTTGGCAATGTTACTAGCCTACCGCACAGTTAGGTGGTGCAGAAGCAAATGAACAAACGTGGAAAAGAATGAGAAACAAAGAGCAGACACAAAAACTATGAGAAACACAACCAAACACAACTGAAAGGGATAAAGGCACGGATGAGGAATCATTCTGTCTTCCTAACGCTAAGAAACCCATGATGTTCCACACAGCCAGTTCTACATGCGATCGCCCAAAGGCTATTTTGAGATCACTGGAGTAGTTTTCTGCATCTAAATTTGGAACATCAGCATGATTTAAAGTAGAAAGTACAGACGCTTGCCTCCTCAATGAGCGAGCAGAGCGATTCATGTCCTGTACTTTAAAAACCTTAAGATAGAAACGATGGATGCACGTGGTCTATACTACCATTTTCTGTATTTCTATACGCCTACAGTATTTCGGCATTTAACATACAAATGAAATTTTAAAAACGCATTACATGACAGTCATCAGAAATGGGCTTTTATTAAATCTTGATGTGAAAAAGTGAACCAACCATTAATAACATATTCTCCACTAATTAATTTTTGTATTTTGATTGGTATTTGGAACCAACTGAGGAGATCTGAGAAAAATTCCCTGTAAATGGTTTATTGCCCTGAACTGAGGTTACTCAGCGGTTTTTGCTGTCTGTCCGCCCTCCCCTCCCCACTCGGCCCTCACCGCCCTTCCTTCACTGCCAACAGAGCAGCTTCTCCCGCCAAAAGCTCAGAACATTCGGCACCAGGGCCAGCACCCCCACCAGTGCCGGGGGTGGGGGTGGGGGTGGGGAAGGGCACGACCCTCAGCTGTAAGACGTGTGGCTGGCGAGTGTTTCAGGTCACTTCCTCCACCTTGACCAGAGGCAAACTCATCTGGTCCCCCCCCACAGCGGGAAGCAGACCGCGTCCTGGTGGCACTGGACAAACCCCAGAGAGACGTAGTACGCGGCCCTTCGCTGTCACTCTGCTGTGACCGTCACTCATCAGAGCGTGCTCACGTATGATAGTCGAGAGGCATGTAGAGTCCACCTGCTTTCATATATGACCTCACAGGTGAGGTAATCAATCATGGAGCTGGAAAGGGGTGACCTTCTGAATTTCTACCTGATTCATTCATTCTTTCACCTTAACACTATCAACTTAGGGAGTCCTCTGTTTTAAAGAGAGATTCCAGTCCGGAACCAGGCTTAAACAGCAGAGATAAAGTAACACACCATCCAGGATATAGGAAAGCAAGCCAAACTCACATAACTGAGCCATTATTTTCCCAAATCTCCTCAGGTGAAACCATACCCAAAGCACTCAGAAGACACTGCACTCAGCTGGGAACTGCATTAGTGCCGAGTGACTCGTTCTAACCAAATCAGGAATTTGGAAGAGGGGTTATCTCAACTCAAAAGCAGAAGAAGACACGGAAAAGAAAAGGTGAAGGATGTCAATACAAACCTTGCCACTTTCAGCCTCCTTTTCGACCTCTAAACTTTTAATCTGTTTCTCAGCTGCCTCGAGTTGCTGCCTAAGCGTCTCGATTTCTGATTTACCTTCGGAGCTGGCCCTCTGAAGCGCACCGAGGTCCAAGAGCTTTTCCTCGGCAGCCTTGAGCTGCGACGTGAAATTATCAATAACCTTGGTCTGCTCGCTGCATTTGGCCTGCAGTGCCTCTAGCTCCTTTACCTTTGTTTCCGCTTCCTGTAGTTTGTTCAGCGTGTCTTCCATTTCTACCAGATGCTGCTCCTCGGCTCTGTCCAGTCTCGACTTGACGGCTTCCAGACTGTTCTCCTTCTCGTTAACGGCCTCCGTCAGCTTAGCCCTGACGGCTTCCATCTCTTTGGCGTGAGCGGACCGTTCGGAGTCTTGCTTGTTCTGCAGGTTTTCTATCTCGTGCTGGTAATCTAGTCTCATCTTCTCTATCTGTGTTTTTAACTCGGCAAGTTCTGCTGTCTCCGCTCCAACCCCCTTGCTGAAGGATGCCTTCAGCTCCTCCATCGCCTGCTGGTGGGACGCGATGGCGGTCTCCAGCTTGGACTTCCACAGTGCAATCACGTCCGCGTTCTCCTTGTTGGCATGCTCCAGCTTGCTTTTCAGCGACTCGTTCTCTTTGGAAAGCTTCTCTGTGGCGGCCTGGAGAGACTTTATCTCCTTCTGATGGGTTTCTTCCCGGGCTCCCAATTGCTCCTTCAGAGAAGTGATTTCTCTTTGGTGGTCAGTATGGGTAGCTTCTAACTTTTCTTGCAAAGAGCTTATCTCTTGCAAAAGGGACAGTGACATGTCAACATCCCCAGTGGGTTTACTGGCCTCTAGCCTTCTTCGCAGCTCGGCTACTTCCTGCGCTCTCAGCGCCAGGTCTTTTTCTAGCTCCATTATGCGGGACTTTTCTGACACTGTGGCCACCTATTAACAGCAGTCCAGAGAAAAAGAGGTCAGTTAAGTGACGAGTCCCTGAGGGTTTTCTTAACTTTGAAGACCTTAAATCTCCCCCCCATCTTAAGGCAGCAGCCAAACTACCCCCAACACCTGCATGTTAATCTACCTCTCACTGCAGTCACAGCTTGGGCCCAATTCTGGTAGCTCCCACTCAAAGCGAAAATCTTTGGCAAACTTCCGCCATTTTGAGATACTAAGGGAATCTAAAACTGATGTTGAGTTTAACTCCAAAAATATTTCTTTAAGCTTAAATCAGGGAAATACCCATTAACTGATAAGAAGTTAATGGAAGCAATGACTTTCAAAGTTCTCAAGTGTATCTACCTGCTGGAAGAAAGAATGTTCCCTATTTTGCCTGTTTTTTCAACCCTGCTTAACTCAGGACATATAAATGCTTCCCCATGTGACGGAGAGGATTTTCAAGCCCATGCTGTGCAGCGTAGCAGCCGGGAGCCACACCCGGCTGCCGAGCACTAGGAACAGGGCTCGTCTGAAGTGACACGGGCCGTCAGAGTGAAATACACATCAGATCCCAAAGACGTGGAGAAAAATGTACATCAACTATCTAGTGAAGGGTTTTGTATCGATTACATGATGGAATGATAATATTCTGGATATATTCGTTTAAATAAAATATATTACTAGTTTCACCCATTTCTTTGAATCTTTTAAAATAGTACGTTCATGTGAGTAGAACATGTTCAGTCATACACTCATATGCGTGGCTCATATGATACACGTATGGAATAGCACTGGTACCCAAGGTGTAAGATTACCTATCGAGTGTTTCAAGGACTGCCATGTCAACTGTGGAATAAAAGCCTCAACTGGACGATGGGTTAATTTACTAGCCTTTAAAAAAATGACAACAAAAGAATGATCACTTACCTGCAGTGATACATAAGCATCCCATACAGCACCCCCCCTTTGGATGTTCTAATTCTGTCAGCGTGTTGATGTGCATCTCTTGTTCCCCTAACCCAGTGGTTCTCAGGCTTCAGGTGCACACAAATCACCTGGGAGGCAGGTCTGCAATGCAGGTCCCTGTCACCCCTAGTATTTTGATTCTATTTCAGCGCTGGGATAGGACCCAGGAACCTGCTTCTTCTAAACAAACGTCCCAGGGCTAAGAAAAACACTCTCGTAACCTGTGCCCGTTTTTCCTTAGGAAATTCTCTCCTGCTGCTGCCTGCAGGCAGTCAGACTAGCACACAAAACGTGTGGGAAACCCAGCCTCAGGAATAGCTTCCTGCCTGACCTGGGAAACAGAAGGGAGCGTGAGGGATCTATACACACCAGGGTATCCCAGACTTCAAGGATCCAATCTCCTCCAAAGGACAACTCCCTCCCTCACTGCCTTTGTTGGGACAGAAAGTCCTCTGTCTACCCTCAGGCGATGACAGCGATAAACACTAACATGCCCACAAAGAGACAGGAGAAGCACAAACCCAGGTCTCCAACAGGGCAGTGAAGCCAGTGGGTACCTCAGGGCGGCCCATAGCTGCAGGATTTCAGGGCCGCTGCTGCTTCAGGTTCAAGGCATTAGTTCACTGACACATCTTTTCCGGGGTGCGGAGTGGGGAGTTCAAGAGCTTGTCATCGCATGGGAAGGCACAAAACATCCACAAACCCCACTGCTATAACGCACGTAACATTAGTAAGTCTGATAGGGCCATAGCTCGGAATTACAACAGAGCAGTCAAACTGAGGAATGCCGAGTGAAACAATAAGGGGAAGCAAGAAAGTGTGATTTCACTTCGTGTGGCATTTGTGCAGCACCCCTGTGTTTTATTTTCTTCCCCACGGCCCGCCCTCCGGCAAAGCAATGTCTGTGTCGGCCTCCTCTGGCGCTCTGGAGGGTCAGGCCCCGTTCCTTACTCGGGCTGACGTCTCTGCAGCCCTGCGCACACCATTCACACACTGGACTCAGTGGCTTGGAGGGACCCAAAGTGCTTCCTAAAAGGAATGTAGGTGGTATAGAACTCGTGTGGGTCCCTGGTTAGCTTCACACCTGACAAACCAAGAGTGGGGATCGGCAGAACCCAGGACTAGTTACAGAAAAATGACGGCTTGGGTTTGAAATACGTGAATGGCCATGCTGTGAACAGATGCCTTCTCATCCACAGCAAAATAATAATAATAGTAATAATAATAATAATAGCATCAAAGTTGTCTGCTGACAAAGTGATTCGGGAGAGGCATTCAGAAGTTAAAAAAACCCTCCTTCCACAACCTCACTCTCAGTCCCTTCTACTTCCCAGGTCAAGGCCGGCTCTGCAGTGATGAAGGAAGAGCACCAAACCACCAGGGCATTTTCTTCCCAAAGACACGGGAGACAGATTTAGTTTTGAGGCCGACTGAGATTTCCTTTTTTCTTAAAAAATAAAAGCATGATTTAGAGAAGAAAAATCACTCAACTATCTAGATTTTTACATCAATGACTTCCCAGCAGGAGAAATTTCTAAAAATACGAATAATTCAAAAGAAAAAAAATCAGAGCACCAATATTTGATCACAGATAGAGTAATTTTTGATATTTTGAATTTGAGGATCAAGGCCATTGAGCCGTCGACAGTCAAATGCACGCTTGGAGAGGCACCCGCCTGCACGCTTCCTCTTCCACGTGAACAACTGGGACCACTCCTCGGACATGGCAGCACGGAGCTGTTCCCAGCACAGACAGACTGCATGTGGTGAAGGGCACAGGCTCTGCGGCCAAACGGCTGAGGCACAAGCCTCGGCTCCACCTTCCTGTTAGCTGTGTGACCTTAGGCAAATTACCTAACCTCTCTGTGCCTCAGCGTCCTCACCTGGGAAACGGGACACCACCACAGCTCCCGCCTGGGGTTGCAGTGAGACTAAGCGCACGCTCGCACAGCGCTTGGAAGGGTGCTGGCGTGCAGCGAGCATCGTGTGGGCACTGCGGCCGACACCCAAGCGGAAACCCGGCGAGGGTCACGGCTCCAAGGGGCTGGGGCGGCAAGAAGCCATTCTGTTCCCAACTCGCTTTTCCTTCCTGACAGCTGAGATTTGAACCTCCCAGGTCACAGAAAGGAGGGAAACTCAAAGAGAGACCTGGCATCAAGGAAAAGGAAGAGAACAGGGGACGGCCCTCAACTCCCATTAGTGAGGGTTCAATGTCTCCACTCCCTTCCCCCCGGGGCCAGGGAAGAAGGCAGGAAAAGAGAACTCACGTAAAATGACAAAAAAAATGAGCTACAAAACCCGTAACTAGGATATGAGAATGAGAGGACAATTGACTGCTTGTGGCCAGCTGGAGAAAGGTGCTTCACGGCATCCACCGAAAGAACCCCCAAGGCAGCTGTGGACGCCCCGCAATGCATACGGCTGTGGGGTTTCCGATCTTGATTTGGGCTTAGTTAAGCGAAGGAATGAGTCTTTACCTTTGACAAAAGATTTCACAGGAAACTCCTGTGCCTACCCATCCATCTATGCTCATGAAGGGCATTGAGACCAAACTCAGGTCGAACCACTGGGTCAGGGCTCGGGCCAACGGCCGGGGCGCCGCCCGAGGCGCCCACCACTCGCACACGCGGCTCGGCTTCGTCAAACAGTGGAGACCATTACCCTAGTGTCTTCTAACTCCCTCTGGAGTTTGTCAGCTTTGGTCTTTTCAAAGAGCAGGCTCTGTTCAAGCTCCTTAATGCGGGCATGCTCCAGTTTGGTCTGCGTCTGTTAGTAAAAAGGAAGAGGAAGAGAACACAACAGTGCCACCATGACATGCCAGCACGAGAGGAGAGACAGCGGCATGCAGGCTGAGCCACCAGTACCGTCCGCCGACGGGTGAACGAACAAGACGGGCAGTGGGGGAGGGAAGAGGGCGGAAATGAGATGGGAGGTTGGGGTGAGGATGGACCGACACACAGAGGAGGCGGGCGGGGGCGTGAGCTAGTCTACCGGAAAGGAGAAACGGAAAACACACGGGGCAAGATGAAAGAGTCAGAGGCATGCAGCAAATACAAGTTATATCGATAAGTGAAGTTTATCAGCACAAATTAGAATCGTTAATATTCCTCTAAGCTATCGTTTTCCCCTCCTCCCCCCAGCAGCTTCCTGACACTGATGTGATGTAACTGACTTGGCAACTTTAAAAAGGAGACTGATCCTCCAAATGACCACTAGCACCTAAACAGGGAAAAGGGAAGACGCTACATCTTGTCGGTGTTCAATAAAGCCCTGGAACAGATCCTTGCACTTCGGCATAAGCTTGATGTGACCAAGGGTCACGCGTGACACCTTACAAAGGGCACCCAGAAACCCAAGCTAAAGTCAGCCCAGCGGCCTCTGCTGCGGTGAGTGAGAAGGACCCCAGGTGCTGGGCAACGTCTCACACCTGGCAGGCTAGAGCCACTAAAGCTCCGATTTCTTTCCAGCAGTGGCTTTAGGCTTTTTGTCACCAGGGGGAGAAAAGAAAGGAAATTAGATTTACAAAAAGCAAGTTCAATGCTAATTATGTTCCATGGCCTCTGCCCGAGGCTCAGAGCAGGAGCGAAGTCTGGCCAGAACTGGATTCTTGCTCCTAAGATGCAGTGTCTGTCAGCTCCGAGGTGGGAAAAGGGGACTCGACAAAAAGGCATGAGTGGGAACTGCGTGTTTGGAACCCTCGGAGACGCCCCATCACCACTCCCTCAGACGCATCCGCGTGGAAAACCCAGAGGTGACCTCTTTGTAACAGCTTTAACTGCGGCAGAATCTGAACCGAGTGAAATCGGCATCAGTCCGAATGCACCTCTCCCCCCTCACCGCTCCTACCTGAGAGGTCCAGCATAATCAACTGCTAAAACCTACTCAGAGCTATTCCCAGAAGCTTCTAGTCACGTGCATTAACTTAAACATGTTGTGGTTCTAACTGGTCAGACCTGTCAGTCTGGACCATCCTGGGCAAGGAAAAAGTGACCAACTCTAAACAGAGTAACAAGGTCGTGCAGAGTCAGCAGAAGGCAGAATGCGCTCCATCGTGAACGTCTTTGCTCTGAGGACGTGAGACATTCAGAAGCGCACTCTGCTCGTGACACAGGTAGGAGTCATCGTGGAACGTTTCCACGGAACCTTCACCTGCTTCACCTCTCACTCCACTGAAATAACAACACTGAAAACCCCGTTGTCTGGATGTGTGTGCATGTCCCTCATCTGTATGTGCCTGGGACAGAAGCTGTTCCATTTACCCGCTGTCACAAGGAGAGACTCTAGCCCGGACCTACGTCACTGGACCCAGCCTCGAACGCTGGAATTCAAAGAGCAAACGGCACAAAGCCTTCCCCTCCTCTGGACACTGGGCTCAGTGACCCGTGGGGGAAAGGTCACCATGTCAGGACAAAAAGCCAGCATCCACTGAATGGGGACCCTGTCCCCCTTCCGAGACCGTCCGGGCGATGAGGCAGGATCGCCCCGAGGCGGGATGACAGCCGTCTCTGCACAGCCACCAGCACGGGAACGCATGACGCACTTCCATGCCACGTGCGCAGGAAAGATGGGACACTGAACAGGACAGCCCCCCCACTAAATGGTTCCCTTCTCAAAATAAGACATGGCCCCGAGAGGGCAGCCCTGGGACGGGACTGAGAGGAAAAGCAGAGGCCTGCGAGAAGCGCACAGAGAGGCAGGAGGGGCCCCATGCAGACGACAGCGGAGGCAGCGGGAGCCTGTGTGGGAAGGACAGCGAGACCCAGATCACTGAAGTAGCTGCACAAAAAGGAGCCCTTCTGAACCGAGGCTGTGCTAGGGTTCAGTGTAGCCGTCTGTTTCGGCTGCCGACCGGCCAGCCAGCCGGCGGCGGGCAAAGACATCCTGTTTTAATTGTGTTCTCTTGTGGTGATAAATCCAAGTACAAAGTCTTTGGGCTTCTGTCCGTTGGCATTACAGCTGGCAAGGGCAGCAAGAAGCCAGGATTTCTTGCTAACTTGGGTAAGATTTGAATTGGGTATCTGGTCTTAAGCAGAGGGCAGAAGGGAAAGAAAAACACCTACATGCCTAGTAGCACTGCTACCCGAAAACCCTCACTTCGAAATAATAAATTTAAAACACTCAGTCTCTTCACTAAAGGAGGCTCGCCTCCAGTTTCAAAAACTAGGGAAAATACCTCAACAAAAGCCTAGTTTGAACGTCTAGTCAGCTGCAAGGACAGGCACTGGCCAGCAGGGGGCACTCCCACCAAAGGCAATCAGTCTGGGATTCCCAAGGCCCTTTAACTCTCCAGGGAATGAAATTAGACAAGCCAGGAAAACTTCCCCCAGAATTTCTGTAACTCCTTCATCTAATACGTTTTATGCCTCCATCGGCCATCATCTCTTTTGGAATAACCCTATTACAATTAGAAGACATCATGAATTAAGTGAAGGCCAGGCCCCCAAACAAAATTATTTTCTTCTTCATAACGTAAACGTGCCTGCGCATCAAAGGGATGGATGTACAGAGCTCAGTCATTACACACAATTTCTTTGGGATACAATGTAACCGCTCTGAAAGCCACATGCACAGAAACATTGAAGCCAATGTCTCCAGGTCAGATGCGCAGTTAGTATTCGAGTGTATCAATAAGCATTTTAATCTGTAATCAATCTGTGTTAACACGGGGAATGTCCACACAGTGAAGTGCCCTCTTACATTCTCAGGATCTTCAGAAATCTGGCTCTTTTGCTATCAGTAAAAAAATAAAACATTAAACAACGACAAAAGAGAGATGCAACTAAAGTATCAATAGGTTAGGGGTTCAAAAAAACTGACTGATCTTAAGTAAGTTTACAGACAGACGACTTGACTAGCCTTGTGCTGATGTGAATATTTCAATTCCCTCCCCCAAACGCCCTCGGCTGCATCTCAAATGAATTAGGTGAACACAGGAAGCTTCTCAAGAGACTGGGGGGTATTTCTAAATGGGTGAGAATAACACAAAAGTAAATTAAAAATGTAATTGTATATGAAATGAGTGAAGTTTTATTGTTAATAATTAGACCCTGGGCCTTAAAAAAAAACTAAAACTTGGAAAATGGTTTTCTTACTTTTTGTTAACTATAAAGACACGTTTATTTCCAAAGAAATCAGAGTTCCATTTGGAAGGGCCGTTGGAACGTGAGCGTGGTGTGGGCAGTGAGCACACTCTAAAACTGTAATGTTAGCAGAAACATATGTTTTCAGAACTGCACAGAAAAGTGCAATTTTTACTAAAATATTACAGATTAAAGTACCAAGAGTTTGCAAAATTTGAAAATCTAGTAATTTGTAATTGTCATACATCTAAGCAGTGGTCTGAAAAGCATCAAAACCACTGTTATGAGAACTTGACGGTAAAGAAAAATCTCTGCTAATTTAAAATATGCCAGGGAAGTAAAAGCTAAATAAACATAAACTGCTCGTTTTTCCAGGCAATGACTTTTTTAAAAAACCAGCTACTGGAACACACAGCCATTCCTTTTACAGGTTAGAAAAGACTTATCGTGCTCAATTGAAAACCAAGGCTGAGATAGAGCGAAAAGCTTTGCTTTGGACTGTTACTATGAAGCCAAAGGAAGCTCCTTCCAAGGCATGTCACTTGTGGTCGTCAGAGGGACACACAAAGTCTCCCTCGGGACACACTGCCAGATGTATGACTTGATTAATTCCAATTCAAGGTTTTGAATTTCAAAGCACAAGCAAAGAGCAGTGAAAATCTTCTGCGGCCACAGGCCGAGGGCTCAGGAGCTCAGCCAGCCCACAGCCCAGCTGGCCAGGGGCCAGGCCCCCACCACTCCTTCCACGGCCTGTTCTGGCCACATCAGTGGGCACAGTGACTTCATCCACCTTTCTGAACACTGGGACCCTTGAACGCTTCGCAGAGCTGGAGGGGTTTTACCTCAAGATCGCCTTTAGTGATGGATTCCTCCTCGACCCGGAACTGGAGGTCCTCCACCTTCCTGTGGAATAGAAAGGGAACAAAGCACTTGAGAAAGTAACTAAGGAGCACCGTACTGCAGTGTGTGTGTGTGTGTGTGTGTGTATTTGTGTGTCCATCCAGTCACCACCCCGGTGGCCTGAGCCGTGATGGCGCAGAGGCACGGGGAGCACTCAGCGAGCGCCAGAGCCGTACCCAGGGGCGCGCTCCAGAAGCAGGAGGTGAGAGTTCAGAAAAGTCAGCGGGTTCCTTCGGTCACAACACCAGAACAGACCTCACTGGGACAGGCTCTGCCCAATGGGAAGCGAGGCCTGACTTCCACAGAAGTAGGTTTGGGGGCGCAAGCCTGTCATTTCTACTTTGCAGGAACAGATCGTGGTGGAAAGCGGCACAGAAAACAAGTCTCTCTTCATGGCGCCCCAGGTCGGCTGTTTGCAGGCGAGGCGGGCAGGCAGCCCATGCTGGGCACACTGGGACAGCACTAGTGCTGGCTGCAAGGCTGCGAGAACGAGGCTGTGAACACTCCGGGGGAGAGGCGGTCAACAACTCTATCTGCGCCCTGGCTGGTGTGGCTCAGTGGACTGAGCACCAGCCTACGAACCAAAGTGTCACCGGTTTGATTCCCAGTCAGGGCACATGCCTGGGCTATGGGCCCGGTCCCCAGTAGAGGGCATGGGAGAGGCAAGCACACATGGATGTTTTCCTTCTCCTTCCCTCCTCTCTCTAAAAATAAATAAATAAATAATCTTAAAAAAAAAAAGGAATTCTATTTGCTTCTAAAATGCACAACTTTTCACACTTTAAAATCCGGGAGACTGCGTGTGGGGTTCAATCAATGCCATCAGGAAGTCAATGAAATACGGTACTTTGCAGACAGAAAATCTGGGAACTCCCACATCATGAATCTTTACAAAACTGGGTGTAAGAGAAGGAAGAAAAAGGGGACAAAGTTCATAACCTACATATAAAACGAACCCTTCAAACTCACTAACAGTTCTAAAAATTCTACCTGGTCACACCCGAAGCCCTGAAGCTACACCAGAGCCGGGGGACGGCTCCACAGCCGGCACAGAAGAGCAGGTCTGAGGACACAGCAAACGGCAGACGGGCGCCTGTCGCCCTCTCTCCTTCACTGGCAGCCACAGTTAGATGCGAGGAGAGAGTCTTACACAAGTCATTTCCTGGTGAGACACCGCAGTCCACCTCCGAGGTGCTGTCCCCTGACCACGGCAGTACAAGTGACCGTCCTGGGCACTGTCACACTAGATTACTAGGGAATTGAGTCGCTGCCATCAGAAATGACAGGAGATGGCATTAGGTGCAACAGAGGAGGAACCCCCCCCAGAGCCAGAGGCGTCACGTGGTCTCCATGGAGACGCTGTTTTTAGAGACACCGTTTGTTAACCGTCTCTGAAGACCTTCTGTAGGAACCAAACTTGCTTCCTCTCTGTTTAGCGCTCGCTCTCATCCTGATCTGGGTGATTCTCTAACTGCTTCCCATGAGAGCCTTGTTTTCCTACAAGGCACTGCGTTTCTCCAGGACAGGGACCTTACGTCACCCGCCAGACATAAGACACTGTCTTCAGCTACACGGAAGGTGCTCCATAGACCCTGGGGAACTTGGACCCAGCATACCCTCCACCAGCAAAGTCTCCAGGGGGAAGCTGGGTTTGGATGACCTCCACCACACTGATGGAGGTCACCCTCAAGGGGATGCTTGGCACACAGCAGGTGCTCACTAAATGTTTGTTCAGTTGATCAGGCCATGTCTAGATGATTCCAAAGGACTCAAAAGAGGTCAAATCAAAGCAAACCCTCCTCACACAGAATGGAGATCTCAATTTCCACTGGACATGGTCACCCCTTTGGTTCTAAGGGTTGACATCAACGTGGTTGCTAATGGGCAGAGTGGTGTAAGAGGAAGAGGCCACGCATGCACCAGGGGACAGGTAAGGGTCACCTTTTCTCCTCCTCGAGCTGGTTGAGAAGCTCCACCTTCTCCCTGTCGGCGGCTTCCACCATGGTTCGCAGCTGGTCCATCTTGGCCTCTAGCTCCAGGACATGCTGGGGAGGCAAGGATGTCAGTGAGTGGCCTGCTCTGCCCCACAAGGGCCCAGGAACGCCTGCAAAGGGCTACAGCTAAGTGGCACCACTGTGGGCTGGTGTTACTGTGAGTCCTTTTCATGTGAAAATGCTACAACCTTTAATAGGTCACTCCTGGCAGCACTCCTGGAAGGTGATGAGGGGAACCCCACCATTAAGGCGATAGAGGGCAACGTTAAAACAGCTCCCACCTTTCTGGAAGCTGAAACTCACACAAAGGCCGATCTACAAACCAGAAGTTGCGACACGGGTAAATCCTAATAAATGAGCGAGCTCACCTAACACGGACAGGCCAGAAGACCTGACATAAAGACCACAGGCTAAGGGAGACTCCAGGACAGAACTCCGTCTGTACGATGCTGCACACTGGCACCCCAGGTCACAGCTCTCAGACAAGCCCGGCAAAGACACTGCGAGGGCTCCCAAGACTAGCTCCCGGCTCCAAGCACCAGGCAGGCAGCCTGGCCTCCTCCCTCAGTTTAGAGCCTGTCGCCGTCTCTGCCACGAGATTGCCTGGAACCCATCACCATCTCCATGGCAAGGCCAGCGCCAGACTTCACCTGGTCGTGTCCGTCCCGGGCCAGCGCTAGCTCCTGCTCTATCTCCCCCACGTGGCTCGTGGCCTTGGCCACCTCCGCCCTCTCCAGATCCCGTTCGGCCAGCAGCTGCTCAATGTGCTGCTGCTTCTCCTTCAGGGCCTCCTGGAGGGCAGTGGTGCCGGAGATCTTCCTGGCGTAACGGGAGGAGGTCTCAGTCAACTGCAAAGAAAGTTAAAGACGTGAAGGACGATGACACTACGAGGGACGCGAGGGGAACGAGGCATGCAGGCGGCGGCTCCTCCGCAGAGCCAAAGCGAGAACCAAGCAGCGCGGGCCTCCTGTCTGCGGGTTTCACAAAGAGCACACAGATGGAAGGAGGTCATGGGACCTTCTGGAGGACATCTGGGAGAATAAGGGCTCCAGCCGATCGGAGGGGCCCTGAAGCCAGCTGACAGGGCCTTGCAGGAATCTAGAGAACTTCCAGAGAACCCACTAACCCACTTCTCCCAACCCCAGTGCGCCCTGAGCCTTGCTCACAGCTTTCTTCTCCTCACGCCATTCTGGGGAGCCTTTTGATCTTTCATTCTGAGGTTGAGACTTTTTCCAACTTAAGCTTCTAAATACTGTTAAGTAACCACCAGGTGACCCCGGGCATCACGAACCTTCCTTCAATTGATTAAATAGCTGGAGAGTCGGACCTTCGTCGGGACTTTCTTCGCTTTTGTTCAGAGTGAAAGGCAGAGGGGGTCTCACCAGGCAATCCAGAGAGACTTACACAGACAAGATGAAGAGGAAAACTGCCTGCCTTCAGGTGTGTGGGAGTGGGTGCGTGTGTGTGCACATGTCTGGGCACGTGCACACGTAAGAGAGGAGGAAAAAGACATCAGAAAGAAAAAGGAGGGGAAAGAAACTCATGAACAAAGAGTAGCAGGGAGGGAAGGACAGAGGAAAAAACAGGAATGGAGAGGGAAAGGGAAAGAAGGGGGGTAGGTGCGTGTGTGAGCTGTGTCATCTGTTTCCATCTTAAGGCTACTAGTCACATAAACACACAGAGAAAAGAAGCCCCTGTTAAATGTTAACAGGTGACTGGCAAGGTTGGGTGCTACTCTCCTGAGCTGGGCTTTGGAGGCTGAGAGTCAGGAAGAGAGGCCTCTCCCTTGGCGAGCCTTTGTCCAAGGCCATTTCCTTGGTGCTCCCGACTAAGGGATCCCGACCGGCAGCCTTGACTTGTCTTCTGCATGCGGAGCCTCACTTGCAGCCCGAACGCTCTTCCCGTCCTCCGTCTCCGCGCTCTTGTCCAGGACACAGACTAAGGATGAGGGTCTGCCGTCAATTCACAGGGAGGCAACTTGAACAATGAGAGTACAGGGATCCAATCAAACCTGAGTCGTCCTCTGCAGCTCCTATTTAGTGAAATTTCTTGAATTTTTAAACGTGTTCGGGGTGGGGAAATTCCTGGTTTTTTACCACCTGGCCTTGACTTCCCAACTTCACTACGTGTATGGTTAAGTCATACTTCCCCAAACTAACACTTCTCCCTGGATGCACTGAATCGCAGGGTCCCAAACCCTGCGCGGAGATCTCCCAGGCACTGCCGCAAACTCACTGTGAAAGGTTTTTAAATTCCAAGGGAACCGCAGCGACACCTGTTGGACACCATACAAACTGCCAGCGTGAGGCAATTCCGTCTCAAGCTTTGGTCAGAAATAAACACTTAAGATTTTTTCAGGGGTCTTAGGGTTTACAAACCAGAAACACACGTAGGAAATACCCAGAGTGTTCTTCCGAAGAAGTAGTAAAATCTAAGAATTCTTAGAGTCAAAAGAATCTTCTGAGAAGAATCAGCCCTGCATTCTTAGCCTCTGGATTGGTCCGAGATGATACTCCGGATGTCCAGTGGTCTAGAACATTCTCTCCTAAGCCCTTCGGGGGGTTATCAGAGGATCATCAATAGGAGGTATATATTTCCAGGCATAACTGGAAATTTCAGAAGTTTAAGTTCCCAGGCTAATTAAAAAAATTGTTTCCTCAGGCCTCAGCCTAAATGATTTTATTTATTTTTAAATATTTTATTTATTTATTTTTAGAGAGAGTGGAGGGAGGGAGAAAGAGAGGGAGAGAGACATCGTTGTGAGAGAGGAACATCGATCAGTTGCCTCTCCTGCGCCCCAGCGGTGGACCAAACGCACCACCCAGGCCTGCGCCCCGACCGGGACTCAAATCTGGGAGCTCTCATTTCACCAGACCCAACCCGCTGGGCCAGCCTGGCCCGGGCTGCCTGTGTGACCTCAGTCCTCTGGCTGCTTGACCCCGAGTGACTCCACCTTCCTCCTTCACTCCTCGAACGGTCATTATTCCTCTAGGGAACGGCACGTCTTCCCCAAGCTGGGTGCGGGCTGCGGTCACGGCGGAAAGCAAGGACTGTCTGACACCAACGTGGCCCAGAAAGGAGGGCGATGGTTAACCAGGTGTGGGCATTTAAGAATGAATTTAAAACACTTAGTCTTTGAATTGATGGGCGTCGCTCTTTCAGCAGCTACTGGACGGCTGGGACGTGGACATTAAGTTGTTTAGGCGTAATCACGTGGTAAACACAACTGCTGGCCGTTCCCTCTGGCCTGGGGCACCGGGAAAGCGACTGAGACGCCACAGGAGCTGTGAACTTGGACCGTCTGGGCTCCCCCACGCTCTGCGCTTTCGTAAGATCATTTTGCACAAAGAAGTGGTGAGACTGTCTGCACGTGTGAATAGGGTTATATTGCTGAGATGCAGTTCTAGCAAATCGCACTGCGATTTTTCTATGTCCTTGGCATGTTCTTTTATGGTGATTTTTGATTCAGAAACAATAGCTACCCTAGATAGAAAGGTTTTTAAAAGAAGCTGTTTTACAAGGCAAAAAAGATGCCTTCCTCCTTTGCCAGTGTCCTCCGCTGCGGTGACCTAAGAGGACTCAGACTGGCCTGAAAGGAAGGGTGGGGGGGAGCTCGGGAAGGTTGGTTATTTCCCAAAGAAATGGATGTATAATTACAATGTAATAAAAAATTATGTCAGAGAGAGAACGCCTAGCCCAGGCCCCACCCTTCTGTGGAAGTGGCAGATGGAAGTGGGCTTTGTCCAAACCGAGGGGCTCTTCCCCTCCAGTTCACTGCTCTTGTCAAGCTTTCCATGAAGTCCATTTTTCCATTTTTCCGTCAAAGATGCAGGCTTTCTTTTTGAATGCAACATGAAGTAGTCCAAGTGGGTTTTCAGTTCACCCTCAACACAAGAGGAAGCAGCTGCCACTGGACACAGCGCAAGCCCCACTTGAAGGACAAAATCCTCCGCCTTTCCTCTCCTGGCCAGACATCAACCCAAAGAAGGCGAAGCGACACCCACCTCCTAACATCACGACCCGCGTCTGCACCTCACCGTCAGAATGCAGACATCCTCGATTCCGTCTGGAGGGCCACCTCATGCTGCCATTTCAAATTAAACAGTGTTTGACTCCCTTCAGGTCAATAAACTTAAAGGGAGGGGACGAAACCCAAAAGTCACTGCTTTGACCCTAATACAATACCCACTGACGCACAGAACAACAGGCTGCCTATTTGAAGTCCAAGGACTCTATTTTTAGTGATCTAAACAGGGTAGAAGGGGAGAGTGGAAGATGAGCGGGAGCAGGAGATGGAGGAGACAAAACAAGACACAGCTCTCCCGAGTACCCTTCCAAGTTGTGACAGCTCCTCTCTGTGTCCCCTGGCCCAAGTCGGGAGCACTCCACCGTTCACTGCTTTCGGGGGTTAGACTGCATTAAAATTCTAAGAACGTGGCTTTTCAAAGTACTTTGGATCCTTATACTGTTCGAAATAAAAGAGAAAGAAATCTACGATCTTGAGGAAAAGGATCCCCTAATTTCCCTGTCATTCTGGTGGCTGAAGCAATTTTAGAGAAGTCACTTCATCAGTAGCTACTACAGATCCACCCAGAACTGTGACATCTTAAGCCTCAAGGATCTGAAAGGGGTTGTTAAAAACTTTATTTTAAAACGTGTGTTCTTGCTAGAGTTTTATTTTGTGAAACTTGTCGGGCCTTTCACAAACTACATTCAGCACAAGGGGGAGGGGCAGCTGAGCATGCCTGGAAGCAGAGCGGTGCATGGAGCAGAGTCGTGCAGGGGGGAAGGAAAGAGGCTTACTAATCCTGTGCGGCTGGGCCTGCTGCTCACGGAGGAGGCCACCGAGCTCATGGAGCTGAGCGAGGACGCTGATGGGCTGCGCTTCAGGCTGGCAGGTGTGGTCGCCATCACCCGCCTCACAGCGGCGGCCTTGGCTTTGGCTGGCGTGGTGGAAGGGAAGCCAATCTTGGTCACTTTGTGGACGGGAGCGAACAGGCCATATTTGGGTTGACACTGAAAATACCTTTAGAGAATAATAAGGACAGTAACAAAACACTTAATTTCAAGAAACAACAATTATAGCGAAAATGCTCTCCTAACTTGTCTGCTGCGACTGGTCTGCAGTCGACGCTGCCGATGAGCTGGCATGGCACGCAGCACGCAGCACGCAGATGGAGGCAGGCCAAAGCAGCAGCTCATAAACAACAACACAGCACAGAGACAGAACTGCTCACCTCTTACATGGGAACACACATTTCTACTGCCAGGTAAACGCACAGCAGGAGTTCCACGACACAGTGACCCCCACCAAATAAAACCCGCCAAACAGAGGGAAGAGGAGGCCGGCAAGCGCTAACTACCGCAGCTCTGCAGGCCGCTCTCTTCCAAGTCCTTGGACGCGTGGGTGAGCTCTGCCTGAGCACCAGTGTGTGCAAGAGAGCAGCTCAACACACCTTGTTCCAGCGACAGCCCCATCGTTCTTGCCCAGAGGCTCATCCAACTCCACACCACACCACTCCCCCTTGGCGAAGTCCGTCTCCCCGAGAAACCGGACCACGCCGGCCTTAGTGCCGCCAACCTGGAAGAAGAGAATGTCAGAATGAAGGGGTGAGCGAGATCCCACAGCGTGGCCCTCTGCGGTTCCAGCCAGTAATCAAGCACCGATATCAAGCCATCGACACCCCCAGGCTCCACCTCCCTCCCCTTCCCCTCTTGACAGCGTCGTCTCCAGGGGTGGCCAAGCGGACCTGGGTGACTTATGCTACCAAATTGATTTGGTACCTGACATATCCCACTAACAAAACGGCCCAGGTAATAGGCAGCTATTAAAGCTGCCTACCAAATTATCCCCTTCTTTAGCAAAATATTTTATTAATTTAATAATTTTTTTAATATTTTATTAAAACAGGCGATTTCTCTGTTTCAAAGTAAATATTTGCTGCAAAGATAAAACCCCTACATCATTAAGGAAAACAAAATCCACCCATCATCCACTGTAATGACTGCTCTGTTAGTTTTCCCATACTTCCTCTCTACCCTTTACCCACGGAAATCAACAACACATCCATGGTCAGGATATTCCACATGCCCACGCCTTTGTCTTTGTGTCTAATGTGTGTTGCATGTAAATATAAGCTCCTTATTTTCCACTCTGCGGGTTTCCACTTCTTCACAACTATTACAATGGTTACTCTTCACATGTTATCTTCCACAAACTGTTCAAAGTTATCTTCTAAATGTCTGACTCTTTGTCCCAGCCACTGTTGGAGACAACGGTTTCCAAAATTACCCCCCAGCGTTTCCTCATCACCTTTCCTTTGCCACTCTGTCCCCGCCACACAGTCCCTCATCACCCTCTCCCACGTCCTCACGCGAGCACACACACGGATGTGCCAGCCTCTCTTCGGGCTCAGCATCTGTGTGGCCACCAGGGCACTCCAGTTCCTGCGGCTTTACAAGCCGGATCGCATTTGCTAGTGTGGATTTCCCTGACTGCTCCCGAATATTCTCCGCATTTTCTTTTTCTGGGCTTTTTTTCTTAATTTCTTTTAACTCCACCAATTTTATTTTATTTTTTAAGTTAATAGATATGAAGAGCTCAGAACAGCACTTTATATATTTTTTGTTTTTTTAAGAGTGAGGGGGAGGGAGAAAGCGTATTGGTGGCCTGATCGGGAATCAAACTGGTGACCTTTAGGTTCACAGGCCAACGCTCAATGCCCTGAGCTGTGCCAGCCAGAGCCAACACCACCAGTTTTAAAAGAGGTGGATCACTGAAGGAAATTAAGGACATTACAAGCCAAAAATAAATGTGATACCTGTGTTCTCAACCCCAGAGACAGTCGCTGCTGGCACTGGGCTTCCCCTCCCCGCTATGTGACGGCTGTTTCGTGTTCCACATACGGAGGGACCACAACAGGCACCTGACTCGTTTTTCATTTGGAATGTTCACCTTTTTCTTACTGATTTAAAAACTACACATACTAAAATTAAATTAATTCTTCAACAGTCAATACATCCTAATCATTCCAAAGTGCTAAACACAAACATGCATGGAGGGAAGAGTATCCCTTCCTCAACTCTGGTCCCCTCTGGGCCACGTGCCCACCATCAGAGACAGCCGTGATGGCCACCGACTCCCAGTGCAGACCCCTCCCAGCAGCCCTTCAAGCAGATGTTAGTCTATGTTTTCCCGCCCTTTTGTTCTCACATGAGAGTCAGGGTACCACGGGCACCGCCCTGCACCTTGCTGGGCTCCACGGCAAAGCACGGGGCATGGCCCTCTCCGCATCTGCACCCGTGTGCCACTCCGCTGCACCAGCGCTCTCTGGCTCGAGACGCCAGCCCTATGGACAGGCATCAATTCTGTACGTGATGCTCCTGACACAGATCTGCTTACTTAGTGAACTTAAAAATCACTTTGGCTGATGCTCTTAAAAAATCCAATGAGATTGTGTTAAATGTAGATTACTTTAGGGAGGTGATTTATATTATTGATCTTTACAAGGAACCAGTTTTTAAGTTTTCCCCTTTTGTTTTTAATGCTATTTTATTTAATTTACTTCGTATCTTTACTATTTCCTTTTTCCTACTTCCTTTTGGTTTATTGTTCTTTACTTCCTAATTTCTTCAGACCAATGTCAAGCTACTTTTTGCCTCACTTCTTAATACCAAAGGCATTTACTTGAACTTTTTCTCTGACTACAGCATTTATGAGTTTGGGATGACACCCGTTTTTCCCCAGCTCTGTTTAGCCCTTTGTTGAAGACACAGGATGTGAAAGCCTCAAAGCATGTTCTCTGAAAGAGAAACTTCCTGTGACACCAATTTAAGGAACAAAGGGGTTGTGGTTTAAGGTGCTCCGGGCGGAAGGGCACATGCAGGGTGACGAAGGGCCCGTTCTGGGGTCATGGGAGGTGTCACACGAGGAAAAGACGGAGTTGGAGAAAATGCTACCCGGGACCTCTGGTGCACCAGCTCTGCGGCCCACACCGCCCGGCGGAGCAGGGTAGACATTCAACCAAGATGTCCTGAACAAACAGAAGGCGACCTCTCCGTTGTGACCCACATAGAAAAGGCCACTGTTCCATGTCAACCAACTAAAGGAGGAGACAGTCGATGGCTGCGGGTGCACTTGATGCCTCCGAGCAGGCGAGGATGAGACACGCTCGCATGAACTTGAAAGCGGGACAAATTCCAATGCCAGCTCTGTGTATTAACGAGTCAAATTGCTTAATTTGTTTCCTCACAAGCAAAATAGGGGTAATTACAGGACCGTTGTGAGAATCAACTGAAACAGCCCACACAACGCTGAGCGGGGTCTGGCAGATCGCGTGTGCGTCCAACACACGCTGGCAGCTGGTCTGCCCGCCCGGCCGGCCGGCCGAGCCTGCAGCCCCAGACGGGGCCCATCTGCCCTTTCACCGTTCTCACTGGTGTTTGCAGGGTCTGCGAAGAGCCACCTGTATAAAACTAGCCTCCGTTGCCTGCCCCTCGTGCACCACGGCGCTCGGGGCAACTGTCTACCCAATGGCAGGCGGGCAGAGCACGGCGCATTAGTTCAGGATGACGCGATCTCCTCAGATAGTCTGTGGGATTCTTTGAGGGTGAGTGTAAGCTGCCGTCACAACGACTGTTTTCCCAAGAGGCACCCCGCAGGCTGTGGGCGGGGAGCCCCCCCCCCCCCCCCAGCAAGCCACAGGCCGCATCCAGATCAGAAGCTTCATAAAGAATGACCACACGACAGGTCGGCAGCTACTTCTCCAAAGGCAGGCCAGGCCATACACCACACATGTACCCCGGGTGGGGGTGCCACGCCACGCAGCCTGTTTAGTTCCTAGAATAGGCAGCTTTCTGACACTTTCCCCAACCAAACCTGAAACTCTCGACTCGTAAAGCAGACAAGATGCTTTCCTTGTCCCTGTGAAAGATCACCAGTAATCATTCAAAATACCTCCAACAGAGACAGAAAGTCACACAAAGTCCGAGAAGTCACTCGAGCACTTTCCTACTTAAACATGCTGCAGTCAAAAAACCCTTTTCTGGGCATTTAAACATGATTTTATGAAGTCAGGCTTTCCTCACGTGTCCCAGAGAACCCTAGCACGTGCCTTCATCACTAGTGTGTAAAATTCATTATAAGCCACAACTTTCGGCGTTATGTTTTAGGGGCAGACGTCCAGACAGGTAAAGAGAAAAGTGTCAACACCAGAAGAAGAAACAGGTTCCCATGGCAAACACCAGTCACCCCCATTCCTTCTCTTTGCTCTCAGGACACGAGCATGACTCCGAGCACTGTGGCCACCTGAGCTGAAATCAGAAGTCAGCACGGCAGACAAAATGACTTTACACCAGAAACGCACCTGAAGAAGACCTAGCTATGTTCATGCTTTAGCCAACCTCAGATTTTTACATTCTCATTCATTCATTCTTTCAATATAGTGTTTCTTGAGTGTTGGGACCCTTTAGGATACAAAGATAAAAGCAAAATACAGTGTTGGCCACTGATGGAGAGAGGAATTCAAGCAAATAATTCCAGTAAAAAGTGATGGTAAGAGGTTACGAAACTGGCTTAGGTCTGCGGGAAGAACCCCGCTGTCGGACCGTCCCCAGGCCTGTGGGAAACTTGGGCAGTGTGGACACAGGGCCAGTGGCCGTGGACAGGGCACTGCTGAGGGTGTCCTCAGGGACAGCACGCTCAGATCTGTATCAAGATGCATCTCCCTGCGAGAGTGGGAAGCGCAGGACTGAGGCCAGGCCGCCTGCACGGACAACAGTCTGGGAGTCCAGGTGAAGGTGACAATGGTCCAATTCCAGGCAGGGCCCAACACCAGGGCCAGTGGGGCGGCAACTAAAGACTGGAGTTCACCGGGTGCTAGGTGACCACGGGCATTCTGGAGCCTCAGAAGGGACAGTGGGAACTCCCTCGCAGTGCCCTCCCACCGCAGAGCAGGAGGCACAAAGCAGGAGGAGGAACCCACAGCACTGGTGGACAGATGGGACCTGACCGCTGGCCTGGCGGCACGCCGCAGACAGAGGCTACCAACCCCGCTGCCCATCAGCACTGTGAGGTCCGTTCTTTCCCTCCCAGGGAGCCCACCAGGCTCTGCTGAGTGAGACTGAAAATGAGAAAAATCAAAACTAATTTTGGAAAAGATCATTCAAATCTGCAGCAATCCTCACTGCAAAAGAATCAGGCTAAGTAAAATCTATTGTGCTGGAAAAGATCTCAACAGTCAGCCAAGGCCTCCAGAAAGAGTTTTTGATGTAATGTGAACATCTGGAATCTTCTCAACCTTGGGCCTCACATGACAGCACCTTCTATTAATAACCACCGTCCCTGCAATCAAGGGGCAACCACGGCAGAGAACAGCTTCCTCAGAACAGGATGCGTCCCGGCAACAGCCCAGCCCCACTCCCCCGCCCTGGCAGATCACGAACAAATGCCCGACATAAGTGCAATGTCACAGCCAGATACGGAGATTCGGGGCTTCTAAGTCACCGGTGAGAAGACCGAGCAAAAGAAGAAATGACATTAGAAAGGGCATACTTGTACTCTTTGTGAGAACATAAAATAGTAAAAGCCTTTTAGATTGTAATTTGGCAGTATCTGTTACCTTTTTAAATGTCTCTATATTCTATGGCTCAGGAGTTTCATTTCTAGGTGGAAAAAAAAGGGAAAAATCTAAGTGTCTGTGATTAAATGAGGGGCATGCATTACTTCCAAACAGTGACACCGAACAGCACTTGTTATTTTAAATAAACACTTGTATTTAGGAGCACAGAAATACCCCACATCTACTGAGGTACATTGCAAAATGGCGTGTATATAATATCACCCCAATTTGTGGGTGTTTTAAATGTATATGTTACAGAGAAATCTCACAAACATACGTTGAACAAATTAAGAAAAACACAAAAAAGGGCACACCATATAAACTGCAAGTTATTTAAGGTTCAAACACAAACAAAATAAATCTCATAAATAAAGATACTTTTTATTTCTTGGGAAGATTTTTTTCCCTTTTCGCAGCATCCGAAACGCCTGCAGACTTACACTGTAAGATTCTCAGTGTACCAGCCCTAGGGGCAGCTCATAGAAAGGTAAAGCTTGCCACTTTTAAAAAAAGCCTGCGCCCTGCTTCTCACGCAGTCCTAAGCCGAGAGTCCAGCACAGAACGCGGAGTCCCAGACATGGAGACGTCCACGCTGAAACCGAACAGCTGGGAGTGAGTCATGTTTCTCAAGAACCTGACGTCACATCCCTGAAATACCGTGTCCACCCCGGAAATGCAGCAAGACCATCTCAGAAACACTCGGGGTGATTCACGGCCCCAGGGATCCCCTGTCCGGAAGGAGGGACGTCTCTGAGAGTCAAGTGAAGCGCAGCATCAGCCCACGGCAGCCCGTCACACAGGGCAGAGCGCGGCAGCTTCAACCACCGAGACCCACGGAACACTCATGGGCGCGGGTGTTAGAAGTGGCTCTGACCGGCCCTCCTCCGGCATGACTCGTGTACTCTGTGGCTTCACTGAGGACTATGAGCATATGGGGGCGGAGTGACAAGGGGGAACTTGTCCGAGCCCTGACCGCCTTCCTCAAGACAGGAGCACCGGCCCTGACTGACGGGGCTCAGAGGGTGGGCATCATCCTGGGAAAAGTCTCTGGCTCTGTTCCCAGGCAGGGCACATGTCTGAGTTACGGGCCAGGTCACTGGTTAGGGGCGTGGGAGAGGCAACCCATGGATGTTTCTCTTGTACATCGATATTTCTCTCCTTCTCTTTCTCTGTCCCTTTTCTAGTCTCTAAAAATAAATATTTCTTTGAAAAACAGAGAGAAGCACAGGCTACAGTCAAACCTCAGGAGCTCCTGTCTTTGGATCTTGCAGAAGTCACTAGGCTGAACATCACCCCTAATGCAGAAGCCCCTGCCTGCTCTCCCTGCAGAGTCAGGGCGAGGGCTGCAGGGAAGGCAGGCCTGCCTCCCGCCCCTCAGCGCAGGTCTATGTGGCAGGGGCCCTGCGGCGCTGGGGGTGCACCCAGGAAATTCCACACCAATTATCTCACAACAAGAATCTAATAATGAATCTGAGTTCCATTAGGATTTTGGGAATCAACAGAATTTTTCTTTAATCAGGTAAGTTTCAAATCAAACATTTTAGATTTCTAAATCTAATTTCCTTAATGAGTTAATTTTCAAGTACAGCTGTTTTATATTTCTAAATGACAGACTTCTATTAAACAGAGCAGCATAAAGAGGAAAGAACACAGGGACTGGGGATAAGAGGGTTAGTGACATGAGGACACAGGTCACACGGCCACCCACCCTGAAGGTAAGTCGCCTTTCTCCTCTGGGCTTCGGTCTCACAGGCGAAAAGAGGCATTTGGTGACCCCAAAGGTCCTCACCAGCGCCGAGATACTGGGATTCTGAGACACCCCTGTAACTGCTCTGAGACATACTACCCAAAGGCGGGAGAGAATTTTACCACCTCCAGTCCCACACTCGTAAGGTGCCAGACTCTCATGGACTCGGATGCAACTCTGTGTTCTGGTTTTGAACAGGTAATTAAAATAATTAAAGTGTTCCTAGGAACATGCCACTCTCAGACCTCCCCAAACCACCGGGCACCTGCAGAGCAGCCTCCCTCCTCCCTAGGCCTACAGAGCGAGTCCCCCTCCGTCAAGGGCCCGCCCAGCCCTGAGTGTGCACAGGGCGCCGCCCCTCCCACCTCCCTGGAAGCGCTCGCTGTCACTGCTCTCGCTGCCTGTCTCCACGCCGTTCCTCAAGGCCACTCGGTCAGGAGAGTTAACACTCTGGACTCAGCCATCTTCAAGTAAGTAGATCAATAAACCAACCCAATCCCCCCTGGCCACATCACTCTTCCAGCATCAGCCCGAACCCTATTCTCCCCAGCACCCAACTTCTTCAAGGAAGGGCCACCCCAAGCCCAGTCTCACCCACCTCTCTATCTACAACCAGCCCGAGCGACCTTTCCAAACTACAATGTCATGGCATCCCGCATCCCTCATCCCCTCCCCGCTCTGAAGGACGGAATGAGAATCCCTCACACGGCCTAGCCTCACAGGCCCCGTGTCGCCCAGGCACCCATCCCTGCAGACCACACCTAGGTAACAAGTGTCATCTCCTACCAGGTGCTCGCTGCACCTGGGAAAGGACACTGGCCTCTTCCACAACATGCCAGCCCCTTCTCATCTCGGGAGTCTGCCCTTTCCTCTGCTAGAACGTTCTCTCTCACCTCCATGTCCCTCTGCCTGGCCAATTCCTAGTCCTCAGGGCCACCTGACTCATGACGTCCTCGTGGAAGCCTTTGGTTATGAGTTAGACCAGCCTGACCTTGTCACGTTTCCTGTTTTGGCAGCCAAACAGCACACTGATTAGTACTTTAATTCTTTCTCACTTTGGTTGGTGGGAAGGAAGAACTTCTTGTGCATTCTTAAAGAAAAAAAAAAAAAAGCTGCTTTTAAACAACTTTTAGAGACATCTCAGGCCTCTTCTGAACCTGCTTTGTCAAGTAAAGAAAGCTTAATGGTGTAAGCCATGAATTCACTATTCTTCTGTGTTCTTCTGGCCGCAACGGAAGAGAAAACTAGAATCGAACAGTGCAAACTTATGCCCTTTTCATGCTCAAACCACATGGCCAGGTTCCGATGTGTATGCTGTTTACACATCAACTGAACAACGAGCAAAGCTGACTCATTTCTCCATAAATGAGAAGCCACCCCTCCAGAACAGCCTCTGAGCCTGCACCCCAACCACTCACCAGTGACTTCACCCCAGTCCCCCACGAAGACTCGGGAAGGTTTCTGGACTCACCAGCACCCTGTCTCCAATTTTGAGCTCTCGTTCTCCTTTCTTGATCGAGCCAGCCTCCGAGAGGTTGGAGGTAGATTCACTGGCAGTTTTCGTAAGGTTGCTGATCGGCGGTGTGGCCGAAGCTTCCTTTGCTGTTGGCTGGGACGGTTTCGGAGGAACACTTGTGGGGGGGGCCGGGGAGGGGGCCGGGGAAGAGGCCGTCGCGCTGGCTGCAGATGTGGACAGAGGTGGAGTCGTCTGCAGGCCATTAGCTTCATCTTCAGCCTGAAGCTTCCTCGTCAACTTTGAAGGCCTTGTGAATATGCCCTTTAAAGGTCCGCACTGGAAATACCGGACTCCCGCCACCGAGCCGTCATTCTTGCCGATGGGTTCATCTAGCACGATCCCAGCCCACTGGCCTGGGGCAAACTGGGTTTCTCCCAGAAACTGGATGAAACCGGGCTTGTTTCCATTCACCCAGACCCGCTCCCCAACACGGAAGTCGTCCACAAATTCCTCCTGTGACTCAGAGGAAGGAGCACTGGATGGTTTCTCACTGGGTACCGGTTTTTCTACTGGAGCTGCGACTGAAACAGAAGAAGGGATCAGAAAAGATTCAAGTGCACACTCAAGCAGACAGCCCCTAACTTAAAAGCAAAAACCAGAGAAAGCCAAGAGCATCAGGAGTAGTTGCACCTCTTCGAAAGGGGCTCTGTTTTTCTCCTTTCTCCTTTCTTTTTTAGCAAAGAGGCAAAAATTACCCAACCCATCCCTACCATTTTCAATACTGCCAAAACTCGGTGAGCTGGTGAGATTTAATCCTTATGTGCAATGAGGATTGGAAGCAGTCAAAACAAACAAACATCAGCCCTTTCCCCAGAGTTCATAACACAGGTCTGACTTCACTCCACCCCCACCCTGAACATCACGAGCAAACACCCACGTGGCCACGGCGACGGGCTCTGGTCCCACACGTGAGCGGCCAATGAAAGCCGACGAGGCTCGGACCATGTAGCAGAGGCCTGCAGTGAGGCCTGATGAAGGAAGGAGGGGTTCCATGCTGCGGCCCCTGTCATCGTCATTCCAGGACACCCTAGCGAGTCCCCTCCTTTGCTAGGAGAGCTGGTGATCCAGCGAGGGGGGAGAGAGCACGTCTGGCCCATGAGGGCGAGATAACCGTGCAATCGCTACTCTGTGGCAGAGACAGACGTTAGATTTTGCCAGGAATGTGATGTTTTCACTGGAAATGCATTCAAGCATTCGCCCTGTGTTTAATATTTCGTAGGACCTGGCGAAGAAAGCCCACACTCTTAATCACTCTACACTAACTAGGCATACTGTGGTCTTAGCACGTCGCACGGCCCCTCAGAGTCTCAGTGTCTCCTCTGTCAGGGGAAAGCGGTGTCTGTCTGGAGAGCTTGTAAATGAGTACTCAATGAGAAACCATATTTATTCACACCACACAGGTCTTTTGAGCGCCCCCACCCCCACTCCGGGACAAGTCCCGGGCAGTGTTTTCACTGGGGGACAGGGCCAGACAGCATAGTCTGTGCCCTCTCAGGGTTCAGACTAGAGATGAGGAGACGGGCAGCAGGTTCAGGCAGCCTAAGTGCTGTGGAGGACATAGTGCCCTTGGGGGGAGCAGTCAGGGAAGGCCTCCTGGAGAAGGTGGCGTGTGGCCTGAGACCCGAAGAGCAGCCATCCATCACGCAAAGGCTGGGGAGCAGAGCGGCGCGGGGCTACGTTTCTTTGCACTGCCCTACGGGAGACTGAGGAGCTTCAGTCTGTGGAGGCTTTTCTTTTCTTTCTTTCTTTTTTTAAGAAGCAAGTCAATGCCCTCAGGTAGAACAGATAATAACCCATCAAAGGTAGGGGCCAGCCTACTCAGCTTTTCAGAGTTGGTTCTAGCTTCGTACATCAGCAACTCCTCTTCCCAGGGGGCTACAAGCATGAGCTTCTGAAACACAGTCCGTAAAAGTGCCTTGAGTTCCTTGGCAATTCTTTCCTTTTGAGCATGTAAGTTTTAGTATCAATAAACTGCTTTACTCTTAAAAAACCCAGGTGAGCCACGCACTGTTGGGGACATGAAGTCGAACTGCTCACAACCCCTGGACTCCAGGCCTTTATATGTTAAGGCGTGTGCGGGACAAGTGCTACAAGGGAGACAGAGGGTTCTAAAGCAGGACCGAGTGTCACAGTGGAAGGCCTCGTGGGACGTGAAGGGGTCTTAAACAGAGGAAGGGTTCCCAGGGAAGGAGAACAGATGTCAGTTTTGACTGCTTTCCTCAAAGCTAAATAGCCCTGAAGCAAACCTATTTCTTCACAATTCTTTGCTTTATCAGTAAAGCTTTCCTATCACCTAAGAGGTTTTGTGTTCTTTCTGATAAAAACCAGGCTTTACCTGATCATGAAATGTAAAGAACTTGGGATCTCCATTCAATCAACAAATATTTACTAAGTTCCTATTATGTGCCAGGCAAAGTTCCAGGTACGTGGGCGGAATACAGCAGTGAAAATACACACACACACACACACACCAAGACCCCCACCGTCGTGGAAGGCCAAGGGGCATCTTTATAGAAGAACTTACACTGTGTTGGACTTGATGCATTATGTGGGCACCTGTCCAGAATGGCTGGTAACATAAGATGTCTCGTGTGCAAGTCACATACAAAGACCACAAAAGCAAGCATCAGAAGCCCCCTCTACCCCGCCTCGCTCGTCAAAGACTGAAAGTGATCGTTGTGAACCTTAAACTGAAACCATGCAGAAGGAGGTGAAGGACAGACAAGGAAGAGGTTGCTGAAGATTGTCAAGGGCAGGGGCCCATCTATAAAGCGGGGAAGGCTCCCTCAGCAACTAGACTGGAGTCCCTGCCCGGCCTGCACCCTTGACCCAACACCACCTTCCTTCAGGCGGCATCACCTCATCTTTCAAGCCAGACTAGTCTCTGTTGGCTCTACGCACCCCTACACCCATGGCCCTGAGGGGCGCAGAAGACGCGTGGGGAGAATACGCACCCCTACACCCACAGCCCTGAGGGGCGCAGAAGACGTGTGGGGAGAAAAACAGAAAAACCAAGACACGGAGGGCACTTAACCTGACCCCTGCGAGGACCAGACACGGAGGGCACTTAACCTGACTGCTGTTTTGTCACCTGGCACCGAATCAACTGCATGAAGCGAAGACAGCCCACAACAAAGTAAACTCCTCACTGATTAAGACTTTCAGACATAAAAGGCTATTCTGTTAATTAAAACTTTTTCACGTATTTTCAAGAACATGAAATTTTGTAACATTGTCTTTTAAAAATCTTGAACTAGAAGTCTGCACATCGGGTTAAAATCTCTCGCCGGTCAGGGAGACAGAGGCCTTACCAGCGGCGGGCGCCTTCAAGGCTGTGCTTCCAGGCTTGAGGATCTTGGTGGGGACCTTGAGCCCGCTGGGTCTCAGCATACTCATCGTCCTTGGTGTGGCGGAGCGGCTCTTCCTCTGCCTGGTGCCACTATCTTCCCCCGACCATCGATACAACTGTGGGTGGTGCTACACCGAAGTCAGTCTCTGGGTTAAGTCTGCAAAGAGAAAACACAAAGAGAGTTTAGGACCTATAGGAAAAGGAAGGTAGGAACAGCAGTTACCGGTAAAGTAGCTTTCACAGCCTAAACTTTTTCTTGTCATAAATCGTCTCTGCACTGAACCTAGGAACCTAGAAAACTGATATTAAAGACACGAAGTGCTGCGGAAATGGATTTAAGAGCAAGGTGCTACCCTGAAGACAAGTAGCTAACAGAAGCAATACATTCACTTTTCTTTACGGGATCTGATAACACCGGCTCGGAGCAGTGCCTACACACACAGTCACACGGAAGAGGGCTCAGAAAAATGTGCACCAGACTCAACGGGGGGGGGGCAGTGATCAGATGGACCCAGAAGCACAGGGAGGAATGGCTACGTATTAAAATCACCTGCCTTACACTTCAATTAAGTAGCACACTTAAAAAAAAGTGTATTTATGAGGAAAGCAACCTCAACAGAATGGACCTGAAATCTAACAAAAAATCATGCTGCTTTATAATAATTGGTTATAAAAACAACACTGAACGCCAACAGACAGTGTTCAATTTCTCAGGCTGGGGGGAGCGGTGTGCATGTGTGTTCCTGTCACTGCCCACTATGTGCACACAGGTCCCCAGGATGTCATTAAACTGCAGGTTCTTACACACATGCATGCCCACACCCACACTGCTGTGCATAATTTAACATTCTCAAACATAAAAACACACCAAAATGAAGAAAGACGGTCACGTTCTGCCAACCTGCAGAGGAAGACCCGAGGGGTCTCGACGAGAGGAGATGAGGAGCCAGTGCCTGCCTCAGACACTGTGGGGGGCTCTCTGAGGGACACGCGCGGGGTCGGGAGGGCCGAGACCCGGGGCTGGGCGGGATGCGGCATGGAGGACATTCACGACCGCGCTCCAGAACTCCAGGCTCAGGTTATGGCTTGGGTTTCCGACAGCGACCAAAGGGATCGGTGTCTCTTGGCATTTTTCTCGTTACAAATACACAAAGTCATATTTTATAAACTACAATTTTCTAAATTTGTCAGTATGATTCGAGAGTCAACTCTTTGAGTAAATGGATGAAAATATGAGTTCTGGGCTTACACAGCTGAAGGTCAGGTTGTAAGAGCGTCACGGAGCCACGTCATCCTGCCGACCCCGACCTTCGTTACTACAACACAGCGCCTCTCCAGGGGGGGCCCACGCGCTCCTGAGACCTGCGACACCCTCTCAGGGCCGAAACTGTCGTCGCAGTGCTGCCGAGACGTTATGTGCCTCCGCCCACGACTCCGCACTCGCACTGGGGCACAAACGCAGCGGTGGCTGGAGGCTGCAGGTGCCACGCCAGGCCACGGGACACTCTTTTCTGTGTCTCTGCCACCAGTGCCTGCCGGGGAAAAGAGCCACTCTCACACAGGAATGCGATGGAGCAGAAGGATGAGTGATTTTATTAAATTTCAACCCACGAGTAACACGTGCCTCTTTAGCCCTCCCTGTAACAGGATGGGAAGGGCGCAGCGCACTCCCGCTGGGCACCACGGGGCACCGCTGGGCAGCGAGGGCCCCGGGAATGCAGGCGCGCACCCGCGGCACTTGCTCGGCCAGCCACCGACTCAAGGACACCACCTGCACTTCAAAGGACGGCCACGGTCACTTAGGCTCTGGCATTTGGCGGATATTTCCTTGAACGTGAACTAAGCGAGCCTGTCATTTCAAGGAAAACAACCACCTGTTGACGACGATAAAATTTAAGCTTCCACTGTGAGCCTGACAGCCTCCCCACTCTAAAGACTTTTCTGATGAGGTCGACGGTGTTAGTTAAGTGTGGTTTTTCTGACACCGTGTAATGAAACGTGCCGATATTTGGGAGGTCTCATAGCTCAGCGAGTAAGTGCTTTCCAACCAGCAACGCAAAGTGTTACAGAATCACTCACGGGTAAAGGGCCCATCAAAGCGCAAATGGGACCGACGGGTTTTTGTGCAACTAAAGGTCCGTTCATGTCGTTTCAGGTTCTACTTCTAAGGAACTACAACCTGTCAAGTTTTGGGATCAAAGAAGAAAACCCATAAATACGTGAAAACGCCCTTCCCCAATTTCCTGCACGTGCTCCAACCAACACATGCGTCACCGCAGAGAAAGTGGAGAACCAGCTGTCTTCTGTCAAGCCAGACGCTTAAGAGGTCGGCAAAAACAAACGTGAGGCAATGCCATCTTCTCATTACACCTTTCTACTTTAGAAAACGGTAATTCCTCATTTAAAGCTTATATAGTACATTACGGGCTCAGACTACCGCTAGTGAATTAACACGCTTTAAACATTCTGCTCCAACCTCCCACACGATAAACATCACCGGGTCAAACCTACAGAAACAGACGCGCTCTGGCGGCCTCGACAGCACTGCAGGCGTGAAGGGGCCCCCAGGAAAAGCTGGAGAACTGCGCTGCTGCTGTGCGTGCTGAGGCCCAGAGGTTCAAAGCCCTGTTTCAGAGGCGCTTCCAGAAGGCTGGGCTTCCAGCTCGCGTGTGTGCAGATTTGGTGATGCCCGTTTTGACGGCTGCAGCACTGTGGCTACAGCACAGGCCGGGTGGTCCAGACACCTGAAACCTGAGCTTACCGCCCACGGAAGACAGGTCCGTAAGGCAACGGAAACACAGTGATACACCGACACTGGGCGCTGCTCCATGTAAAACGGGCAGTCACCACAGGGGCTGGTGCTCTGCCGTCAGCGGTTCCAAAGGCGCAGCATCCTCAGCATCACCTGGGAAGCCCCAGGGCCCCTCCGCAAGCCCACTGGGGACAGCTCTGGCAGTGAGCCCCGCAGTCTGTCACTCAAGGCCTCCTGGGATGCCAATGCTGAAGCTTTAAGGCCACTGACACACGACTGATCTAGAAAAGTTACCTGATGTTCATTTGCTCACAAATCATCCAGGTGACCCACGTCCCAAAGAGCCCTGCAGAATCCTTGGTGCTTTCCCATCTCCCCACTGTTGTTTCAGGCCGTGCCCTCGATCCCAAATGCCCTTTCCAAGTCTACTTGTCTTCACCAGCTGAGACCCAATGGGTGGGCAAACCCAGGCACTCGCCCGCCCCACAATGCCTTCTCCAACCCTCACCGAGGAAAAGGTGCCCGTCCTTACGTCTCCCACAGGACTGAGACCGTGTCTCCTTCCTAACACCCTGCACACTGAGCTGTGTGTGTGTCACCTACAGATGGCACCAGCCTACGAACGCCCTGAGGAGAGGAACCGCATCTCAGTCAGTGTCGGCTTTCCCACGGTGCTTTCTAAACAATGCTCGTTAAATAAAATAAATGTGGAAAAGGTCTCTATTGTTTACATGACTCTACAAACCAGTTGCGGAGTGTACCAGTATGTTTAGAAGTCAAACCTGCTACAGGAGACAGAAAAACACACAACACAGACGGACGCTTGAGAAACGTATGATGCGGCTGGAGAGGGAAGACGCACATACAGGAAAAACAAAGAATATGATGCAACTTATGAGAACCATGTGATGGACCTGGTTAGCAGATGGGAGGGCAGCGTGGACAGGCCAGAAAGAAAAGGCTTCCTGGCCAAGGCAGGACCTGAGCAGGGCCAAAGGAATGTCCCATTACTGTACAGGTGTTCGCAGCCAGGAGTTCAAAACAGGCAGAGAGAAAAAAATCCAGAGACGGAGACAACGGAAGATGGGAGATGTGGATGAAGCCTGTGAACAAGAAAGTGAAAAGCTCAGTCGGCTAACGTCAGAAGATCCCGGTAAGCTATCAAGTTAGAAAAGTACATTGAAAGGAGACTCCAAAGAGCCTTGGAGATCAGTCTAAGATCTGCTCTGCCAAGACTCTACTTGCCCTGCACGCGGATGAAAAGCCTCCTTTACTTTGAGATTCAATTGGCACAAAATGAATGATCCCCCTCTGTCTCGAGGCCTTGCGTTTCCCCTCCAGCCCTGAACTTGTTTCACGCGTCCGTTTCAGTCGTGTGACCCTGACCAGCAGCATCAAGCAAAGATTTAAGCCAAGGGCTGGCAGCCCTTCTCCAGCGCATCCAGTCTTCCCCCACTCCAGCCATAGGTACCGGGAACAGACGGAGCTGCCAGGGCAGGCCTTCAGTTTCAGGGGAGAAGAGCTGTGAGCATCCAAAGTTGATGATTCAACTGACTACAAAGGAAGGTTCTCACCTAAAACCTTCAGATACCACCTTAGCAAGGATACACTTCAAGAGGCTATAAAGATTCAATGCCACTGAACACAAGGACAAGCCCCAGACTCTTCCACAGCTCTGGGCCCCAGCGGAGGAGGGCTGAGGGAACAGACAACCCACGGCCTGCTCTGCCCTGCGGCTTGGGTGGTCTTACCATGAACTGCTCGCCCCAGTCTGCATGTCAGGCTGCACGCTCAGCATTCTAGATTTGCCCCCTCCAACGGGGTAGCCAGCAGCCACACACACTGTTTAAACTTTAAATTTTTTTTAAATGAAATTTTAAAAATTAAAAATTAAAATGAAAAATTCAGCTCCTCAGTCACACCAGCCACATTTCCAGTGCTCGGGAGCCACCGTGCAACTTACAGGACAACTGCCACCGTCATGGAGCATTTTGCGGGGCAGCACTGTTCTAGAACTTCCTCCCGCCAGGGACGGTCTGCTTGCCAATCAAATGCCCTTCAAAGTGATCACCTCAGGAAATTGTGCATTTATCTGAATGACACTGCTTTGGTCAAAACACTTTAAACCCCTCTTTCACAAATAAACTCAGAGACACTTTGCAAGCTGCACTTTACCGGTGACCCAAGGTGGCAGAGACCACATCAGACTCTCAATGCCTCACTGGCTTGGCTCTAAAATGCTAAGAGCTGTTTCCAAAACGTGAATCGAAAGCCCTCAAAATCAGAAGGACATGCGACGACCGAACACAGCGAAAACGGATCCAAGCACACTGGGCAACTCCGAGTTCCAAAAGTCAGCACTGGCTGCACTGCTGTGCTCAGGGGGCAACATACCCCTGATGAAAAAGCTCAAGTTGGCTGTTTCTCACTTGCGTTTAGCCGGTCACTGTCCTTCACAATCTCACTTTCCAAACTATGAGGTTGCAACACACTGTAAACACTGCCCGGACCCTACACTTACACCACTGACTGATGCCACAGTTCTGGTATTTTTTTAAGCCAAGAACCACTTATAAAATGTTCATCTCTAGAACCTAACTCACTTCTGAGCCGTCAAAAGTAGCTACGATTTCGCTTGTACACTCTCAGGAGGGTGAAGCAGGAAGAGCAATCTACTCCCAAGCACCAACTTCGGACCACAGACGGGGGCAGGGGCTGGGGTGGGGGGGACCGAGGGGTATGAGGTGGGAGGGGAGCTCCAGGAAGACCCTTACATAAGGGGTCCCCAACCCCTGGGCGGTGGACCAGTATTCATGGCCTGTTAGGAACTGGCTGCAAGCAAAGCCAGCCTGAGCTCCGCCTCCTGTGTCTCCCCCTCCCCTTCTTCCATGACACTGGTCCGAGGTGCCCAAAACGTGGGGGACTGCTGTCATAGATGACTAACCAGCTGCACAACCCCTTCTGACTCCCTCCCTTCTCCTGAAGAGGGTTATGCTTCCCGCAAAACAGGAAGCTTTGTTGCTCTGTATAACCCAACTTACCAAAACCTGCAATCTCACTGGACAGCCTCTGTGCGCCGGGCGGCTCGTTTCTAAAAAGCTGTCTTACAGACATCCCGGTGAGAGAGGCGCATCTGAAAGCGACACGCCTACTGAGTCCGAACAGGGCTCCTCGTTTCAAAGAAACTGAACGGCCCTTGCTGGTGTGGCTCCGTGGGTTGTACATCAGCCCACACTGTGAAAGGCCACCAGGTCGATTCCCAGTCAGGGCACATGCCTGGGTGGTAGGTTCAGTCCCCAGCAGGGGCACATTTGAGAGGTAGAAGTAGCCAATGGATGTTTCTTTCCCTCTCTTTCTCCAACCCATCCCCTCTCTCTAAAAATGAATAAATAAATTTTTTTAAAAGAGAAAGTAAATGTTTTAAGACTGTAGGTCTTACATGTTTAAGAAAACAAGGACATGCGACTGTTACAGGGGGAAACCAGGGAACACAGAGGACAGTGCTCTAAAAGAGCAGTCTGTTTCAACAAGTGGGACATTGCGTCTTTTCTTGAAGCTGACATGCGGGAAAAAGAGGTAAAACCAAAAAACTGGGGGGGCATGGAATCTCTCACAGAATCAAACTCGGAAGAAGGGTCCAGCAATTTAAAAAGTTACATAAAAAGAAATCAGATTCCCCTCCCAAAAAAAGAAGGGTCCAACATCTACTTAAACAAAAGACAGGAGTGGATAATTTATCAAGCGTTTGCACAACCCTTAAAAAAAATTACACGTGTGAGCCCCCAGAGAGACTAGGGTTCCAGGTATTTGTGTGAGCCCATGCCTTTCCTCCAGCTCCAGCTGAGACGGCACAGAGCACAGCAATATATTCAAAACCCGGAGGTGACAATGTCTCAGTTGTGATGTGTGTTAAGTCAGGTCTCTGGGTCATAAATGACTGGTACCACTGATAACCAAGTCTCTTCATTTCCGATGGTCACTTGCCTGGTGCCACAGACCACCTTCACAGAACAAGAATGTTTCGTGATTTGCAGGGAACAGGACAACTGACAGCAAACCTCACAGCAAACAGAGCCAGCAACTCCCAGTGATAACAACACCATCGCCGCAGGAAATAGTTAACTGCATACTCCTGCACACAGTAAAGAATTTCTGCTCTGCTGTTGACTTTTCTGTTTTTAAATGTCCTGCCAGAGATTTTTACATAGTGACTTTCATTGTATAATCTTTTTCAGTAAACTATGGAGGGACTAACATCGATGTCTTTACTTTCTATCTACAGAAGTCACAGAAAAGCCAACACAGATCTATAACATGGGACAAAGCAGTACCTCATGGCATCCGCGGAATGGGGCCAGGCCTCAGTTCATGTCCCGCCACAAGCCGGGCAAATATTTTGAGCAATCCTGGCTGTGAGGTCATGACGACGACCTCACAAGCAGGGATTCTGATGCTGGTCTGCCTGGAGGACGCAACCTCAGCCCCTGAAGGAAGACCCAGAGGGTCCCGTCTCCCAGGGCCTGGAGCTGGTGATTCAGCAAACGTACCTTCTCCCAATAGATGCCCCTCCCGTCTCCAGCAGCAGCATCTCCCCGCCCCTGACGGGCACAGGCCACCAGGCAAGCGGAGAAAAGCACATCTACCTAGAACCCAGCTTCCCACCAGGTAGGTAGGTGCCTTTGTACATTTCACGTTTGCAAGTTTTCATTCCTGTTCAGTTTGAAACACGTTGTCTTAGTATTCTCCTCGAAAATTAAGCTGTACTTAAGAATTCTCAACACTGAGCAGGAAGTAATCAGGAAGTTTTATGTTGTCCCTGCCTTGCCACCCTAACATGTCACTGAGTTCACACACTCAGTCTCTCCTCTGCTTACTAAGAGCAAGGATTGTGACGTGTGAGCAAGAAGTTCATTCAAAAATGTCAAAAGTGCAAGCCCGCACCACAGCCCTGCAATAGTGTGTCTTTGCTGAGAACAGGCAACATTGCCAGAGTGCTGTCATTGTGTTGTCCCCCGCCACCCCACCTGAGTTTCAGCATTTGCAAGCCGGCACAAAATAGGTGAAAGTTTATTGATATTTCTATATAGTTAAAAAGTCTTAAACTTTGAAGGAAAGGTAACACAGGATTAGTAATAATTATCTCCAGGTGCTGGGATTACTGCCAGTTTTTATGACTTCTCCGTGTTTCCTTGGGTTTCTCAAACATTATTTAAGGAACAGGCATACTTTCATAAGCAGGAAAAAGATTTAATGATTTCTGAGCTACAGTGAAATGGCTTTGATGGGAGAGCTAGGAAGCGCACTCTACGGGGCTGTCTACACAGGAACGTTAAATGCGACACAAGGCCAGTAGGAGGCGCAAGTGCAGGGGGTAGGTGTTCGCCACGCCCATTTTGTTTCTGCGGTAACGGCCGCATTTCCCAGCTCCCTCGGCAGCTGTGTGGCCACGTGACTGAGTTCCAGCCAATGGAATGAGAGGAGCGTGGGGGACGGTTAACATCTCCGCACGTGCGTCCCCACGCTCCCGGCCCTCCCAACAGCCTGATGAAGATGCACCGGGCACATCGCACGCGTGGATCGAGGACAACGTGGAAGAAGCCTGAACCCCTGAATCCCTCCTCCCCATTTCTTTATTAGGAAAAACCTACCCTGGACCTTTCCAAGACTGCAAATAAACTTTTATCTCTAAGTCACTAAAATCAGTGGTGTCTGTTAGCAGCAGCTAGCCTATCTTATCAAATGCAGTGGTAAACAGAAAAACTCTGCTTAGAGCTTTGGGGGCATCCAAGTAAACTTGGAATCGGCTAAACTGCTCAAAGAAACTTGAAGGATAAGCCACCTGAGATGAAAATGCTTCATACCACAAACAGCATAATTATACAAATAATAAAAGTCCTATAGTTTCTGAAAAGCAAAAAGACATTTTACCGGCAGGAGCAAAATATGTTTAAAAAACAAGTTTGATTATAGCCAACTAAAAGTTACGTATCACTGATGGCGAGCTGGTAACTGTTGAGTTAGGTGCTGGTTCTGTTCCCTCTACTTCTGTGTATGTCTGACACCTTCCACACAGTTTTTATTGTAGAAGGTATTTTAGTAAAATCCAGACCACACTGCCTTCTCAACCCCTCATAACCCTGAAAACACTTAAGCAATTAATAGAAATAAGAGGTTCTTCAAAACATACAGTTCCCTCACACACACATGGTATGAATTGTGGTAAAAAAAAAAAGGAGTAATATTCTTCATCATTTTTCTGATTTCTGAAGGTTTTGCTTAGTTTTTATTTTGTTTTTTCCCATAAATTTGTGGCTTTAAAAAACAAATGTACTGTGCTCGCTTCGGCAGCACATATACTAAAAAATTGGAACGATACAGAGATTAGCATGGCCCCTGTGCAAGCATGACACGCAAATTCGTGAAGCGTTCCATAAAAAAAAAAACAAAAAAAATGTATTGAAGCCCTGGCTGGTGTGGCTCAGTGGATTGAGCACCGGCCTGTGAACTGAAAGGTCGCTGGTTCGGTTCCCACTCAGGGCGCGTGCCTGGCTTGCAGGCCAGGTCCCCAGTTGGAGGAATGTGAGAGGCAACTGATCAATGTATCTTTCCCATGTTGATGTTTCTCTCCCTCTCTTTCTCCCTTCCTTCCCCTCTCTCTGAAAATAAAATCTTTTTTAAAAATGTGTGAAAAGACAGACCCTGAATTCTGTCCCAGCGGGACAACACCACACAAGTCTACAGCCCCTTCCCAGGCCCTGATGTCCCCATCTACAATCTGAGATACTGATGAAATGAAATAAGATCTACTTCCAACTCCATCCTTCTGTGGTTCCACTGTTTTGGATTTCAAATCCAAACTCAAGTGGAAGGGCAAGGATTCAAAAGTGAAAGGCAAGAGGCTGTGGCTCCAAGGATGACAGAGTAAGAAGAGTCCTCTGCCATCAGCGAAGCAGAACCCAGATCTGATAAGATCGGCTTCTAGCAAGCACAGCGTCTCCTGGGACTCTGCAGCCTGGCCTTGTGTCCTCCGAGGCAAATCACGTCTCCACACTTGACCTCAGTCCCTTTCCAGTCCATCTGGTACCTTCAGCAAAATGAACACACTCCTTTATTTACTACATCTGGAGAGTCTTCTGGGAGGCAAAGGAGAGTGAGGCATTGGCAATGAATTTAACATGCCAGGAAAGAGTTTCACGCGTCCCCCAGGAGCAGGCTGCGAGCTGTGCAGCAACCCTGGGGAAACCAGCGGCAGGCAGGGGAAGGGGCTTACCTGTAGACAGCTGCACTCTGAGACTTCTGTGCTCCCTTCTAATCCTCAAATGCTATGTGTCCATGAACTTAATCACCGAAGGGAAAGGGGAAGAATGTCCGAGAGTAACAGAAAGTCTAGTTTGAAAAAAAGATGTTTCTGAAGCAGCTTTTAAGTCAAGCGACAGGAAAATTCAAAGGCTGTGTGTTCTAAGACTCTGTTCCTGAGCTTGGGAGGTTCCTCCACAGCTTGATCCTGTCCCCTGAAGTCACAGTTATGTAAGTGTCTGTTGTATGCTGTGTCACTTGCTGTCCCCCACCCTCAACACAGGAGGCAGAGTGTAACCTGAGCTTGTCTGCTTCAGCCACTGAAAACATTACACAACACTCTGGTAGCATTCCAAACTGACCAGCACTTCCACTAAAAAAGGCAAGTCGTTCGACTGTTACCCCTTTCAGTTTCACTCACATTCTTACTTCTGCACATACAGCAAAGACCGAAGGAAGCAAAACTGAAGAGCCCTAATGCGTATTTTCTTCAAAACCTAAGTAAAACACAGAAGGTTTAAACTTCACAGAACACCATCAGAACCGAATCAATAAGCTGATAGGCCTGCCTGGGACCAATTTAAACACAGCTCACACCCCCGGCTAAACTGAGCTTAAGGTCCATAGGTGGGAAATGCACACTGATGTCTCGGCGAATGGGTGCTTCCTACACCCAAAGCCCACACGTTCTCAGGAACTGACGCCCAGAGAATACAGGCAGGCCTGGCCCCGCCTCTGGATGGCTCCAGCCGCTGTGCAGCCTTCTATTACTGAACGATGAATCACACTCACTCCCCTCTGTTTGCACTTCACGCTATGACTAAGTCCCTCGTGGTCAGGGATGGGACTTGTCTTGGTATCCAAAAGACCTAAACAAGTATCTGGTGCACATGAAGAGTCCTCCAAAGTTCTGCACTGACTCAGCATCAAAACGAGAACCCATAACTGATGCACTACTGCGATTTCAAACTGGAGCATCAAGTGGCTGTACCTCACCCTCTCAGCATCTATGAGCGGCGTGGTGTTCGAGGATTTCCCAACCCTGCGGCCTCCTTCAAAAGCAAGCCAGTGGCGCTGTGGGCAAACAGCTCAAGGACCGCCTCCAGCGGGCGGTATGCAAGAGCCGTGAATCTCAAATTATAGCATCATTTTTCTTGACACAGCTATAATACTCTTCTGGATCAGTGCCATCCAATAGAAATACAGTGACATACACATTTGTAATTTTGAATTTGCTAGTAACCATGTTTTTAAAAATTAAAGACAGGTGAAATGAATAACATGTTATTTAACCCAATATATCCAAGATATTACTTCGAAATGGAATCAATCCGAAAATTATGAGTGAGCTATTCCGCATTCTCTTTCTCACACTAGGTCTCTGAAACCCATTGTGTATTTTATATTTCATACTTAGACCGCCTTGCAACAGGGACTTGCCCCACTCCCAGCGCTCACCAGCCGCACGTGGCGGTGGCTGCCATCCCGGGCAGCGCGGGCCCAGAACACGTGTTTGGGGCAGCCTGTAAGGCCGCTCCCAGACCGGCGCAGGCGGCGACCTTGCCAAGTCCCCGGGGTGGGCCCCACTTGTCTCTCCTCCTTCACTGCCACATGTCAGCGAGGAAAAGAGCAGAAAACTCCTGCAGAGCAAACTGTGAATAATTTAAATGCTCTTTAGAGGAAAAAACAGCACCTACAGTAAGAGGACCTTCCAAACCCCTACCAGACGGGAGCCCGGCCTGTGGCACATGGCTCTGCCTGGCAAAACCGACAGCTCAGCCCTGAGCTTGGAAATGCGCCCACACAAAACTCAGAGAACAGAGACTGAGTTACAGATGACAACGCAATAGCTGCGTCTCAAGATACAGGAACGCAACCTGAGAGTTAGGGACTGGCAGAGGTAAGGCTGACACGGCAGGAGGTGGCACTTCAGCATGAAGTGCGGGAGAGCACCGCTGTCCTGAGGCAGCTTGGTCTCGCTGTGTCTCTGCCGGCAGGGGACCAGCCCCACGGGGTGAGACCACGGGCAAAGACAGGCTTGGGGACTGGAGGGGAAACTGCAGGAGAAGGAGGCGAAGAAGGTGACCACCTCGGTGTCACATCCATATTGTTTGTTGCTTATTAATCAGATATTTCCCCTCTAACCTTCGGTACATTGCCTTTGACTACAATTTAGAATGTAAGACCCAGGGAAGACAAAGCACTGCCCAGCATTTCAGCATCCGGGGAACCTGTCTGGGTCCAAATAAACACAGAGGCCTCTCCCAGGGACAAAGAGGGAAGCCTGTCCTCCAGGGCAGTGTATCTGGCAGGCACATGAGTGGTCAAGGTGAACGGACAATGAGAGGCGCGAAGCCACTACAGTCATCATTCATCACTGCTCTGGCCTCCCAGGAGCTTGCCCCTCGAACACAGGGAAAATGTGTGTGATGTCACCAAGCACAGTGCCGGGCACCAGCCATAGAAGGCTGTTACTGCCAGAGCATGCGGTACAGGGGAGATGGGCGAGAGGGAAGAGCGAGCAGGGCGCTGGAGCCCTGGGGTCTCGGCAGTGAGGAAGGGGCTGCTTTAAAGGGTGACGGGGAAATCTCATACATGGGAGATGAGTCTGTGGGCCGGTACCCTGACGGGCGAGGGGAAATTCCTAATTTCTTTATCCCGCCACCTGCAGCAGCGCATTCCAAGACTCGGAAAAATGAGAAGATGAGCCAGGGAAAAAGGTCGTGGAGCCCTGTGAGAAATAAACACACACGAGAAGTGAGAGAGCAGTTTTCCAGACGTGAAAGAGAAAGAATCTACCTCCAGAAAGCTGACTCCGTCCTTCCAAGGGGAGTGCCTAACAGGGCAGAGCCTGTCTCGAGTTTGTCCAGCAGACCAGAGCACCTGGAAACAGTGATGTTCTGAACAGAATACCACAAATATCGAAGTACAGTACAGAGCCTAAAATTTCTCAGTACAGTACAGTAGCAGGAGCCTAAGACTAACTACCCCCATACAAAGTAAAAAACAAAGTTAAGAAAACACTGCTTGTTATTTAATTTTTCACATACATGGAAAAAAGCAGCATCTTAGTCTAGCTTGAAAATTACCAGCATTCGCCCAGGATCACCTGGCTAAAGAAACAGAACTTTGTAAGGAGTGCAAGTTGCCTGATGCCTCTCTCACAGTTCATTCAAGTTATTTCTGTACCGCTATTGATAAACTCACAGCTAATCCACAAGCTGAAGGCAGAGCTGGAAATCACAGTCTGGTCCTGTCAAATCTGTACATTTCACAACCATTATAAAGCACGACACAAAACAATCAAACCAGTTACAGAAGAGAAGAGGAGACAGGAGAGAAACACCAACTTAACTACGGTACCTCTTGTTGATGCTTCCACTCGGTCTCATTTCTCTGTAACAAGTTTATCTTCTCCTTCTACAGGGTTTGCTCACACTAACTCCAAAGAGCCATGTGTCAGCATAAGAGCAACTGCAGCTATTCTTCAAAACCGAGGTCTCCTCCCTGGCCATGGGCTGGGCACTGCCCCGCAAAAAACCAAAAGGTCGCTGATTTGATTCCCAGTCAGGGCGCATGCCCGGGTTGCGGGTTTGGTCCCCAGTCCCGGACGGGGGAGAGGCAACCTACTGATGTATCTCTCACATCAGTGTTTCTCTCCCTCTCTCTTCCTTCCTTCCCTTCTCTCTGAAATCAGTAAGCATGTCCTCGGATACAGATTAAGAAAAAACGGAGAACAAAAACCACGGTCCTCACTGTCTTCACTGACAAGAGCCCGACCTCTCCCCGTTAACCTCTGATCAGTGTGCCTTTCGCGTGGGGGTTGTGCAGAAAAAGCTTGTTGAGTACCACAGCCGTGCAACCTGTCCTTTCCACGCCATCATCAGGAATATTCACAAACACCGACGTTTCCTCAAAGATTCCCAACCCCTGGGAACCTATCAAGGGCTCTTTCACACCTGGACAGGTCCAGCCACTGCCACCCTTGGGGCTCACACGGGACGCTCACAGAGAACGATGGGAGGGTCCCGGGAGCACAACATGGGGTCTTCTCAGCCCTCTGCCACCCTACTGCACCAGAGGACCACCAAGATCTATTTCCACTGATATTTATCTCCATGTGTACGTATTTATGGATAGTTCGTGCGCAACAGAAGGTATAATTTTTTTAAATAGTCCAGATGCAAACAGCTTTAAAACTAACTCAAAGGTTCAGAACAAACTGCACACCTCCATCCAGCAAGGGTGAAGTCTGAAAGACGAACGATAAGCAAACAGGACAGTCACTGTCTAAAAAGATCAACGTGCGAAGCCCGTTTAGACACTGAAGGACTGACACAAGCCCGTGAGGGCGAGACAATTCGTTTGCTCCTTAATTCAAGTGGTGACCCGAGGGAGCTGTGCTTCCAGTTTCTGACCGGTAGAGCCTCGCAAAGCAACCGTGAGGTCATCACACCAACCTCGAGTGCTGATTGGAGCCCACCATACAAGAAGATACTGAGAAGGCTTTCACCACATCTTTCTATCAAAGTCAGAAGTAAAATTCTAAGTAATTAAAGACTCAGTTTAGGATGTTTGCTGAATGTAGTCAGAAAAGAGTACCTACAGATAAACCCTTTGAAAAATTACTGTGTGCTTGAAAATTACATTTTTAAATTGAAAGCGTGTATGACACAGTACAGACCACAAGTTCTATCCGGAGTGTCAAAGTCCACAGCAGTTTTAAAAGGGCAGAGGAGGGGCTGAAACCCAGTCAAGGCACAGAGAGCTGGAGCACCAGACAGTTTTCTGGAACTCTGGGCCACAGTGTGAACTGCCTGCAACTATGAATATCTTCGTACAGCTCAGGCTGAGTGAAAAAAATCTTTTATGCTCCTGCTACTTAGATCTAAGCAAAAAATAAGCAGCCTCCCAAAGTTCCTCCCTCTGCAAAGGAACTGAAAAGGGGTGGGGTGGGCGGGTGGACATGAAAAACTGAATAATTTGAGCTATTTTGCTCATTTACACAAGTTTCTGCAAAATCCGTGGCTTTGTAACTCTAGTACTACCACCTTAAAAGGGACTGAAATTACTGGGCCTGGTTAGTGTCTCCCAGAAGAACATACTTAATAGGTCAATGGCCGTCAATCACACTCATGTGTAAGAAGGAGCAAATGTACTTAATATAGCATCATAAAGCGTTAGACTCAGAAGAGGCCTTCACAATCTAGTTCAACTTCCTCACTTCGCCGTGGAGGAAAATGCCTCTAAAAAGTGAACTCACTTAGGGCCACGGTTACTTAACAGTCTACGACTGAAACCCCAATCTCCAGATGAACGAGTCCTCACCCAAAGGGTGCTGATGACTAAAAGTCTCTGGTCCACCCTCACAGAAGCAAACACGTATCCGTCGTTTGTTCTGAACAAGAAAGGGCACAGAGACAACTCACACAAGAATCCATCACTTCCTTGTTGTTTTTTCTCTTTATAAAAGCTTTTTATTTTCCCTTTGCAAATGAGCAAATTTAATAGATGCTACGGGTCCCAGCCCCCCAGGGGTATAGGTCCCTCAGGGGTATACTATTTTTTCCTCTCAGCGATGTACATCTATTGGGGTCCCCCCCAGGGTTACAGGTCTTTAGATCCGATGGAAAACATGACCACACCTCTATATTCACAAATACCTCCTGAAGGATACCTGCCGATCTCCGGGGAAGGTGCCACTCCACTAAATGCACCCACAAGGCCCTAAGACAGTGCTCTAAGCAGCCACCCTACACGCTGTCCATGGAAACTAGAAATGGGTTTCATTTGGATCTTAACATCCAACTTCACTGTTGGTTATTTTTGTACCTGTTTTGATAACAGACACACAGAGCAGGTTCTACCTTAGAAAGAACCCTCCCTGCACCCCCCCCCCCATTAAGCTGTGGAAAATAAAACTGACAAACACACAAAAGGGCCTGAAACCTGGCAAGGCACATGCTCCCACACGAGGAGCACGAGTTGTTTTTCCAAGCTGAATGTCGGACTCCCTGTCCCTTACAAGTTCTGCAGGGACAACTGTTCATTAAAAATATGCCCTTCAGTAACGGCAACGCACTCCTGCCCGAACTAACTTTCCAAAACACGGCAGGAGAAGAGGAGTTCATTTACCAGACTGGTCCAAGAGGGTTTTCCCCCATTCCAACTCAGATGAAAGAGGAACTCTGGGGTGCTAATTCCTTTAGCAACAGGGAATCAGGAAAGACACAGGCATTAAAGGGAAGGGGAGAGAAGAGTTCTAACACGCACTCGTTAATTCATCAGTTCGTTTCATCAGTTCATTTTACCCTCACACAGACTATAAAAGGAGCCATCCTCCCCAGTTTATAGATCAGAAAACTGAGCCCCAAAAGGCTGAGTAGCTTACACAAGGTCTTCCACCAAGTGACAGAGCTGGGGTTTGTTATCAGGGACCCCTTGCTCTTACCCTCACCTCCACCAACAGCCCTGGTTCCCAAAGAGCAGCCTGTGTGTGTCTCACGCAACTTGGAACCCCAACATCTAAGCTGGTCCTTCCCCACAGCGGGTGCCCAATAATAAATGCCTGATGAATGTATGAATTAAAAGATAACCAGTAACTGGTAAACTTGACAATAACAACAAAAAAACAACCAGATTCAAACTGGACAAAGGGCTTGAAGGAACATTTTTTTCAAAGCTATACGAATGGCCAGTAAGCCCATGAAAAGGTGAATATCACGAGCCACAAGGCTAATCAAAACCACAGTGAGTCCTGGCTGGTGTGGCTCAGTGGATTGAGCACCAGCCTGCAAACCAAAGGGTCGCTGTTTTGATTCCAGGTCAGGGCACATGCCTGGGTTGCGGGCCAGGTCCCCAGCAGGGGGTGTATGAGGAGCAACCACACACTGATGTTTCTCTCCCTCTTTCTCCTTCCCTTCCCCTCCGTCTAAAAGTAAACAAAATCTAAAAAACAAAAAACAACCCACAGTGAGACACCACACCTCACCCCCTCCTGACTCTAATCAAGAGGACAGATAAGGACAAGTGTTGGTGAGGACCTGAAAGAACTGGAACCTCATCCACTGCTGGGGACACGATCACTCTGGAAAAGTTCTGCGGTTCCTCAAAAGGTAGAGCTCCCACGCGGTGTATCCACTAGAAAACGTACAGACCAATGTTCACGGCGGCACCACTCTTAACGAGTGAAAAGTCGAAATCGCCCAAATGTCCGTCAGCTGACGGAAAAACAAACTGTGGGAGACCCACACAATGGGATCTAATTCAACCATAGAAAGGGATACAGTACGGATATGTGCTCCGATATGGGTGGAACCCAGAAAACCTTTTGTTTAGTAAAAGAAATCAGCCATACTGTACAACTCCATTTACATGGAGTGTCCAAAAACAGGCAGAGCTACAGAAGCAGAGAGCAGGGCAGGAGCCCAGGCCGGGGCGCGTGGTGGGGAGGGAAGAGTGGCAGCCCCCGGGCACAGCGTTTCTTCTCAGCACACAGAAAATATTCTAACGCCGGTTGTGGCGACGCTCGCACCACTCTGAGCGAAAAGGTAACGGGTGCACCCCACGCTGTTTCTGTTTGGCCCTGACAACCAGGCAGTTTTGACCTAACATCAAGAAAAATGACGTGCAGATAACTCCGTGATTCTAAAATGCTGACGACCAGTAGGATGGACTCCCCGCCCCGCCGCAGCCCCACCGGGTCAGGAATGCCTCTCCTTGACATCAACCTGAACTTCTCAGTCTTATTCCCTATTACCTGTCCTCAAACCATGGGGGAGTAGACTCTTGTCTCAACATGCCTCGTACCTTTGCTCCATCTGGCCTACAACGTTCTACCTAAACTACCCTTGCATAGAAGAGCATCTCCATCAATGCCAAACACAAGCACGAAAGCCTGCTTCGGAAGCCTTCCTTGATTCCCTCCGGTACACACAACATCCAAGGCAAATGATCGGAGCATCTTCCGCAGGGCCACCACACCGCCTGTGAGGCAGAGCTCCTGGTACCCAACACAGAGTCTTCCCAGCACTCAACAAATGGGGTAAACGGGTGTTCTGGGGGCTTTCTCCCACTCCACGGACACTTTCTATCAGTCACCTTCATCTGAAAAGATGTGCTATAGATTTAACCACGCTATCAAACCAACCAGGTGACTGACAGGCCACCAGAGACAGGAAGTGGCCTTGTCTCGTTGGCATTTGAAAGGGCTCACACGGTTACCTACCCTACTACCTACCCTACGGGTCTCTGGTTCAGCAAGGCCAGGCCTTTTCATCAATAAGGCAGTGCCACTGGCCGGACAGGGCAGCGTCAGTGCCACCAAACAAGGCGACAGTGAGAGAGGGTAAGCGACTTGCCCAAGTCCACAGGACTCACAAAGCTGAGCCTGAAGCAAATCTAGGACCTCAAGCTTCTTAATAGTAGTTCCGATTCCCCAGGCTGGTTTGCTGAGAATATTTCCAGTGAAAATATTACACTTTTAGTTACTTAAAATAGAAATATCGATCCAGACAAGTATTTTTTCAGTATAAAAAAAGACTGGAAAGACATGCTCTAAAATACTGAAATGACTTTCTCTGGACAGAATGACGAACAGTCTGCTTTTTTCTGTGTTTTTCCGTGTGTGTGTATGTTTTCTGTCTTAGGTACTGAATGCACATATTATAAGATAACATGTGTTATAAAAATGAAAGGGCTACTTAGATTGTAAACCTAGTATATAAGGAAGAAATAAACCTCGGAATCTCAAAGAAACATAATAACTTCACTGGAAAACTAAAATCTAAATTGGACTCAGGTACCAGATTCTCAACGGAACAACCTAAACAAGCCACATGTGCCTCACAACAAAAATTACCAACACGGCTTCAGGTGATACACACTTTTTTCCGGTCACCCATGTGTGTGACACTTAGTGGTAAAAGTTTTCCTTCACAGAGGCTGTAAAAAAAAATTACCCTGCCTATAAAGTTTATTTATTCTATAGTCTAGAAAAGAAAAGCCTTAAATAGGTTCCTTCCTGCCTGGGGTATTAGAATGTAACGTCTCCCATAAGAAATCACTCTGTGGAGAAAATCAGTTAAAGAGAGAATGCTGGAAGTCAAAAGATTTGATTAAAAGATGTTTAGGAAAATATCCCTGACATCTCTTATCTCTTCTGAGAAAAGAAAAAGACATACCAAATATTTCGGTGCACTGCTTGAAGAGGGACTTGTAGAATTGGGGGTGGGGGGAAACTCATTAAAGCTGCCTTCCTTTTATATGCCCTTTATACATCAAACCCGAATTCTGGATGATAGGCACATCCTGAACATCTGGCTCTTCAGGCCCTGAACTTCAGAGATGCTACAGTAAATCAAGGACTCGGCAATTTTAAGTGTAAAAAATGGGCAGAGCTAAAACTGGGATGTATTCCAAGCTATTCTTAGATATGAGTGAGCAGAGGAGAACACACATATTAAAGTACTTAATTCAAGTCGGAAGTATATTAGACCTGCTTATATGAAACATCAGGGCCGCAAACGGTCCCTCTCTGGTCTCACTGGGGTTCCTGAGAGAGGCAGATGAGAATGCATGTCCCCGGGGAGGGACACACAGGAGAAGGCTCCCCACAGGCACCCTGTTAACAGGGCTGTTCCTCCTTTTCCAACATTCCGCAAAGAGTACTTGAAAGATTTTGTTGCTGAACCACAATCATACAGACAATTAAAAAACAGACCCACCCATTGAGCTAGTGCGAGTGGAATCTGTCCTTCTGGAAGTGCCAGATGGAGATTAGGAGGGGAAAAAAGCTCTTTACTAACTGTGGCCAAGATTCCTTGGTACTCGGTGCCAGGGCCAGGATATTAACCCAGATGTCCTAGCCAAATTCAAGGTTGGTTAATTAAGTCTGCCAGCCTACCAAAAGAAAAAAAGAAAGAAAGAAAGGGCCTCTTCTGTTCCCTGATTGAAATCTGAAGAGGTCACTCTGACTTCCAATTCTTGAGCGGCACCACCAGTCAACACAGTCTCCCTTAAAAGTGCCCTGCGACCCAAACGCTGACTTAAAGCACATGGACTCGTCGAGTCCCATCTACGTGGGGAAATACACTGCACATATTAAAAATATATAAGATGCTATCATACTTTAAAGCCTCCCTAAACGGGTATCTAAAAAATTCATATGCAGGGTGATCCTGGAGACCAACATAAAGGTTTATATGAAACATAAATTTTGAACCGGGAAACTTCTGAGACTAAAAAGGAAGGCTTTGCTGCTGGGAGCACAATTCCAGGAAAAAGCTATGGACCCAAGTATCAGTCACAAGGCCTCCCAGGGAGGGGCCAAGACCCTACAGACAAATAGGAAAGTGCACACCCAATAGCAAGTCCGAACAGCGCACACTGGCTGGGCCCTTCTGCCAGCCACTGCAGGTTCCACTGCCAGCACCCCCTCCGCGTTGCTCAGCATCACGTAACACAAACTTGGGTTCAATTTCCAGCTCTGTACTCACTGGCTGTGTGGCCTTTTAGGTAAGTTGGTAAAATTCTTTGAGCCTCGGTTCCCCTATCGTTAACTCTTTCTTCATCAAAATCACTAACAACGTGGCATTATTCTGTACCTTCCACTATATAAGTACCTATTTAGGACCACAGCAGTATGGCCTTACATTATATGCCCCGTCCCAAGCCTCCACCTCAGGACCTTTGTACTTGCTCTTGCCTCTTGGATCTATACCCCCTGCCCCACTTCCTCTAGATTTCTCCTCAAAAGCCACATTCTCAGCAGAGTCTCTTCTGACTGCCTTACCTAAAATCTCCATTGCCCTAACTTGTCCCCACAACTTAATACTCCCCTCCCCTGTTTTTTTTCCTTACTGTGTATCACGATTATCAATTTTATTAATGTATTTATTCTCTGCCTCTTCTACTTGAAGGGGAGTTCCAAGAAAACAGGGATTTCTGTCTGTTTTACTCGCTGCTGTATTCATTGCTGTATCACCCAGAACAGCACCCGGCACACAGTAGGTGCTCAATAAAAACCTGTTGAGCGAAGGCTGAAAGAGAGCTAACTCCAGCTCACTGACAAACAAACCAGAGTATCGCAGGCTGAACAACAGGCTTGCAACGAATACCGATGTTCATTCTTTCATCACAGGAAAAGACAAGCTACCTCCTCTCTCACCTGGACAAGGCAGGGATTAAAGAAGCTGATGATGTGGATAAAGTGTAAAGTTACATGAGGTGATCACTTTAGTTAACACTGTATAGAAGAGGTTTTAATGTTAACAAATTATTAAGCAATTTTCCTGTGATTTTACTACCTTCCGTTTTTTTTCTTTAGCTTTGACTCCTATAAAACCAGTTTGAAACTTGTGGACCTCATATTTTCAGTTAACTAGATAACAAATATTTACTGAGTACTCGGGACTCTGCAGAATCCTGCAGAGGGTGCTATAAAGGGAAATACATATGTGGCAAGGACCACATACATACATACACACACAGGGAAGACCAGAAATACAGCAACAACTGAGGAACTCCAGGAAGCCGGTATGTGATACATTCAAGAGGAGCAAGTCATCTCTCATCCCTCACCCACTAAGTGTAGAATCCCAGAGAGACGGCACTTAGAAAGCAAGAGTCAGAGTCAGCCCTGGCCGGGTAGCTCAGTTGGTTAGAGCATGTGCCCATGCGCCAAGGTTTCGGTCTGATCCCCAGTCAGGGCACACACAAGAACCAACCAGCGAATGCATCAATAAGAGGGACAACAAATCGCTGTCTGTCTATCTCAAATCGATTTTTAAAAAAGCGAGAGTCAAACATTACTAAGTTCATATGCATGTATGGGTCACATGGATGCAACAGACTCGATGTCAGACACTGGGTAAAAAAAATCATTTTAAATATAAATAAGCACACCAGATTCTACATTTCTAAAGAACAGAACTCAGAGCAGCTTCCGCTGTGCTGAGGTGCACCAGGCGCTCAAGCAACTGTTGAAATTAAGGAAGGGCGTGAGCTTTACCTTCAGACAGAGACCTACAGGTCCCAACACACTTTTAGATTCAGGGTTTTTGTGTTTGTTTATTTTTTGAACCAGGCCTAGTGGGAAGCCAAAGATGCACTTCTTTCTCTGAACCTTAAAAACTCAGCACCAGCCCTTGGCCAAGCAACCGCCCACTTCTTCACTTAATTACCACCAGCCTCTCCTTGCTCCAGACTCCCTATACTCATTTAATTATTAAGCACCTGGAGTCAGAACTCCTGAGCTCAAATCCTAACACCACCACTTGCTCCCCGAGTGACCCTGGGTAAGGCCTGGGTGAGGCCTTCCCCTTCCCAAGCCTCCTCTGTAAAATGGGGATAATGATGGCCCCCCCACTGGGTTGGAATAGTTGAGATAAAATACATGCAAGACTCGCCCAGGGCTTGACCCCAAGAAGCCCTCAATAACTGGTAATTGTTGTTATTTTCAGAGGGGAAGAAAGGCCCCAAGGCTGGGGAGCAACATACCTGAGGGTTCTTGCAAAAGGTTATCATTAAAAGCCAAAGTCAAAGATTATAATATTGAATGTCAAGTGTAACTGAAAAAATTTTTTAAAAAATTTTAAAAGCCAAGGGCAGCCCTGGCTGGGTGGTTCAGTTGGTTAAGCACCTCGTTTAGACACACCAAGGCTGCAGGTTCCATGCCGGGTCAGGGCACGGGCAAGAGTAAACACAGAAAAGTAGGACAGCAAGTCGGTGCTTCCATCTTTCCATCTCTCTCTCTCTCTCTCTCTCTCTCGTGAATTTTTAAAAAAACCCAAAGTCAAAGGCTGGTCTCTGGACCTGTGGACACTCTAAGTAACAGTGATAATAACAGAATAACACCACCCGGAACGACACCCCGAACCGCGACGGAAACACGGTGCTTCAACTGAGGTCTAGCGGGCAGGCACTGTCCTAACCTACAACAGTTAAGGCGGCGCTGAACCTAAAAAAAAAAAAAAAATTGCAGCATTTTCCCACCCTCCTTTCTAAATATGGTAATTGGTCCCCAAGTTTTGCTAAAAACTGGTATCTAGAAGGGTTGCAGACTTAACGTGTAATTTCTTCCTGCCAAAGAGGCGGGGCTGCGGCGAGAGGAGGAGGTGGCGCTCGGTCCCCGCCAGATGGAAGAGCCACAGGAAGGGGACAAACACTCGGGCTCAGGATTTAATCCCCCAACCCCAACCAGGTTTTTGAAGCCCAGGCCCCCCCAAGGAGAGGAATCGGAAGGCTCTGCTTTTAAAATAACCCCGGAACAAGTGTCATCTGTCTTCCGAGCCAATCCCCTGCCCGGGCAGAAGGTTCGGGTTACAGGGCAGCGGTGTTATTTCAGAAATCCTTGTCACCCCTTACCATCCACCTTCTCCAAGAACCACAGTCCCATGAGGAGGGGGACACGGGGACAAAGCCACCACCAGCCAGGCCGGGGCCAGACCGCCGGCCGGCTCCCGCCGCGGAGGCCACGCCAGGGTGCCCTCGGCTCCGGCTCTCGGGGCCACGGGCCCGGGGAACGCGCGGGCGACCCGGAGGCAGCGGCAGCGCCCGGGGGCAACAGGTCCGGCCGGGCGCAGACCCCCCGGGCCGAGCGGAGGGAGCCGGGCGCCGGCAGCGCGCGGCGCCTGGGGCGGCGCAAGGCAAGGAGTCCACGCTCCATCTTGAGGCGGGCGGAGGAAGGGAAGGCCGGGCGCGGCGCTCGCAGGGCCGGCCAGTTCCCCGGCTCTCCCGGGGAGCACCCCAGGCACCGCTGGCCTCCGGGGCCATCCCCCCGGGGCTCCTGGGTCCCCTGCGGGGCGGCCCGGCGCGCGGAGCTCGGCCCCCTCACGGCGCCGGGCGGACGGGCGCGGGCCCGGCATGGCGGGAGGGAGGGGAGAGAGGGCTCGGGGAAGGGACAGGGCCCCGCTCACCGCCGGCCGCCGCCTCGGTCGTCGCCGGCCGCCGACACCTGCACCTCCGTCGCCGCCGCAGCAGCCGCCACCGCCTCCCGGCTCGTCGGCTTGGGGCGGGGAGGAGGGAAGCGTGACGCGCCGCCGCCGCCGCCGCCGCGGGGCCGGGCGGGCGCGCGCCGCCAGCAGAAGACGCCGCGGCGGCTCCTCCCCGCATGCCCCGCCCCCGCCCGGCCGGCCACCCCGAGCCCCGAGCCCGAGTCCCCGCTCCTGCCGCCGCTTTGTCTGCACCCACCGCGGCCCCGGGGCAGGCGAGCCTAGACCCCGCGCCCGCCCGCTCACCGGAGCGGGGCGGGCGTTGCGAGGGACCCCGAGGGGCCCGCGCCCGCGCGTCGTCGCAGTCCCGCGCTTCTGAAAGTGTGCCCGGAGGAGCGAGGCACAGCCCGCGGCGCCGGACAGCCGGGACCCAGCCCCTCGGTGTGCGGCTCCGTCTACCCCGCTCCCTCCGACCCTGGGCGAGAAATCCTGTGAAACGAGCTAGGAGGACCTGCGTACCGCAGGCGTGGGGTCGGGGGCATCCTCGGGCCCCCCAGGGAGAGATCGGGGCAAGGAGTCCCTGGGAAAAGGCTGAAAGCGCTGCCCACGGCAGAGGAAGCCTGGAAAACCCCGGGAAAGACCGAGGGCTAAAAATCCCTTGAACCGAGCCCAGCACTTGCTCCGTTACTTTGAGAAAGGCCTCTTTTATTCGCCCCAGCCGCTTGGACGGAAGCCCTGGTTAACGTCCCGTTCCCCCACCCTCCCCCGCCCTGGGTCTCTTTTAAAAGCTTTTGAAAGGGGCTGGAGGGGTGACGGCGACAGCCAGCTCGGGGCTGGTGCAGTAGGGGCGGCCAGCATTTCACTCCCATGGACCATGGCAACCCCAGCAGCTTTGCAGCTCCTGGGAGGGATTTGCAGCTGTCGGGGAAGCCCAGGATTTTGCTGCGACTCAGGGGCGGATAAGGGGGCCCAGCTTCCTCCTTCTGCCGGGTAGAAAGAATAATCGGGAGCGACCCCTTTGCTGACCTTTATTCAAAGCACTCTGCTGCCTGGACCAACAGGCATGCACAGAGCAGGGGGGAGGGCACTACAGTGGAAAGGCACGGAATTCTGAACAAAGTGAATTGATCTGGGGGGCCTTCCCTTCGATTTGCGTTTTTAAATAATAAAAATGTCATTTCCTAATTCAACATCGCCCTTGGTTTGCAAGCTCTGAGGTTATCCAGTATCCGAATTCCTCAAGTGAAAGGCACACACCCCCCCCCCCCCCCATCTGAACACTTCCCAGCTCTGACAGGCAACCTGTGTAATAATCACAGGTGCGTAGAGTGAGGCAAGGGCCGCTGCTAACGATGGCTGGGTGCAGCTGTTCACACGTCTGTTTATTTCTCTTCTGCTGAACCCGTCTTTATTTTAAGATGCCGAGATTTTGTGCATCACGGACTTTTTTGCATTAATTTTGATTTTTTTTAAATATTGCATTAAAGTACTATTTTTGGTGCCTCCTTAAATTTGGTGATCAAGGCGGACCCCCAACACTATTACTGAGGCATTTGTTCTAGCCTCACAGGGTGCCAGCGTTAGGGTTACAGTGGCCCAGTTCATATGCCATGTCACCTGGAACCATTGGGCTCTTCCAGGAAAGTATTAGAACAGCTCCAGGGACAAAACTCTGGAAAATGGAGGGAAGTGGCAGAAACAAGGCAGGTAGGAGTTCCCAAAGCTTCATTCTACAGAGTGGGAAAGTGGGTAAATACCTGTTGTTTTGTCTTTCTGGAACAAAAATAAAGGTTTAGTCATGTTATTAATGTAACCAACAGGGGTAACTACAAAGTGGTAGAGCTGTTGAGAGGGAGGTGTGGTGCTTTAGTCAGAACAGAACATCAATGGATAACATCTACAGATGATAAATAAGTAACAATATAATTATATTTTTAGAGATATGGAAGTTAACCACCAGAAGAGCAAAAAGCAAATTAGTGGTCTCTGGGGAAGGGGGTAGGAGACAGAACAATGATGCTCTCCGTTATAAATCCTGATATACTTGATTTTAAAAAATTATGTGCAGGACCCTGACTGGTGTGGCTCAGTGGATTGGGCATCATCCAGCAAACCAAAAGATCATAGGTTCGATTCCCAGTCAGGGCACATGCCTGGGTTGCAGGCCAAGTCCCCAGCTGGGGGCATGCAAGAGGCAGCTGATTGATGTATCTCTTTCACATTGATGCTTCTCTCCCTCTCTTTATCTCTCCCTTCCCCTCTCTCTAAAAGTAAATAAAATCTTAAATAAAAATAAAAATTATGTGTATGCATTACTTTGATTTTTTTAAAAAAGGCTTTATTTATTGAGAGAGGAGAAGGAGAGAAACATCAATGTGTGGTTACCTCTCACGTGCCCCCTACTGGGGACCTGGCCTGCAACCCAGGCCTGGACCCTGGCTGGGAATCGAACCCGCAACCCTTATGTTTCATCAGGCCCGTGCTCCACCCACTGAGCTACGCCAGCCAGGGCTGGCTTGTTTTAATGGCATAAGGTAGTTAAGATCCTCAGACTAAATGGGTGGAGGCTATGCTTCTGCAACGGGACAGTTGTTTGTGGTTTGTTCCTGCACAGCTGGTTAGCAGTAACTATTTTCTCTGCTGGTTCTCTGTGGCACAGCAGGTTCATTGTGTTATCCCTGCCTCACTCCACCCCTACTAGAATGTAAGTTGCAAGAGAGCGAGGATTGTTGACTCATTCTTTGTTCCAGTTTTTGAAAGGCGTGTAGGACTAGGTTGGCGAGCAGAGTATGAAGCTGGCTGGAGAGTGCTGTGGAAACTGCTGTAAGATGTAAGAATTTACAGAGCTGTTAAAATAAAACATGAAACAAAAGCTGTCATAACAAGAATAGTCTTTAAATTAAAAGTAAATTTTTAAAAAATTCCTGAACCATGGTAGGTAGGTAATGATTAAAAATGTAACTTCTAAGAGATAGTCCATGATTACAGTAATCTTTATAAAGAAGACACAGGAATTCATTTTCACTCTGCTATTCTTTTCTATGTTTAAAATTACGCCGACTTTTACAAGTGTCGTTGTTTCGGAAACCAGAGTGAAATTAACTCACTCACTTAACCCATGAGTACTTTCTCAGGCACTGTTCTAGGCATTGGGGGGGTCCAGCAGTAAAGATCAAGTCCCTGTCTTCTAACCTTGACTTTTGTTTCTATCCGATTTACAAAAGGTTGGATGATCACTGTTCTACGAGTGCCCCTGGTTTTATGCCCACACCCCTGGTCGGTTTCATGCAGCTCTGCTAAAAATCGAGGTGGAGATTTATGAAGTCCGACACAAGGAAAATGTGTGATGTCGATGCTTGAGAAAACACATTTCCTTGCAAAGCTAAGGACCTCGTGCTGGTTCATTTAATCAAAAAGTGACTAATGCAGAGCAAGACCAAGTCTTCAACTGCAAAGAAAGGGAATAAAACAAATCCCACAATTCATAGATTGTTTTGGACCCCAAATTAACTTTATCACGGAAACCGACGAACACTCTCTGCTATAGCCCCTTGACAGAAGCAATGCCCATGGCGTGGACTTCTTTAAAAGGTAAAATGATGAACGAATGACAAGCTACTACATTTAAATCCAGACAATCCCTCCTCGAGAAGCACCCTCGTGTGACCACAAAAGCCGCATGGAGCTCATTCAGCCAACAAAGACTAGAGTCAGCCAGGCACCCATGTCATGATGTGAGCTGAGCTGAGGGCCTTCTCCACAGACTGGGGCTCTGAGTGCATGCAGCTTCATGACGTCCGGGTGACAAGATGACTCATAAAGTTCCTACCACAGACATTTTAAAGACTCTGTGACTTTTACCCGGTAAAGCAAAACACCTGGGGAATCAGAGGTTGGTGCAGCAGTTTAAGAAATACTTGTGGAGTGCCCGAAAAGGTGATCCAGTCTTCAGCAAAACTCAGGCAGATGCAAACAAATCCAAGTATACACATGTTCAACACAGCACTGGTCCCAACAGCAGAGAGGTGGAAACCAGCCAAACGTCCATCAACTGATGAATGGATACACAAATTATGGTCCATAATTTGTACAGCTGTACAATGGAATAGACTCAGCCAAAAAAAAAATCCCTGGCTGGTGTGGCTCAGTAGATTGAGCGCTGGCCTGCGAACCCAAAAGTTATCGGTTCGATTCCTCGTCAGGGCACATGCCTGGGTTGCAGGCCAGGTCTCCAGTGGGGGCTGCGTGAGAGGCAACCACACATTGACGTTTCTGTCCCTCTCTTTCTCCCTCCAATCCCCTCTCTCTAAAAATAAACAAATTAAATAAAAAACCTTAAAAAAAAAAGATGAAATACTGATCCATGTTACAACCTAGATGCTGAGTAAAAGCAGCCAGACACAAAAGGTCAGATATTATATGATTCCATTGATATGAAATATCCAAAACAGGTAAGTCCATAGAGACAGAAAGCAGATTAGTGGTTGCCAGGGTTTGGGGGTAGAGGGGTGTAGGAGCAAGCGCTGGAGGCGGAGGAGGTCTCCTTTTGGAGTGATAAAAACGTCTGGGCCCTGGCTGGTGTGCCTCAGTGAACTGAGCACCAGCCTGTGAACCACAGAAGGGTCTTCGGTTCGATTCCCAGTCAGGGCACATGCTCTCGTTGTGGACCAGATCCCCAGGTGGGGACATGAGAGAGCCAACCAATCTCGCACATCAATGTTTTTCTCCCTTTCTTTCTCCCTTCCTTCCCGTCTCTCTAAAAATGAATAAATAAAATCTTTTAAAAAAAGTTTAGAAGTTTAGAAGTAGACAGACATGGTGGCGGTGGCACATTGTGGAGGTACTAAATGCTACTGAATTGCATCCTTTGAAATGGTTATTTTTATGTTATGTGAATATGGTCTCAATAAAAAATAAATGCATGAATAAGTGAAAGTAATACTCCAAAAAAAAAAAAAGAATCAAGCAGAAAACAGTTGATAATCGAGCAGGTAGATGTTAGAAGAGACTTGGTCACTGGGAGGCAGTCTGGAGGACTCCTTCCCAACCGTAACAGTCTGTTATTTTACAGGCTCAGGTCTTCCTTAGGGTTCAGTTCTGACAACTGGATGGGTCACGACAAGATCAGATTCTAAAGTCTAACTGTCCAAAGGAGACCAAGGTGAAGTCTGGACGACAAACCTGAGGAAAGGTGGACACGGAACAGCCCGTCTCTGCCAGGGCCCGCATGCAAATAGAGCGACCGACTCTCACTCAGACAACTTCTGGAAGGAACGGCTCAAACGAAACAGGCAACTTGGATACAAACTCCAAACCCAGATGCCGGATAGTTTTTAATTTCAATTTAAACATGTTAATACCAGATTAGGGAGTTTATTTAGCTCTTTGGTTCGCTGAGTGGATTTCATGCCTCATAGTCTATGAGCATGCACGGGTGTGTGTCTGCATGGGTACACATGTCTTACATGTGTGAAGAGGTCAATTGGCCACACTTATGATTAATGGTTGTCAATGAGACTCATATCAGGGCTTCCTGGGAAAAATATTTTTAAAAGGTGCAAAACAGTGTGCATAATATGCCGGGGATTTTTTTAAAATTTTATTTATTTTTAGAGAGAGGGGAAGGAAAAGAGAAAGAGAGGGAGAAAGAAACATTGATTGGTTGCCTTTCACATGCCCCCAACCAGGGATCTGGCCCACACCCCAGGCATGTGCCCTGACTGGGAATTGAACCGGTGACCTTTTGGTCTTGCGGGATGATGCTCAACCCACTGAGCCACACCAGTCAGGGTGCTGGGGTTTTTTTTAGTAAGCAAGGAAGAGATATATTCATAAATGCTTAGTGGAAGTATTTACTTTAAGCAAAATATTAATGCTCTTTTCTTCTCGTCTTTTCTCACACCTGACCTTGACCCTGAACAATCCATTTGTTGTGACTGGAAGGTGGGAGAGCGTGAAGTAGGGCTGTTACCCAAGAAGAGCAAAGAAAAAGAAGGAATATTTAGGTTTTGACATTCAAAATAGGACCTTTGTAAGAGCTTTATTGAGATCTAATTCACACACCCTATAATGCACCCGTTAAAGCATACAGTTCAATGGTTTTCAGTATATTACATTATTAATTTTTTAAAATAGGGGTAAAATATATAACATACAATTTGCCATTTTGACCATTTTAAAGCATACATTAATTGCATTCACCATGTTGTGCAACCCAAAATAGAATTTTGCAGAGAAAAAAAAAAAAAATGGCTTGGTATTCCAGCATTGTCAATTGAGGAAGGCTTATTAACAAGTGGATTGAGTGCTGGCCTGCGAACCCAAAGGCCGCCGGTTTGATTCCCAGTCAGGATACAAGGGTTGCGGCCCAGCCCCCCCATTGGTGATGTGCGATAGGCAACAGATGAACGTTTCTCTCGAATGTCAATGTTTCTCTCCCTCTCTCTCCCTCCCTCCCCCTTTCTCCTTCTCTGTAAATAAATTCTCCAAAAAAAACAAAAAGACCCATCTCCAGGTGGAAGAAATGAGAGATGTTATACTTTCTGGGCATGAGGAAGACAGAGCCACAGGTTGAGATCTGGGGCAGAAGAGGGAGTGGCTCCTGAAATCCCAGCTCTGGCCCGCGTCCTGCTCCCGCCCCCACCCCCTCCATTACCAGAGTCTGGAAGAAAGCTCTTCGGCGGGAGGACAGCCCCACCCAGCATCATTAAGATGGGTGGGAAGGTCAGGCCTAAGGAAGATCCCATTTGCGCTTCTGGCCTCCCTTGCACAGGAGGCATTAAAGGCTGATTGAGAGCTTTGTGTGGGACCCACGGTGGCCGCGCTGTGCCAGTGAGTGGAGGGAAGGAAGGCTGAGTCAGCAGAAGGAGGCACCGAGTCCTGAGAGAGCCAAGAAAGAGCATATGTTAGGGCCAGGTGCCAAGCAAACAAACACTCAAGTCGAGGAACCAGGACAGCTGCCTGTAAAGACCTCAGCTGTGTCCGACACTGCTGATCGCCTCCCCGAGACCCTTCCCTCCTTTTACTGAACAAACCTCAATTACATCTGACCCGGCAGCGTGCCCAGTAACTTATGCTTGCTTAGCCTTTTCCTAGAAAAGTTGGTGAGAAGCGCTTCCGGGAAAGCTTTGCCTTCCCTAGTAAATGGAGACAGAGACAGATATGACAGCTGGAGCCGAAGCAGCCACGTTGTTACCCTGAGGTAACGAGCCTAGGAGACAAAAGCCAAGAGGTCGACGTGGCAGAACAGAAAGACTGAAAGGACAGAATGCCTCTCCTAGGAAAACATCTATTTATCTGGGGACAAATATTTGATAAGCACCAAAATAGAATTACTTAGAACAATAAAATAAATATTTGAGGGCTAACAGGCTGGTTAAAAAGGAATTTTATGAAGAAAATAGAAATGGCTGAGAATTTATATTGTTTTGCGATACACTGCCTGCGTTTTACTCCAAGTTCTTCAGAAAACGTGTATCACTGGTTAATGCTCGTGCATTTCAAAGAAGTGGACTCTTTCCCGGCCCCTGCCTCTGAGCTGGTCTTCCTGAATTGCCGTATTATCAGCAGAAAAGAAATCCTTGCTCCTCTGAACTTAAATTCTAGCTGGGAAAGGCTGTAACAGACCAGAAGCAAAGTAGCTACGTAACAAAGAGTAGAAAATGCTACTTGGGAAAGTGTAGCTCCAGGGAGAGGGGGAGCGACAGGGTGGTGTATGTGTCCTTGTGGAGAGGGTTACATCAGAGGGTCGAGGTGGGGTCACTGAGAAGATGAGATTTAAGGACGGACTTGAAGGGGGTGAGGACAGCTGGGTTTCAAGGGGCAAGTGGATCAAGTGACGAGGCGTCGAAGCAAATGCCCCGGCAGGCCCGAGGGACCTCTGCTCTCTTCGCTGTCAGCAAAGGACCATCAGGGGAACCTCTTGTGTGAGTCCTTCCTGCTGAGTCCCCAGACCCGTGGGCAGCACTCAGAGAAACTCAGACTTTTTTTTTCACTTATAAATGTATAGGCAACACGTTCTGCTCTCACCACACGCCTGCTCTGCGTGTCCCGGCCATCGATTCTCTACATGAAATCATTCCTGGCTTCCAGCCACCCGACCAGCGTACGGCCTGAGTATTCTTCCGTATGTTCGCACATAAGAAGTTCAGTTTGGGCCAATACGACAAAGAGAACAGTAACTGGTTCGGAGAGTCAGGGACCAGCACAGGCACGCAAGACGGGCGGTAGGACAGAAGGAAACGTGTTTTGAGGCCTGTGGGAAATTTTCCCTGGGTCTAATCTCACAGCCTGTCCCAACGCAGTTTCATGTGTCATTCTTCAATTATGACTAACGAACTGGCCTCCCACCGCCACTGAGAGCACTGAGAATTCGCTCTGCTGACGTCACCTCTACAGACATGCGACCTCAGCTGTCCTGAATGGTGGAAAGCTGAGTCAGAGTTTGCCGCCTGCATTTTCAGTGAAGTCTTTGTATTAGAGAAACATTCCAAACGCAGTCAGGTTGTTGGCAGTTCATTTTGTTTAGAAAACGCATTTCTGATGGTCTAGAATTTGTGATGTGTTAGAATTTCCCATCACCGCAGATCTAATAATAAAAAGATTAGGATCGGGAGCATTTGAGAGCTTGCTTCCTGGCAACTGCTGTCAGTTTTGGCTCAAATACCCTCTTATAAAAGTTCTAAGAAATCAAAAGATTAGAATCATAACTTTTTTTTTTGCAGGATCCGTTCTTTCTTTTGATTAGGTTAAACATTTTTGGCATTTCTGTCACAGTCATTCTTTCTAGATTTTTCCCCCATTAATCCGTATGTTAAAAAAATCCAGTGAGGCTCTCTGGCTCTCTCTCTTCTTCCTCAAGCATGCCTGGATGATTGTGCTGCAGCTGCCGGCACTTCCTAATGGATGGTACTCTGGATGGGAAGGAACTCTAGGTGCAGCCTAGGATCGGGCCGGCCGGCCGGCCGGAGGGTGGCAGGGTTCTTCTTCTCTGGGCGCTCTAAGGGGACAAGCTCTGAGGCAGGAGCCTGACATTCTTCCATTGTCTAGCTTTCATACCTTATGTTGTTTTAGTTTGTAAACTAACCCTATAGGAATTAGATAAATAAAACTAACAGAGGGAAATAAAAGGAGATCAGGTGTTGAAGAGTTTAGCTTTTAATTGATAGGTTTAAGTGATTAAAGCTGTAAGAAAGAGTTAGCGCTGGCTTGAAGTGACTAATGCATGTTAAAAGCTGTTATTCCTAAATTGTGAAGCTTTTGAATAAAGGCTGCTTTCCTTTATCACAAAATAATAAAAAAAAAAAAATCCAATGAAAGGAAAAACAGTCATTGTCTTTCCAGTTTATTCAGAAAGAAAATCTAAAATATAGTGATAGGTTAGGGCACAGTGAACTGAATGGTCAGTAACTAGTAAAATCACCCACATCAACGTTAACTTAGAGAGTTGCAAGGGGAAAGTCTTAACTAGTAACATCAGTTAAACCCCAGGGAGGACATAGTTTTTCAGTCCCAGTTTCAATCAGTAACCACATTAGTGGACATCGATGGTGAATTTGCAAAACAGAAATTATTCTGTGAACAGACCATCACACCAAAACAAACAACAATTCATAAACAACAAATCAAAGATTTGACGCGAAACAGCTCGACACTTGTGTAGTGCAAAAGGCCCCAGAGACAAGTGACAAATATGTGACAAATCGCAAACACAGTCTGGCAGTGTACTTAACGGAATGTATATGTTTTAATAAAGAGTCCCTATGTGTCATTAAGCAAACCAAAAGAACGATGAGCAGAGGGTATAAAGACAAGTCACAGGAGAAATAAAAATTGCCAATAAGCACATGACATTCAACCCGACAATCTAGGAATGCATCCTACACACTTATTTCCACCAATATTCAAAGATTTACCTTTCTAAATGTTCACTGCAGCAATAACAAAATATTGCAAAACATACTGAATAAAAGCACTGTGTGCTGCTATGCAGCCATTAAGAATAAAAGATTTCCACCATACATTGATATTTCCCTCTCTTGAAAAATAAATAAAATCTTTAAAAAAAAAATCAAATCCTGGCAAGGAAAGTGTAGCAGAATCTCACTTTTGTTAAAACACACTTGCAAGGCTACCTGGCTGCTGTGGCTCAGTGGACTGAGCGCCGGCCTGTGAACCAAAAGGTCACTGGTTCAATTCCCAGTCAGGGCACACAGGCCTGGGTTGCAGCCAGGCCCTCAGTAGGGGGCATGTGAGAGGCAACCACACATTAATGTTTTTTCTCTCCCTCTCTTCCCCTCTCTCTAAAAAATAAATAAAATCTTTGGGGAAAAAAACACACTTGTACGACTCATATATAGAAAAATACTTTTAAAAAAATCTTAGCATTTGCTCAGGAAAAGTTACACTAAACTGTGAACAATGAACAATGGGAACTGAAATTTTTTATTATACATATACAGGACTTTTACATTTATAAAACAAATATGTATTACATTTATATCAGAATCAAGAATTTCAATTTTGGGGAAAAAGAAAAATGTTTTAGGTTTAGAAAACAGCCTGGTGAGAAAATAAATTTTGGTATGAAGGAAAATGGAGTGGCTTTCCTTCCTATGGGTTATTTCCCTTCAAATGTATGACTTTGCTACTCCTTCTACTTACAATTTAAAATACAAGCATTTTAAACAACGAAAAATAAATTAATTTATTCTTTAAGTGGTTATAACAGGGTACCATTTAACTGCTAACGAAAATGCACTAAAAATGGGCTCCAATGCCGAGACATTTAGCAGCAGCTGACGGAAGGCGCAGGATGTTACTTTTACAGAGAGGCTGTTTTCTACATTATAAAACCCGCTGTTTCAAATCCAAGTGTGTATCACAAAGACATGCTCCACACCACACAAGGAGAACATTCTTTCATTTCAATTTTACAGCTCATTCTCCCCACCCCTCTGACGAAGTTATTTCTTTTGGAGACCTCCCCAAAAATCCTTTTTTTGGGTGGGGAAGGACAGCTGTCACTCCCCCCACCCCGCAATATTCCAAAATTTTGCCTAGATTGCTGGTGCATTACAAAGCATATTTGTTCTGAGACTTCTAATTTATTAAGAATATAGTAATGACTCTGTAGCTGAAAACTGTATTTTATACAAAATAATTTATTCCTAAACATTTAAAAGTAAATTCATACCATTAAATCAAACAAATATATTAAAGGAAAATGAATTCCCCTAAATGCTGAAGGAAAGTGCAGGCCGTGTGGACAGGGGTCTTGGGAAACAGCTGTGCCCCATAAGCCACTTGGGAATTCACTGATGTCACAGCACCCTTGCTGGCTTTACCTTCTAGTGACAGTCTACGAAGTGTGAGCCAGAAGGGCCACATGACTCCAGCACAGAACTTGAAGAACAGAACCAACGAGGAGAAACCTCCCGCTGGTGGAAAGTAGGCCGAATTTTTGACCCCTTAAAGAAATGTAATCTTTGTTTAAAAAAGAAACCAGTCATTTCGTATCTTAGTGAGGCTTTCCACTCACCTGTTCAAGGAGGTGACAAAGAGCTGGTGTGTCTTAGCAACCTGTGTATAGCAAGCAGTCCACATTCCTTCTAACCCAAGGCAAACATCAGAAGCTGGTCCCCACCCCTGAGGTCCCCACCCCAACCCTGCAGTGCAAGGGTTTGGTTATGACCTCACCTACCCACACCTGGAGACCTGTCACAGCATGCTCAAGTCCACACTGTACCTCGCTCCTCCGCCCAGCACTCTGCGTCATCCGCAAATACAGGCGACAGAATAAATCTTCTTATAAATGGGGCACCTTCAGAAGGCAACTACTTCCCATTTTCCTGGGCTTCCTTCTACAAAGTCTCCTTCCGATCACGCTGCGCTCTGCCGCAGGGTTTCTCTTCCTGAAACACCTCTTGGATGTTTTCAGTGAGTACAGGCATGGGTCCATCTTTTCAATCATTTTCCTTCATAAAATTCAAACCTCATAGTAAAGCAATCAAGAGTTCTCAGTGTCAGTGAATAAACCACCCTTTTAAGTCTCTTCCTGAGTGTCTGCTTGTTTCAATCATGGGACTTCCGGTACATTTCAAGGCTCATTATCTATGGAAATCCTACCTACCCTTTAAGGATTAGCTCAAAGACTCTTTCCATGAGTCTTCAAACACCCCTCAAACGAACTTGAAGCCACGGTCCTGTGAATCTGAAGCCAGCCCTCCAGAGGGGTTTTCCCACAATAATCTGGGTGCCTGGCTCTCCTGCCAGCGCACTGAGTCGACCTCCTCACCAACAAGGAATTCACCCACTAAAGCAGCTTCTCTCACTGCTGTCTTTTTTTGTTTTTTATAGAGATTTTATTTACTTCTTTTTAGAGAGAAGGGAGGGAGAAAGAGAGACATTGATTGCTTCTCGCACACCCCCAACGGGGCACCTGGCCCACAACCCAGGCATGTGCCCTGACTGGGAATCGAACCTGCGACCCTTCACTGAGCCACGCCAGCCAGGGCGTACCTACCATTGTCTTCTTTTAGGGCCCGAAGCACATACAACGACTTCACACAAGCTGTGTTCCCCAAGACATACCTGAATAAATCAAGAATCAGGAGCCAATTTTTTTGAGAAACAGGGTTTTTTACAGGGAGGCAGTCCACTGGTTAACACAGGGATGGGGTGGTGGGTCAGAAGGATCTGGACTTAGATCCGCTGGGCTACTTACCAGCTGTGTGTCTGAGGCCTTTCCTCCAAAAGGTGAAGGTAACCCAATACGGAGGTTGCGCAAACGGGGCAAAGCACGACAGTACCTGCACATGACGTCTGCGGCCAGGGCCCGGGAGGCGGCAGTGAGGTCGCTCGTGTTCACAGAGGCCTCGGCTAACACGACCCTGCGGGGGACGGGCAAGTCTCTCGGAGAAGACTGCTGTCCAGTCGCCGCTGCTGGGATGCAGCTGAGTCCTGGTCACCGCTCCACGACACTGGGGCCTCCTTACGTTAGGGACATAATGTGGCGACACTATGTTTATCTGATAGAAACACTGAGTGAGCTCACGAGAGGGGTCACTTTCACTATGTGCTTCAACTCAGAGAGAAGAGCCAAAAGTACCCAACGTCTTACTCAATTTCTAGCATGTTCTGTGAGGGCCTTGAAAAATAAATGTCCCCCTTTCAAATCATTTCCCTTCCCTCTACTGTTTACAGAACAGTAAATTTGATTACGCAAGTTCTCGGGATGAAACCCAAACCCAGAGCGGTCGTATTTGGTGCCCTCTGCTGGTCTGCGAGGGTAACGCGGGGCGGGTGGGCAAATGTAGGTTCACAGCCGTTTCTACGGAAAACTCAGTAATTAATAAATAATAAGGCGAGAATAAACTCGCGCACTCACAACTGCAAACCTACTTTTGCCCTACTCTGTACTACCTGAGACTAATAGTTCATGATCACCTAAATGTTTATTTTCATGAACTTGACTATAAAGATATTAACAGCATTCCACATAAAGACAAAAACCATAGTTTCAGCTCTTTTATAGATCTGACAATTAAAAGCAATTTTTTGCCTACTTTCTATTTTTAACCATTAATTATCTTGGGGTTCAAATCTAGAAATTTTTGTTTTTGTACAAAGGCTGGCTGCTCTCCATTTTTTTCAAAATGGTTACCTTAAGATTCTGCTGCTTCTATATTTAAGGCTGAAGTCCACTGAAAACATCCAAATTTGCAATATCTTGTATTTCCTTTACATTTTTTCCCTTGATATTTTCACTAATTTTTGTAATCACATAATTTACTTCCAAACTTACGGGGTTTTATATACTAATTTAACTGTGAGCCACTTTTTTGTATCCAAAGTCTTAGATTATGTACATGAAAACTAATTTATTAAACCTTGGTACACAAAGATGAACATACCTGGATAGCAAGCTCATATGAAGAATGAAGTTACAAAAAAGTCAGTCATTAAAATTGATGTATGTAAATCACTTACAAAAATACCCCAAGGGGGATAAAGCTGTTCATCCCTGATTTTTCTCATTTGGTTGTTGAAGTTGAAATATGAATTTAAAATGGTTAGGCTTTTTTTTAAAAAGTGATATATTAAACTTATTAATTAGCAAAATGTAGAAAGGGAAAGCAATGTACAAAAGACAGATAAAAACCATCACTCTTGGCGGACACTCACAATCCAAAAATAGTATAAACCTTCACAAACTATCTCTAAGCAGCTCGTACTTACGTTGCCCCCCAAGTTTCTATCAGTGAGAATAAAAATATAGGAAACCAGCAAGCCCGATCTTTCCATTCATTAAAACAGGCCTGACTTCAGGCCACAAGGCAGCCCTGGACAGGTTTTTGAACACGGGAGGGACAAACAGGAAGACAGCTGTATGTGTCCACTTGGCACTAATGACCAGAATCTCGACGCTACGTCAAGCAGTTATTCAGAAGTCTTCTTGTTTTTCTGCTGGTTTCGGGGCGAGTTCTTTAACAAGTTTCTTATCCTGAGGTACATTCCAGTAGATTCTGCCATATTCTCAAACTCAAACGGCGTTATTCCCGTGGCGAACTTGCTCATGTCAGGGATCGGACTATGGACTTTGGTGGCCGTGGAAGGACTGGTGTCCACATGTAGCAGCTTCTGGCTGCCTCCATTCCTCTCGTCACAGTTCGACACAGCACCGCCATTATCGAGAGCACCTGTGGGGTCCATCAGAGCGGGCTCTTCCTCGTCCTGACAGAGCAGTGTTGCCTCAGACTCTGGACTGGAGGAATGGTCGACTTCCGATCTCTTCGTACGAGTGTCCGGCCCCTCGGGCTCCCCTGGCACCTGCTTTTCAGAGGGTCTGCCTTCTGGGACAGGGAGGTCCAGCTCGTTGGGACAAGGTGAAGAGGCGACCGAATTTCCGGTTAAAGGTGTGTCAACAGGAATATCAGAATCGCTGTTTATGCTTTCGGCCTGCTCCAGGGCCGCCCAGATCCGCCTCTGCTGCTCTTCTAGTTCTTCCAGAGTCAGTGTGTCCTCGTCCACAGGCGCGGACGCTGTCCTGGTCTGCGGCGAGTCACCGGGAGTCAGTGGCGGGGTGCCCTTGGGGAGTGGAGGTGTGAAGGTGTGGGGAGGGGTTGCCCGTGGCAGCGGGGGAGGAGTGCCAGGGGGCAATGGGGGCTGAAACTGGGCAGTCTCCATGCTTGGAGAAGCATGCGGGACCTCTGCGTCTGAAATAAGAAAGTTAACATGTATTACTGTACTTGAACTCAGGGGTGGTCAGAGGTTCAATGGCCAAAAACAACTGGCTTGAGGGGAAGACTCGGTGGATACTCATGCCCTGTCCATCACAGCTCATGTCCTCATGCCACCTGAAAAGGACACCTGCAGGGAGAGCTGTGGGACCTTCTGGTGCCAGCAGCTGTAACCAGCCCCTGGGAAGTCCATTTTCATGTCATGTGCACCGTTTCAGAGCCGGGCACGGGGAACAGCAGCATGGTGGCACGGAGCAATTTCTAGGTAGTCTGCTGTAACTGAAGACGGGTTCGTGGAAGAACACAGAACGCCTGGCCGGAAGTGTGGGCTGGCCGGACTGCTGAGTGTGGGGAGTGCCAGGGGAGACAAAGACGAGCCGGTGAAGCAGGACTACCCCCTGGCTTATTTCCTAATTCTGTGTCTCTAGTCTGGACTGTTTGCCAGAACTGTGGGTTCAAGTAGCTAACGGGTCAGGTCAAAGCCACCAAGATGTCCCACAGACACCAGCCACAACAGATCCAACCTGTCCAAAACAAAGGGTCTCTTTCTAAAACCGGGACTCTCCTATTTGCTGTTCTCACCAAGGGCACCAGCAATGGTACCTGGGCAGACTCCAAACCTGAAACCTGCTGGTCACCTGGGAGTCCTTCCAAGGACTTGCCACACCCAGGTCTTTGGCTCTCTGGGGCCCTCTCTCTCGTAGACTGACACAGCCACTGTGATATTTCAGGGCATCCCTGTTGGCCAAGAACAGAGACAGCTCCGCCTCTGGGCTCCTCTTCCTTGTCCCCGCCCCCCCCACCAGCCTTCACTCTGAAACAGAAATCTGCTCCTTCCACCGCATGAGAAAGCCTCCAGTGCCTTCCCATCCCCTACAAGATGATGTCCAATGTCCTCTGGCCCTCGGTGACCAAGAATTCATCTACTTCCATCAAGCCATTTCTCACTGCCTGGTTAAACTCCAACTGTCACTCTGTTGTTGGCCTGATAAATGACATTGCATGTGTCCACATTTGCATCTCCCATTGTGTCAACCCCCCTGATGCTGCTCCTCTCCCTGGTGAATCCCTGAATTCAACCCAGAGGGTGCAGCTCAAGGCCACTCTTGACAAAGGTCTGACTTCATCCAGGACAGCTGCTCAGTACCCCTTTGTGCCACCTTTTCCGCCTGTGATCAGCTCAGTGGTAGCACCATGTGGTCCCTGGGCTAGGCATGCATCACTAGGGCCAGCACATCTCTACTGGAACGGCGTGTGTGCATCTGCAACCCTGGGTGACAGAGAGCGGTCACGAAGGGCAGCGGTCGAGTCTTACGAGTCTTCCTGCCCTGGGGTCTGCAGAGAGGCCTGGAACAGCACACGTTCAAACACTCTGGAAAACTCAACTGGGTGACATGGAATCGTGACCGTGGTGCAAAACCAGTGCGCACTGTACTGAGCGGGCAGTGAGCTCTGCGAGGGGAGGAACAGGCTGCCACCCAGATTGTAAGAAATTGATGCGCTCAGGACAGCAAAGAGCGGATGAAAGCTGAAAGGACACCAAACGAAACGATCAGTTCTAAGGCCACCAAGAGCGACCGGGTAAGAGAGAAAAGCAATTGCGGAAACACTTAGGGTGCTGGTCACTGGCTAGAAAAATGAAGGCCGAGGTTCAGGGTGGATGGAATTTCTCAGCCTGGGTCACAAGAGTAACACTGTCACTGCGCCCTGACTGGTGTGGCTCATGGGGTTGGGCATCGTCTTGCAAAAACCTAAGGGTCACCAGTTAGATTCCCAGTCAGGGCACATGCCTGGGTTATGGGTCAGGTCTCCATCAGGGGGCATGTGAGAGGCAACTGATAGATGTTTTTTTCTCTCTCTCTTTCTCCCTCCTGATAGATGTTTTTTTCTCTCTTTCTCCCTCCCTTCCCCCTCTCTAAAAACACAAGTAAGTAAATAAATAAATAAAATATTTTTAAAAAGGTAACAATGGGATTAACTAGGTTCCTGGTTCCCGCCTTCACTCAGAAACCTTGGCTCTGGCCTTTGGTGACACTGAGACATGTGGGCTCCGGAGCATGATTCCGTCTGGGACAAGTGCTTCCGGGTTTGGGGACACGGCTTGTTTTCAAATTCCCTAGGTGATTTCCAAAGGCTGTACAATTCCATGTTTTCTGTGAACTCCTTGGCCGTGACGAAAGTGAGGCCGCAGATGCTAGAAGCCCGGCCCATGGACTCTGCTCAAGCATCAGCACTCCTGTGGCTGAGACCGAGCAGAGCAAGCGACGGGGGAGAATGGTTTGGGGGCTTTATTTCCGACTTTGAGGCCACTCATGCAAAACAATTTGACCTTGGACTCAAGTTCTCTTGAACTTTAAGGGAATTTCATCTGTGACCTTTAAATTCTCCTCTGGAATTTGAAAATGGGGAAGGGGAGGTTTCACATTCAAGTTTGGGACAATTTATACAGCTCGCATCTTGTTATTTGAATATTTGTATGTGTTTAGTCTTAATGCTGCCCTTTAATCCCACTTCAGGACCTCCAACACGCTATACAGGACCAAAGCAGCTGGCGTACATAATATAGGGTGGAAAACAGCCTAAGGCATGAATTTCAATCTTGGATTCAGAGTGGCCTTGTAGTTTATCTAAGTAACACAAAGTTCTGATCCATTCCTTCTGGGGGCAAAAATCTACTCATCAGAACCAGAGGGAAACCCAAAGGTACTGGGAGTGGGGGAGGGGGACTCTACAAGGTGGAAGTGTGACTGTCCTGATATACTGCTGACCTGGTGGAAAGAACTGTCCTGGTGCCGCCTGACCAGGCCCCATGAGTCAGCCCACAGGGTTGAGAGAACAGAAAGCTAGGGGAGTCGAAGGCCAAGGCCTTAGCTCAGTCCTGGGCTTCCCGCAGGACAGGTTTTCCTCCTGGCCTCTCTTTCCTGGGAAGAAGCGACTTACTGAATTAACACAGTCTTGCGGGACTTGCGGTGGTGAACACAACACAACACAAAACAACACACAGATGACATGTCACGGGACTGTACACCTGAAACCTATCGTTTTGTGAACCGTCACCCCAATGAATCCAGCGAAAAGGTAAAACAAAACAGAAGAAAAGCTGGCTAGAGTAACTGGGAAGCCTGGCTGGGCTCTGCCCTCCTTCCTCATGGACCAAACTGCCAAAGGGGACACGTCCCACCCATCTCCGCGCTGCCCACCCGAGGGGCCAGCCCAGACCAGGGACTGTGCGGGCAGAGTGATCAGAGACCCAGGTCTGCCTAACTCAGGAGTCAGCTCACGCCAAGCTGTGCCTTCCAGCCCAGCCCTAATCAGCGACAGTGCTGAAGCGCTGGTCTCCAAGGGTAAAATAAGAGTTCCTACTCAGCTGGTGCTCAGAAAGAGTTCCTCTTTCCTATGGAACTCAGGAGCGCACAAATTTGTCCCGCCTTCTCCGGGAAAGCAAACGTGACCCGAAACCTACCCGAGTCGAGCTCCATGTCGGCGGGGGAGGCCGAGCTGCTTTCCTTCTTCTGCTTCTTGGGACTGCTGGGGCTGGGCTGGGACGAAGACCGCTTGGAGCCGGACCTCGCACTCGGCTGATGGAAGAACCAAACCTCAGTCAGATGGGGGGCGAGGGACGAAACTCCGTCCGGTCACTTAAACAAGACGTAGAAAGCCAGTGTGGGGCCAAGTCTGGGTAACTGGTGAATGCAGCTACCTCTTTCCTTCTGAGTCATCAGAAAACAAAGAGAGCTTTTATACAAAGCAAGAGAGGCAATAAGATGCTAACGCATCACAAAACCCCGAGGACACATGCCCTAAGCGTTTACGGAGGACCCTCTGAAAGTCCCTTTACCGCGTGGAGGTTGGCAGTCAGGTAGCTGGCGAACACATCCTTCTGCTGACAGGCCTGCATCGGGATGGACCCAAACATCCTCCACTCCTAACGATGCGGAGAGAAGGAAAAATCAATCTCGTGCTTTGAGATTTTGCTCAAGGGAGGTCTCAAATCACATTTCTGCTTCGTGTGCGACTTTTCCTTTTGGGGGGAATTCATGAAAATAATGGTGCCTTGAAGGAAAAATCCTCACCCTGCCTACAGAGGACGAGGACCAAACCCTGAAAGACAGCTTCACACTCACTGGCCCCAGAGCGTTCTGCTTACAAGCAGGCGGTATGGGCAGCACCTACTCGGTCTCCCATGGGCCCCGCGGGCCGATCCTCCCCCGCTGCTCACTGCTCCCAACTCGTTTCCTTGAGCTCAGTTTTCCACCTCCTCCCTCCCTTTCCAAACTGACCGCTCATCTGCAAGGTTCGACTTTTCTCTCTTCACCAACAGCACACTCAACAGTGACTGTCACTTAGAATCGCTCTGGCGATTGTCACACCTACAGATTCCAGGGACTGCGTTGGTTAGGTGTAAGGGAGGGACCGCGGGCATCTGAAGGGGATACTGGTGAGGGCTGGGTCTCAGACCCACTTCCAGAGGCACTGATGGTTTGCACCAGGCAGTATAGCCCCAAAGTAGCCCGCGCATTTCTTTTTTAAATTAAAACACCGCTGCCACCATCACCACGACAGCCAACTGTCGAACCCTGATACGTGAGAGTTGGAAAGAGTGGTAAGTGCAGGAGCTGTTCTCGCACAGACTGAAAAGTTTTACTTTGAGGGGGAAAAGGGAGAAAGAATAGGAAAAAGTGATGGTACACTTAGATTTATTAGAGGCAGAAATTCACTTTCCAAGTAATTCTGTAAAATTTATAAAACTGCCTCAGAATCATCCCATATTTCAAAAAAATAATTTTTAAAATTTTAGGGTAACTTTAGATTTATAGAATTAACTATTCTATTTTAGTTTCTTTTCATAGAACATAAAATAAAAATAAACTATTATGGGTTTTTTCTTTTTTGATGAATATAAGATTTCACTTAAGATTCTAGTCAACATAAAGGAAACGAAAAAATTAAACACTTAAGTAACACATTTACTTCTCGATGTAACAGTAATTGCTACATAAGCTAACATTTTGAACAATCTACACATCTCAAAAGAATAATAAAAAACAATATACTTACATCTGGAATGCCTCTGGGAGTAGAGATATTAAAACCTGGATAGTTTACCAATTTCGAGAGATCGTAAGTGACATTTCGATTCTGTTGAATCTCTCCAGCTTCTGCTTCCCCATCAGCGCCATCTGTCACAGACCACGGGAGGAGTTAACACGCTGGATGCCGATGTCAGTCCTCTCCAGGCCACACGGAGGCCCGGGAAGCACTTACATTCACGGCGAGGGCATTATTCTTCGACTGTAGTACATCCGAACCATTACGTCGGAACCGCTGAACACCCACCAAGGCCGACTTCTCTAACCTAACGTTACCTTTTCCATCATACAGCGCAAGCCCCGAGTTCTCCAGTTCGGCCTCTTTGAGCCATCCCGGTGGGTATCCCAGCTGGCGCATTCGATATATAAAAGGCGGAAGGCTCTTGTCCGTCACACCCAGGGCATCCTGAAGTTCCTCACTAAGTGAAAATAAGAGAAGAAACACTACTGGATTCTGGTTTGGATGAAAACACATGCGGTCCCAGTGTTTTAAAACAACTCTGTCTCGCATTACACAGCTGGTGGCATGGTGCCTATCAAATACACGGGGTCTGTCCGGAAGAAGTCCAGCCATTGTTAATACAAGAGAACGGTTTGCACGACATCACTGTAACCTGGCAGCCAAGGAGAGGGGACTGGAATGTGCAAGTGTGACCAATGACGACTTCAGTGCACTAGTCAGTGGGGGCGGTAGACACCCTCGAGTGGGCATGTGTCCTGTGTGGCCATCGCATTCAAAAGACTAAGTAGAGCAACGGGTCTGCAACAAATTTTGCGTTAAACTTGAACTTTCCTGCACAGAAACTTCTGGGATGATTCAGAAGGCCACAGCTGTGGGCAACTGGTGATTGGCAGCTTCATCACGACAATGCACCTGCTTATGCATCATGTCTTATGCAGAGTTTTTTGGCGAAACATCAAATCACCCAGGTGACTCAGACCCTACAGCCCAGATTTGGTGCCCTGTGACTTCTGGCTTTTCCCAAAACTAAAATCACCTTTGAAAGGGAAGGGATTTCAATGAGATTCAGGAAAACATGACAAGGCAGCTGATGGTGACTGGGAGAACTGTGTGAGGTCCCAAGGTGCCTACTTTGAAGGGGACTGAGGGGTCATTGTCCTATGTACAATGTTTCTTGTATCTTGTATTTTCTTCAATAAATGTCACTATTTTTTACGTAACGTCACTGGATACCTTCTGGACAGACCCCATATAGTTAAGATTTCAACAACCATTTTCAAATGAATTTATGTATATTCTCTAGAGCCTTGCTAGAGAAAACTTATATACTGATAGTTACCCTAAAAACACAGAATGTTTCAAATCCTGAGGAAACAGAAAGGACCACCTATGGTACACTGAGAAGAGGTACCTGATGACCCCGGGCTTGAACCTCCCGAAGCGTTCTTCTACCTCGTCCGCGTGGTAGCGCTGCTGGAAGCCCTGGCTGTTGGCCTCCCCGCAGGCGTCCAGGAACTCTTTCCTCTTCTCGCTTATGCGGGCGGCGTTCCGAGGCTAAATCGCAACATGTTCGAAAAGAACAGTGTCAAGCACTTTAGAAATACACGTGTGGCACAAGTAATGCCCCCACTTTTTATTACAAAATCTTTTATTACAAAATTCTAAGCATGTAATTCTGTAACACAATAATAACACTCAAGCACACCATATGACATTTTCGGTGAAATGTTCAAATTAAAACTATCATTATTACTAACCCTACCAACCACACTCCAGCAAGCTTTGCTTCTGCCAGACCCCATATTTCGGAAATTAAATAAAAAATGAGCACTTTAGGGCAAGCAAGTATTTGGTTCTTATGTATGCGTAACAAGTATGAAACAGGGTGGATATTTTAGAAAAATAAGCGAGAAAGAGAAGCAGTCACTTTAGTTTCTTATCTCAAATTATCATAACATAAAATCAAGTTTTTAGAATAAAATGTTTGAAAATTAACTCTCCTAATGCTCATTCGTCTCAAATACAGAGTACTCTACTAAATTTTCAAAAAATCTAATGCCTTCAAATTTAAGCATGAACTTGAAAAGGTTTCAAATTCAAGGAGCACAGGAAGGATCTTCACACCACACGATGCCACGAATATGCTGAAAACATCAGAAAGCTCTGGTTCAAAGACAGTTTTGTACAGGAGAAAAACTTACCATTGGGCAATCCTTCATTTGATGTTCTTCAGACCCACAATTGAAACAGTGAGGCTTTGGCCTATTTGGTCAAAAAACAAAGATTTCATAATGTAAATGAAAATCTAAAAAGCAAATCGATAACATCCTAGACGACAGTAAAGTGCATCGGAGAGAAGAAAGCACGTCGGCCACAGACTTCTAAGATCTGCCATGGGTACACTTTCACCTCCCGCACTTAGGGATTCAGACGAACAGTGCTTTCAGCCAAAACCCGATGTTCCCAACTGATCTGCCACCTCCGGGTTTTGTCAGTGTTTGCACCAGGGGAGCCGAGGCAGACAGACCATGCTTCCTTGGGCATCGTCATGGAAAGGGGCGGGGGTTCAGGGGCAGCCACACACTGACAGCAACAACCCAACCCTTCCGCCCCCCAGACACACTAGGCATGAACCCGGGAATTCCCATAAACACACGATCAATTTAAACGGTTAATACAGGTCTAAACATTAAAATTACAGCTTAACCTGTAATTCATTTATAGTAAGCCAGCAATAGAGAACATTAACTTTTCAAGCTAAAAGACTTTATCATTTGGTTACAAAGCAGAAAGAAGAAAACAAAAACCGCTCCCCACACAAACCTTTTTGCCTTTACTTGTATTTCTTGCCCTTCTAGGGAAACAATGTGGCTGAAGACTTGCTGGTACCTTTAGCGAGTGTTATTAAGGAATGGTTATCATAGTCTGCAAACTGTGGTAAGTTTTTTTTAAAGGTGATTTAATGGCAAGATGCATAAAAGATCTTCATTCACTATGTAGGATACTTGGGTATTTCCCATCCTTCGGTAAGCTGAGGGTTTTCATTTAGTAGCGGTTGCCCCAATTTATCAAGGCAAAAATTAGTAAAATACAGGACACTTCCTACAACCTGCAGAAAACAAGTAAAAAAATATTGCTATTTAAGCAGGAGGGAAAAAGCATTAAATAATTTAAGACTATGATTGCTTCAACAACTTATTTTGGATAAAATTATTAGGAATAATAATCAACTCCCTCATTAAAAGAGCCAGATTCTGATGTGAAAGTTAAGAGCCACCGATGTCGATCAATTTCCCTGCACCTCCTCGGCCGGAGCTACTCCCTCCCACGTGTGGCTCGGCACCTTCAGCCGCACCCTCTCCAGACTCAAAAACTGAAGCTCATCCTCAGCCCTGGCTTCTCCCTCCGACTCCCCATTTCTCTGCTTCCCGTGCAGCAAGACGCTTGGGAAAGTCGACTACATCCACTGACTCCACTTCTTTCCTCCCAGTCCTTCCTTTTCCCTCCAATTTTTTGGACAAATTTCATACAGAAAAGTTGAAGAAAGGGTGCAGTGAACACTCATGGACCCTCCATCTACATTTCACAATCGCTCACTGACAGCTGTGTACACGCATCTTCTCCCACACACACACTGACTTTTCACTGAACCATCTAAACGAAGCCACCACCATCATCACAGCCCAAACTAAGCCTTTATTTTCTCTTGCCTGAGATGAATACAGTAACTTCCTAAATGGTTTCCATCTTCGATTTTCGTGAGACTTCACCCCTACATACTGCAGTATGAGCCTTCTAAAAATAAGAACGTTCTACAAACCACGATGCCATTAGAAAACTGTTAACTCCTTAGTATCATCGCTATCCAATCTGTATTGTTTTCCCCAGCTGTTCCCAGCATGCCCGGTAGACCTTTTCTCCCGCCAGGCCAGCACCTGAGTCGGGGTCACAGACTGCACATATGTGCTACTTACTGTTAGGGTTTTAGTCTCCTTCAATCTGCAACAGTCCCCCCACTTCTGCTTTTTAATTCAAACGACACTGCCATTCTCTCACACGTGTCCAGGACGGCTTCTTTCTGTCCCTCACATGGCACTAAGCTCCTTGACAATGGAGCACCCCCATGGCCCCTATGCAGCCAAACTCAGCGGCCAGTTCTCAGTCTTCACTTTAACCTATCAGCTGGTATCCCTTCCTTCTAGAAACTTCTTCTTCCCTTGCCTTCCACAACACCATTCTCTTGGTTTTCTTCCTACCTCGCTGGCTAATCCTCCCCATCTTTTTTGCTTAGATCCTTCCCATTTCTCCATGTTCTGTAAGGCTCAGCCCTTGGTCCCCTCTCTGCTGTCACTCTCTCGGTGGCTCCAGACCCATGGTGTGAGATGGAATTTACGTGCTGACAATCCCCAGGACCCGGTTCTGACCACTCCTAACCTCCAGCCACGCACGTGCAAGTGCCAACTTGACAGCTCTCCTGGGTGTGTGGAGGCGCCTCACACTCACCTGTTTAAAAGTGCACCGACTCCCACCTCCCGAACCTGCTCCCCCTCCAGCCTCTCCCATCACAGAAGAGGCAGGGACACCTTCCCGTCGCCCAGGACAAAAGCCAGAGCCATTCTGACTACTCTCCTTCTCAGGCTCTCCATTCAGTTCATCAACCTACTCAATCAGTTCTACTTTCAAAGTATACCTGGGTCAGAAACCACTTCTTGCCCTGACTGGTGGGCTCAGCGCATCGAGTGCCATCCTGCAAACCAAAGGGTTGCCGGTTCGTGGCATTCCAGTCGGGGCACGTGCCTGGGTTCCAGGCCAGGTCCCCAGTAGGAGGCATGCAAGAGGCAACCACACCTTGATGTTTCTCTCCCTCTCTCTTTCCCTCCCTTCCCCCCTCTAGAAAAAACAAAATCTTTTACAAAAAGAAACCACTTATTGCAGCACTACCATCTTAGTCTAAGCTGCTGTCTCATCTCGCCTGAGATGAGTAACTTCCTCACTGCCTTCCAGCTCCCACATGCAAACAACCACAGGCTCTTCCCGCAGAGAGCCAGTTCTTTTAAAAATTCAAGTCACATCAAGTCACATTTCCACTTGAAAGCCTCCAACGGCTTCTCGGCCCACTCAGGGTAAAACCCAAAGTCCTCATGGCAGCTGGTAAGGCAACGCCAGGAGTCAGAGCACCCGCGGCCGGGTCAGAGGCACGGACTCAAAGCCTGGCCGCACCACTCCCAGCTAAGGGGCCGCTGACGAGTCACTTAGTGTCCTCGTCTGTAAAATGCAATGAGGAACAGTATCCTCCTGAACATCTGTAACGAGCTCACAACAGCACTGGCCACATGGTGGACACTACGCGTCTGCTTCTGCCCCAGGGCTTCCCACTCGCTCCTCCGGCCGCCAGGAACCCTCCTCACTCACACTGCGGTAAGGTCACTCCCGCACACCCCTCGCTCTGGCTCAGAGGCTGTCACTGAGGACTCATGACACAAGCCAAATGCCCCTCAGCTGCTTGGCCTGCTTTATGTTTCTTCAGGGGACAGCCGTCCCCCACTAGGATGTTACTCAATGAGGGCAGGGACTTTGCCTTTTTTTTCATTACTGTCCCTGGAACCTAGAACAGTCCACGGTCCAAAGGAACATTTAGAAAGTATTTATCAGTATTTATAGAAGGACAAATTTCACAAGTGCAGAAAATTCCCAGTTTCCAGGCAGCTGCCACTTTAAATCCCAGAATCTCCCGGTAGAAGGGAAACGAAAGCAATCTAGTTCAAAGTCAGAGACCCTTCCTTCAGGGCCCGATAGCACCGCAATCTTCACATGACTCCGGTAACATGGAACTCACTCCACGAAAATGAGCAAACTGCTTCCTTTCTCACCGCCTGGCAGAGAGAGATTCCTGTTTACTAAATGCTGAGTTGAAACGAGCCTTTTTGTTCTCAACCCGATCGCTGGGCCTCGTCCTGCCCCTTGGAACTATACAGGGTGATCTAAGACGACACCTTTGCCAACACCAGCCTTTACTACAACTGCAGAGATGTGGCATCCCTTGTTAAATACTCTCAGTGAGATTTGTGGGCTCTTCGTTATCCCGGCAGGCCCATCCTCACAACTGTGGGTTACCAATGTCGCACAATACTTCATAAACATGAAGACTAGTCTTCCTTTAATAGAGTCCAAGATTACATCATCATCTTAAAAAAATCTTAAGTTGCAAAATCACACCACAGTATCGCACTGACATTGCTGGATTCTGCACAGGCACCAAAAAAAGGCCTAAACATAGGTTCATTCAGCTTCTACTTTTTGCCTGTTATTTGAGTCTGGCAACATTTTAAATTTCACACCTGCCATCTGTTACGTTAGCTGTTTATCCCTCTCAACTTCAACCGTTTATAAGTTCAACAAGTGTGCCTTCTGCACCTTCCTCCAAGTTCTTGAAAATAAACACAAAGAGGGTGGCCAGGGAGGCAACAAAGTCCACCAGACAATGTCTGGTGTGTCCCACGTCACAGTAAAACAGCCGTTAAAAAGCAAACTACAGTACCCAGGGGCCGAGGCCCACGCTGTTGTCTGCAGCAAACGCAACGAACGGGTGCGTGCTCACTCAACACACACCGCGCTACCGCTCACGCGGTGCCCGGCTGACCCAGGACGGGAACAAATGCCCGAAGGTTCTAAAATGCCCAAACTTACACTGAAAGCTTCCTTGTCGTTTTTAACGGCACAGGGCTCCTCTACTTTATGGTCCTCTTCCAGCATGACACTGGACGGCTGACACACGGAAAAACACACAGGACAAGTATTAGCATTTGAACATACTTTATTTTCTAATACTATCACTCAGGTGTATAAAAACTGGAATTCACTGTTGTCATAATTAGCGTAAGTTAAGTTTAGCTAGGTAGGAATGCTCATGAAACTTCACAAGTAACAACGTTTAAAAATTTAAAAAGATGTACAAAAGATACATCTTCTGAAGCGTTAGCATACACTCTGGCTTCTGTGTTAATGAATATTAATTATGGGACTTTCAACACTTAAACTGGCAAGGCAGATTTTAGCTGATCTTGCAACCAGATAACCAGAAAGATTAAAAAATACAACTTTACGTTACTGGTCAATGTTAATGTAACTTTCACCAACCTCAAGCCACTAAAAAAATTCTGAAGTGTACCTTGAATCAAAACTTTAATTATATTTAGTATGGTTTTGATTTTCCGTTTCTTAAATCTTTAAAAATTCTATCTAGGTGAAAACTAAGGTGACTTACAATTTTAATTAATCAGAATACTCTGTTTCCTAACCTCAGAGGATAAACAGCCAAAGATCCTTATCTGAGAGACTCTACTTACCTTAATTTCTAATTTTAAAAAAGCCCCAGAAAACATAATTCTGATTTTTTAAAACATAAATTCATGCTCTAATATTCACATAGTAAAATTTCTCAGATTTCTTTAGGCACACTATTGATTTTTTTTCTTTAAACAGGTACAGAACAGTGCATAAACTTTTGGTTTTAGAAAAAAAGAATCCATATTTTATAAACTTCAGAAATATGGATTTTTTTGTCCTAAAATTAATTTTCTACACAAACCCCCATGTCCAAGTTAGGGAATGAATAAAAACAAGCTTTTGACTCGGCACAGCCGGGTGTGACTATGAGCCCCAGGGGAAAAGGCACCACTATCCAAAAGCAAGCCCCAGGGCCCAGCGGGGTGGGCGGGGAAAGAGGCGGCTCGCTGAAAGATGGGGGAGGGGGGGACAGACAATGTCCATCATTTTGGTTTTGATTCAGGAGGATCCTCGTGGCCTAATAATCAGCAGTGAAAAACATAACCTACTAATCTTAAAGTCTCTTAAGTTTGAAATACCTGGGGCAAAAGATTAAAGGAAGTCTTTTCCACATCATTTTTCTGCTGTTCCTCAAATCTTTTTACTAAATTTGATACAAATTCCTCTATTTCTTGATGGTATTGCCTGCATGAGAGCACAAAACGGTCAGAACTGAGACAGAGCGAAACAGGGAACAGGCGGAAGTCTTACCCATTACTATGTCACGTGTGACTTTTGTCACTTTGTTGTGCAGGTTTATCAAGTCGCTGACTCACTCAGGATCTATTCCAGGGAAACCACACCTTGGTGCCAAGTTAACAAAATGATAACCTAACACAGTGCTGGGCATGAAACAGGTGGCAAACGTGTGCACTAAGAATAAACGGATTTATAGATTTTGTGTATTTGGCTTTTGCAAGCGTAACGCGTGTAAGCGGTTCGATAACAGAAGTAAAAGGGCTGGGTAATGAAAGGCCTCCCCCCACCCTGCGTGCTAGCCACCTATTTCTGCCACGCAAGACGACCCATGCACTCGCTTTTCCACATGCTCTTCCCAGGGACCCTCTACGTGCACATGAGGAAACACCACGCAACTACTAAACCGGGAAAAAATAGAACCAAGATGCAGGGCGAGAGAAACCACTGAGGTCTGCACTCTCCAGCTCTCCAGGTCAAGAACCACTTTCACCCCATGGTCTCCACTCAGTCTCAGGTCAGGGGGCGTCACAGGTGCCCAGCTTGGACTGCAGCTGGGCACCAACACCCTCTTCACAGACCTCAGGGTCTGTCAGGTCGCTTTACCTCCGACGTTCTCGGTTGTCTGCCGGTGACACACCAGCGGAGTGGTGCAGAAGTTAGACTGCCAGGGGCTGGGTGGACGTGGTTTCTAATCTGAAGGTGACAACGGTGCCCAGCACCTGACTGCTGCTACCCTCGCCGTCCAGCTGCCCCACCCCACAGAACACAGTTCCCCCTTCTGCTGGGACAACGCAGGGAATGGGCCTGCCGCACAATCGGATGCTCTTGTTCATGGATCCTGTGACCTGCTCCACCTTGCCCAGCACAGAGGGTGATGTGCTGAAGTGACATGGGAGGGGGCAAGCAGCGATCTGTAATGTTTGTCACCTTTCTCTGAGCAAGAGCTTCACAGCAGTCTAGCAAGCACCACGGGGATGAAGTCACAGGAGACCCAGCCCGTTGGAAGGCTTTTTGCAAAGGTCTAGCTTTGATGTTTGAAAATGTATCAGGAGGAGAAGCTCTGAAGGGAGCCCACAGGGAACACTGTTTGTTACCTGATGTGGGGGAGAAGGGCACACACTGTGGTTGTGCAGGTAGTTTTTTGTTTTATTTTTTAATTAAAGGCTATTTTTTGGGCCTCACAGGGGCTCGTTTCGCTGCTTAGGAGGTGGTTACTACACATCCTGTTTCCCAGTGAAGAGACTGGTGTGCGGCCAGCGTCAGTGACCTGCCCAGGTTCACATGGGTAGGAAGAGACCAGATTCAAATTCAAGTGCACCTGACTCTAATGTCCTTGCTCTTCATCACGATGCCATAAATGATAAGCAATAAGGATGGTGTAAGTACAAATGAAAACAACATTCTTAGAGAAGACATTGTTTCATAAACACATAAATTCATTACATTTAGAAAAGGGAAAATGACTTACTTTGAGATAACATTGTTCATAAATAGAATCTGTAATAAAGGTCCATCTAACTTAGAGTTGTTCACCAATATTCCACTAAAACAGAAAACATACTCTTAGAGAAGTTAAAGTAAAACTTGCATATGTACATATAAACCAATAACCTATATAATCCTGAAGTACCAAAGATCATATAATATTTTAAAGAAGATCTGGAACCACCAAGAACTCCAGTTTTCTCAAGAAAAATCTGCCGCACCACTTCCCCCTCACCACCGTTCCACACAGAGGTATCCCTGATACAACCTATTTTTTAAAATATCTCACAACAAATTAAAAACTGCAGTTAATCTTTCAGTTTTCAACCAAAAAGTTTACCTACTGGTTTTTTCTTTACACATTGGGGAGAGGGAAGAGGGAGTCGGATAAACCAGCAGGTTACCAGGATCTACTGCTGAAACAGTCAGTGGATTTGACTTTGAACTACATAGGAAAATGACACACCGGACAAACAGATGGACAGGCTCTTTTTGGAGGGCAGGCCACCCTGCACTTCCTATCTCAAATCCACGACTCCACAGCGCAGACGTACAAAGCACCCGGCTCTGCAAAACCCAGAAGTGGGATGCAGCTTGGAAGCCTGCGATGCATCTCTTCGGTAACCTGGGACCAGCTGAACCCCTCTCTAATTCTGCCTCACCTGCCTCATATGCCTCTCCCTGGGCAGCATGTGAAACACGTCGGTCTGTATTTAGAATTGTTCTCACAAGCAGAGAAATTAAAGGAAAATACAGAAAAGTTCGGAGAACGGTTTCAATTTGAGCAAACTTCAATTTTAAAAAATACACCCTGTTTTTAAAAACCACAGGTTAATTTCAGGGTCTTTGGGTGGAGTCTATTTTGATCAATCAGCTGGGAAAATCTGAATAGGTACTGGGTTGGGAATGTTATCAAGGAGACCATGACCATTATTAGGTGTGATAAGGGTGTGGATGTGCATGAAAAAGTAAATTTAAAGAAAGATAAACGCTAAAATATTTGGGATGAAATGTGTGCATGGGATTAGAAGAAAAATACGGCAAAAATACGGAGTCCGGCACAAATAACGCCCCCCCCCCCCTTTATTACAAAATCATAAGCATGTCACTCTGTAACATAACAACATCACACTCAAGCATGCCGTATGACATTTTAGTAAGTGAAATGTTCAAATCGCTGACCATCTGGTGTGAAACATTCACATACCCTGCCAACCACACTCAAGCAAGCCTTACTTCTGCCGGACCCTATATTAATCGTTAATGTGATGAAAAATGGGCATTAATTATACTGTTCTTTGAAAATTTTCGTAATATAAATAACAAACTCAACGTTTACTGGATATAAAGATAAACTTCTGATCATGATGGTTCCAAATTAAGGGTAAAACCAAGAGACTTAGGGTACAAACTTTATCTAAATAATTTTCTTTCTTTTTCTTCCTTGGTGTTCTGTAGAAATGCTTTATCTGTGACAATGTGGAGGGCACTTATTCTAACTTTTTTTCTTTTTTCATGATACTAAAGCTTACTTTTTTATAAATTGGCAAAGCCCACAATGCTATAGTCATTTGAATTTAGGTGATTATAACCCACTTTTAAATAAATATTTAATGTTAAGTAATCAACTCTATCGGAAAATGTGCTTATCTAAATAAAATACCTTATGATTTTTGAGGAATCGTAGTTACATTCAATGGTTAGTAACTAACCAAAAATTAATTTAGATCCTCAAAAGTGTGCTCACACAGAGGAAGAAAGGTAGGACATGGGGAAATTATTCCAAAGTGCATCTAAATTCTCAAAGTTTACACTTTTAAAAGTCACCAGTGTAGCCAGTCACTCCCACAGGTGTACCCGCCACGAAAAGGTCCCCATGAAACTGCATCAGGCAGCCCCAAATTCTGAGAGCCTGAAAATACCACTCCACCTGGTAATACATTTGTACTTTAACAAATATTTGAGAGTTCAAATTCTACTCCCACAAGTTAAAAATAAAGGATCATTACTTCTGATTTCTTTAGCGTGGGCTGAACAAATAAAAATAAAACAAAAATCCAAGACACCCTTTTTACAAAGACATTATGACTACATATTAATATCAGGATAAAAAATAAAGGACAACTATGGTGTAATTTCAAGATTTCATACCTTGGTCGAGTCAGAATGTTCAATTTTCTTCTAAGTTCCTGATGTTATTACGCGTTAAGGAGTATAACCCTTCATTAAACATTCATGAACATCGTAGAAATCAGCTACAAACTCTCACACTTGCGTTCAAAGACACACAACTACTTGGAGGATGACACACTCAGCTGCTGTTTTGTCCCAGGGCTGGGCATTTGGACCTAAAAACCGAGTTTTCATTTTCATCCCTTCCGACAAAAACATTTAGAAGATACCATCCTGTAGTTCAAAAGAAACTAACAGACCGAACTGAAAACGTTACTCCAACAACGGTGTCCCCTCAACAGTTAGTCACACACTTAAGAAAATTTTCCAAGGCAAAAGCATCATGATATGCAACAAAGTAAACTATTGTAGAATCCAGGATACTTTCAACTCTTCTGGGTTTGTTTGTTTTTTATATAATAACAGGAAAAAGGCAGCGAAACCTAGGTAACTTTCCAACCGCTTTCAGGGATCCTTACAAATTCTAAAAGGAAAACTACCCGAACCAAAATTATCTGTAAATATAGTTTAAAAAAATATCCTAAGACTGTAAATAAACATACTAACAAATCTTGCTAGAAAGCTGTCATCATGTAACTAAAGCCAAATGGAAACATTTGGCGCGTTTTCCCTAAAGCTTTGCACCTTCACCTCGGAAGCGCTTTCAAAGTGGAAGAACTTTAAAACGAGCCCCAAATCTTAAGCAATTAACCATTTCTCTTTGCACTTCTGAAATCCTCAAGGCCACCAAGTTTACATCCTAGGACCATTTGCATCTGCCCAGGGCCTCCCCCCCGCCCCCCGCCCCCCGCCCAAAGAAGAAAAACCCATAAAACAGGTCTACGCCAAGTCTAAGTATCCGGTATGTCCTAATACACAACTGTGACAGGACTACAGCAACTTTACCTAGGCTGCAAACTGAAGTCGCATGACTCCCACAAGTCTCCAATCCAACAGTTGCAACAGTCCGCAATAACCCTAAAAACCGACCCCCGGCTGAGTGCCGGGTAGAGCGAATGGAGTCCGGGATACGAATCCCACACGCAACCCGAACCCCAGGTTCTCAGCCCGCCAGTCGGGGAGAGAAATTACGTCGATCTGCGGCCCTCGTGGAATTTCCGCCCGCGCGCTCCCGGGCTCTGCACCCACCACGCCCGGGTGACGGGCCCTGCATGCGGGAAGGATATTCTCGGCGCGGAGCTGCTCGATGGTTTCCTCGCACTGCAGAAGACGCTCCCGCAGCTCCGCGTCAGCGGCCCCGTTCTCGTTCACCTCGTCGCCGTTGTCGTCCTTGAAGCGGGTGTGAACGGGCTTTGGAAGCGACTCCTCTGGGTGGTCAAACGCCTCGAACAGCTCTAAATCGCCAAAATCCACCTCGGCCGCCATTTTGGGCTGTGGGAAAGACTCGAGAAGAGGCGGAGCTGGCCCCCCGGGCAGGGGGCAGAGGTTGTAGGCCAGCACCGCTCTCTAGGGCACTAAGCGACCCTGAGTGTAGGGTTTTCTTCAAACGTAGGCCTCGGAAGCTGCACAAGGGGCGGGCCAGTCCCAAGAGACTACAACTCCCAGAATGCAATGGCGTCCCTCATACCCACTTCCGAGATGGCGCGGGAGCATGGCATGCTGGGGAGTGTAGTTCCTAGGCGACTGTTAGCTCATTGTTTGCATTGCATACTGGGATTGGTCCTTTTTAAGCGTTAAAAAGCTCAAGTTAAACAGAATGTGTTAAAACAATATGGGTTGTCCTTGTTACGCACCTAAAGCTGAAAAATCGGAACACGACGCATGGTTTATCACAGAATGTGGTGTGCATGCCAAATATCAAAGGACAGAATTAACTCCAGTTTTGCCAAACTACCTTTGCGGTCTTGGACAAGCTACTTCATTTTATTGGGCTTGTTTCACTTTTTTATGAAAAAACCAACTAGATTATTATAGATTTGTCTTGTGGAGGGAAAAGGAGCCACATACTAAACCTGATAAACTCAGGGGAGGCCTGCTTGGCGGCCTTACAAACTAGAGTCCTAAAATAAACACATAGGATGGTCTAAAATTAATATTTTTCTACCTATAGGTAATTTATGGTAGGTAGTGCTGTCCTCGGCGGGTATCTTTTTTGACAAAGGTCAACATTTACCTTTACTGAGCCAGTCTTAATGCTTTTTTGCATCTACCTTTGGACTGTTGGGGTAATTTCCTTTTTCCAGAACCCGCAGGGCACAATCTCCCACCAAAGGAGGAGACTACAGAGCCCCATTGTTATGTTAACTATCCCACACCCACTTCTGTGAAAGAAGTAGGTGTCTATTCATTCGGTTTATCTTTATCCAATCCCAGAGACTTCCCCACTTTGCTTTCTCCTGCCTCCCTCCTCCTTTGACTGTTATAAAATAAGGTGCAAAACTGCCATCCTCTGGAGCATTTTCTCAGTTCAAAGATATTTTGCTTCCCAGCCACTCTTGTCAGTTAGGCTCAGATAAACTCATAGAAATTCTTACAGGTTTGAACCTTTCTTTTTTGATGTTTCTTAGGTTGACAGTCTGTTGCGGCTCTTGATGGTTTCTCTCATAGCTGAGTCCGTATTTAGAAGTAACGGATATTGAAAGGATAAAACGAAAGCAACAAAGCTTACTGAAGGGTTCGATATTAGGGGCTCACAGCCCAGGCATGTACCCCAACCAGGAATCGAACCGGTGACCCTTCATTTCGCAGGCCGGTGCTCAGTCCACTGAGCAACACCAGCCAGGGCAATAAAATATTTTTTAAAAATAATAAAATATGTAATCTAGTTGGGTTTTTACATATATAAAACATGTAATAAAATAAAATCTGTTGGCCCATGAAACTGATTAACCATGAATGACATATAAAGCAACTTGTTTCCATCTCCTTCCACCACCCTACTTCTTAAAGAGTATTTGTTTCCTAAACTTGCAATAAAAGCCAATCAAGTTGAAAACTTCATCTGAATTTGCTGTTTTCCTCAACACCCATACACAACCACTGAATCCTACTCCACCTTCTAAGCCACCCTCAAAGCCAATTGCTCTCCCCTCTCACTGCTCCTCTGACCTCACTTCAGAGTAGTCTAGTTTTCCTGCCCCACTTCCCACAGTGTCTCCTGGACAGCAACCAAGTTCCTGCTGCTGCCAAGGTAGCACCCAAAACACTCATCACGGAGTTCAGGCTTTCAAATGCACAGCATCATAACAGCCAGAAGAAAGGGGTAAGCAAAAGGTTTAATAAAATCAAATCTATGGAGTGTGCCTCCCCTATAAACTTAATTCCAATTGAGCGAAGCAGTTAAATGGCCCCCCATCCCTTCACTCCAATTAATTGCTTCTTAAATTACACAACTACCAATTACCAATATGCTTCCCTCTAGATCTGCACGGTTGAATGTGGTTGCCCCTGGCTACATCTGGCTGGTCTCCATTAGGACATTTTAAAATATAAAACACACACTGGATTTAGAATATCTAAGTATGAAAATGTGAATATAAGAATGTATTATCTCAGCTAAAAATACCCATTACCCGTTCAGCTATTTTAGATGTTGTACTAGTTTCGTTTAAACTTGGCCACTAATTTTTAAATAGCTGTTCCAGATGACTTTAGGATGGATGGTGCCCTTCACTTCTCTAACATACTGTAGAGAAATACAGGAAAGTTACGAGTCTTTAAAAAAAACTTAAAAATACTGATATTTTAGAGAGGGGGAGGGAATAATCTGTGAGAAAACATGGATCAGAGGACTCTTGCGCACCCCCAACTGGGGACCTAGCCCGCAACCCAGGCATGTGCCGACTGGGAATCAAAAGGGTGGGCTGACCTTTCACTTTGCAGGATAACGCTCAACCCACTGAGCCACACAAGTCAGGGCAAAAGATTTTAAATGAAGTTGATTTGATAAGGTGTAGATAAAACTGAAAAATGTGAATGTGTGAGGATGCCAAAATGAAAAATCTTGCTGTCATTTCCCCATAATTTGACTTTGTCACTGAAGCATGACACTCCACAGAATGAGAGTGTTCGGGAAGAATTAAACATTTACCAAAGCACATTAAAAATCTTGCAATATGCTGTAATACACCCTGACACACTGTTGTGGGTTCCACCTCGGGCCAGGGCACAAAGCAGCAACCAGTGACGGCAAGGATGAGCGGAGCAAATCCCTCCCCCGCCCCCACCTCCTTCCTCTAAAAAAACCTCATGGTGTACTCACAAAAGCTCGCCCCACAAGCAACCTGAGACCTAGTAACTCGGTTTTCAAAGGCCGAAGTTTTGCCACTGCCCGTCTCCCCCTTGTTGTACTGCGTCTCCCCCTTGTTGTACTGCGATACTGCACTGAGGCCACCTTCTCCAAAGGACCTTCCTAGGGACAGTTAATAAATTACAAGTTCTGTAGTCGCCACCCTCCACCAGACTGATGTCCTCCTAGTCAGTTTAGTGACTAAGTGGTTTTCTGATGTTTTAGTACTTATGCTGTAGGAGACTTCAAAGGGACAATGAGCAAAGGGCATACAAAGAACTTGTTATAAGGCACTTTATTAAAATAAAAGTGCTTACATCCCTTTAAGATATTAATCTATTTCCTGAATAACATGGAATATTTAACAAATACTGTACACTGATTACGTCCCTTATAATAGTAGGAAAACAGTGTGAGTTTAATGAATTTGTGTACTCCTCCCAACTTCCTTTACATTTTTGCTATGGAATTGCCAATAGCAGTTTTTTCTTTAAAAAAAAAAAAAAAAAGGAATTTTTAGTCAGTGTTTCCTAATAGCAATAGCAAAATGCTACAGAAACCATAAAACAAATTCAAATAAGAATTCCAGGTAACTTAAATTAACACCAGTTTTGAGAAAAACATTTTTATTATCATCACCACCCAGCTTCTTTGTGCCAGTATGTGCCAAATGGCCAGATCTTCTAAAGAACATCTACATAACTTTCTTTCATGTTTCAAGAGATGAAAATAACTGTACAAGGTTAAGTACAAAAAGTACACAAGACAGCGGACACGAAAAAAACCCATGTATGAGATTTTATCCCACCTGCAGCTTTTACATATTTTGAAAGTAGAATTCATTAACTAAAAAATATTGTCCTTCTATAGTCCCGTCAAGTTTAATGGAAGTGGGTTTAACCTAATTACAACACTAACACCAGTATCACTGATCTGATATTTACAAAAAATCGTTATTTTTCAATAAATTAAAGTCAATGCAACACCCATGCAAGCTAGAATGCTAGCTGTTTGGTGAACAAGGACCTGACATAAGAACCAGAAGTCTAGAAAGTTCCAAACATTAAGTGTGATCTTTTTCAAACTGCATCCATCCCTCGCATTGATGACGTGAAACCCAGTCCCATTCCTCTCTGTGTGTGGGTCTGTGACCTTGCCATTTCATACTGAGCATCTAGATTTCGAAATACTTCTTCCTGTTGCTTCAAAGTCTTGTAACTTTCTTCATCAACTGAGCTGCATCCAGCTTCGTCTTCACTCTAAATAGCAGATGGAAAATATATTAGAATGAATTCAGATAGGAATGAAAAGTGCTTCTCTCACTTCACAGTACTGGTAAATCCCATTTTTAGGATACATATTTGACCTCAGTTACTTAGCTCCATTCATTCATCTAGCATCCCATGGTATTTCTAGGTACTGGGATGCAACAACAACAAAAAATCAACTTCATTTTAGTGGGCATGATGAAGAACATGCTAGCTAGTGTGTAAATCTTAGTTTAACCCAAACAGTCCTTCAATGAAAAACCAATTCCCTTAGTAATTACCAACGTCTAAACAGCTATGGATCTTCCAGGTTGTATGAAATCTAACACCATTTTTGTGTTACTTGCAATCAGCAAAAATTCAATTTTCTACAGGTTAAAAAAGCTTCCTTGAAACTAAGAAAATCAAGAAGGTCCTACTTCATTAGGTAGAGTTAACATTAAACGAGTAGTATTTTTATAAAAAAGCAAATCCATTAATTCCTTTTTAAAAATTTCATTTACAAACAGAATCTTATGATCTCGAACAGTGTTGCCCTAAGGCAGGGGTGTCAAACTCATTTTCACCAGGGGCCACATCAGCCTCGCGGTTGCCTTCAAAGGGCCGAATGTTATGTTAGGACTGTGTAAATGTAACTGCTCCTTAACAGTTAAGTGAGAGCTCGGCAGCAGTGCGGGGGTGAAACAAGTGCCAGGCCGGATAAAACAAGGTGGAGGGCCGGATTCGGCCTGCGGGCCTTGTGTTTGCCACCTGTGACCTAAGGTATAAATATGCAGTAATAATCAACAAACCTGTTAAGACAAATAATTTGTGTTGTCAACTAGTGATAATGTATTTTAGTTAATTTTGTGAAATTAATCTGGAGAACATAAACAAAACAGAAAGCACCCAGAGCTGACACATCACTGAAATATACATGATGTTGAGCATCAGTGTTACCCTAAAAATTAATAGGAATTTTAATAGGAAGTGTATATACTAACCTTAATACCCATTAATTTCCTAAATTTGACGTTTTGGTCCTTGTTTCCAAAATTCAATTTTTCCCATATTTCAGCAGACTGGGATTTGTCCTATGAAGGAACATTGAACTTTCAGAATATGTACAGCTTAAGTACATTTTCCTAGGGTATTAAATCTTTCCATTATATAGTGTAAACTAAAACAAACTATAGCATTTGTAACTACACCGAAGTTCATAATTAAGACTTGTCATAGAGTAATGAAACAAAGAAATACAAGCCCATGATAATATATCTTACGAAAAAAACTAGGCTAAGGAGTCTCTTTTTCCTTAATAAATATGTAGTGTTATTGGTTTGCTTTGAAAGCCTGTTTTTTTTCCCCCAGTAATAAATAACAGTGGCAAATTAAACCATTTCCATCAGGTTCTCAGAAGAAAAACACAAACTAATTTTTTCCCGGATTCCAATTTGTTTTTTAAAGCAATTGCTAATTAGGAATAAATGACAAAAGAGGGGAATAAAGGAACTTACCCCTTCTTTCTTGCCTTGCCAAAGCATTTTCCTTTTTTTCTCTTGTTCAGCGAATTTCATTGGATTCACAGCTGCAGGGTTGTAATAGCTAGGCACAGCGATCCCGGTCTCTGCCAAAGCTTTCGCTTGCAGGGCGGCCATCTGAGCTGCCATAGCTATCTGAGGGGTGACCTGCGTGCCTGACGCCAACAGGGCAGCCACATTGAGGACAGACCCTCCAGTAGCTGCAGCTGCTGAGAGAGAAGGAAAGTATGAACTTTAAGACTAAAAACAAGCCTTTTGGTTTGTCGCACTGCAGGCTACTATTCACCAAATATAAGGAAATGACTGAGCATTCGCTTATAAAGCAAAAACATTTACCAATATTTATTGAATGTATTCACTGATAGACATATTTCTGCATATGATCACTTATATATATACTAAAACTTGTTTTACTTCTTAAAGATGAAAAGAATTTTGCAAATAATGAAAAAGTATATTATTTCAATGAAAATGAACATTTCTACTTGTAACTAAACTTATAAACACAATAAAAGTTTGTATTTGTGTGGTTCTTTAGCTTATGAAACAATTTGAAATTCCATTTGAAAGTCCTAACATTTAAAAACATTAAAACAGGTAATCATGCATATTTAACAGACACTAAACTGTAACACTTCCAATCACACACTTTCCTGACCAAGCAAAGACACTCCCACCCACTTTCCAGCTCACATTTCCTCCGCTCAACAGTGAGCACTTTCTGACCACCCCCATCACCCAGAGGCCACATTCCTGGCTGCAAACTTGACTCTTACATCGTGAGGCACACGACATGTTCCAAGTCAGGCCGCCATCTTAACAAACTTCAGTTCCAAAATCATAACTAGGAGACGTGTAGTGATGGGTAGCAGAGATCATAGGTAATTTTTTCCCTTTTACTTTTCTGAACCTAAAATGCCATACCTCTATAATAAAGAAAAAAATTACCTGCAGCTATTTCTTGTTGTTTCTGTTTTTCAACCATTTCTTTTTCTCGCTGTTCTTGTAACTTCTTTGCCCTTTCCAACCTGTCAAAGACCATTTAGATAAATTTAAAATAACAATATAAAACCAGTATTTATCTTTAATAGTTTTTAGTTTCCAGAAATGGTTAAAAAAAAATAAAAATTATTCAATCTTTATCAGTGTTGGTTACAGAACTAAGGATAAAATAAAATAAATACTGCAAATAAGTCAAAGTATGTTAAGTAGTAAACAATGTTTACAGATTTACCAAATACTTCTTGGAGGAGGCTGATACAGAATAAGTCCAATCAACATGCAGGTAATTTTTTCATTAAATATACCTTATTGTATAGCCTTCAAATAAACAATAAAAAGAATTTTAAAGCCAACCACTTCCCACCCTGGCTGATGTGGCTCAGTGGATTGAGTGTGGGCCTGCAAACCAAAGGGTCATGGGTTTGATTCCCAGTTTAGAGCACATGCCTGGGTTGTGGGCCAGGTCCCCAGTAGGGGGTGGGTGAGGGGCAACTACACATTGATGTTTCTTTCCCTCTCTTTCTCTCTAAAAGTAAATAAATAAAATCTTAAACAAACAAAAAAACCCACTCCTTCCTGAATACAAACTCAAACTGCCATTCCCTATAACCTAATAAATGGAGGGGGACCCTCAATATTAGGAAATTTTTAGCACCTGAAAAAATGTATCATTAGTAAAGGAACTTGAAACACAAAACACAAATTCATCCAGAAACAAAATAAAAACATATTCCGGTTCAGATAAATTCACCAATGAATACATATACTAAGTATGTTGCCAAGTCAGTAACCACTTCCTACATGGCGAATCCTAAATATTACCTTTGTAATGAGTTCCTGAAAGAGAAAGCCCTTTTCTTTGAAGAATTCCTTGATCTAAAAATTAAGTTAAATGCCACCCCTTTTTCTTTCAAATGTGATATTAAAGAGGCAAGAATTGGGGGAAGTGCTTTTTGTTTTGGGGAGCTGTAGACAGTAAAACAGTGGCAGTAAAAATTGTAGATTATAGTTTTTAAGTAAAAAAAAAAACAACCTTCTAGACTACAGTAACAGTTTCAACTTTAATAAAATCCAAACTTAAAACATAATAAACTTGTAGTAAATAAAAATAAATTTTACAGCTTAAAAAAAAAATACCAGAGTTAGACCTGGCTAGCGTGACTCAGTGGATTGAGTGCCAGCCTGCGAACCAAAGGATCACCAGTTCAATTTCCAGTCAGGGCACATGCCTGGGTTGTGGGCTAGGTCCCCAGTAGGGGGTATGCAAGAGGCAACCACACATCGATGTTTCTCTCTCTTCTCCCTCCCTGCCCCTCTCTAAGAATAAGTGAAATCTTTTAAAAAAACAACCACCACCAAAAAAAGAATTAATGGACCACTCCTTATAAATTAGTTCAAATATTGTGGTAAATTACTTCCTAATTCTGCTATCTCAGTTTCAGAGTGAAAACACGCTGGACCACTATTGGCTGCACTTTCAAAATGGCCATTGCAAGTCTGGAATTAACACCATTCACTAAAGTGAATGGAATGAAGAAGGGGTGAGCTCACACCTTTGCTGCTGCTGCTGTTCAGGTGGAGTTTCTGCCAGGCTGGGTTCACAGGGCAGCAGCCCATCAGGTTACATTGTGATAACTGTATTTTTGTAATGGAAAAAAAAAATACAAACTCAATTTCATAAAGAAAAAGTGTCAAAATCAAAGACTATAGCTTTCAGAGAATGGGAAAACCTGCAAACAAGGACTTGGATTTTACTTTCCTCTGTGCCTCTGTAGACGAGGCGGTCCTTTGAAAGGTTGCAGTCAGAGAGCCAGTGTGTGGTCCCACAATCACCCATCTTTGAAACATGGTAATATTTAAAAATACAACGGTCTCCCTATGCTCTCAGCAGTAAAATTTACAAGATCTAATAAAATGGCTTATAATAAGAAAACCACTAAATTCTACTTATTGTTTCAGAGATTCTTTTCTTGAGGAAGAAAAACAAGACAAGGCAGTTTTAGAGGCAAAATCAACAAAGTTCTTAATTCAGATATATGATGTTTTTTAAGTTTCAATTTCACACTAAAAATACTTAGGAGTCTAGAATTGAGAACATAAGTCAGTTAATCACGAAGGGAAAGAGGAACTGTTGCAGACATGCCATCTTTCCACAGTTGTGAAGTTAAGAATTAAATCACTTACTTTGTTCTAGGTCACAAGGGTGCGACAGTGTTTATGGCTAGATTTAACTATTTCAATTATCTTCCGACTGAAAGCATTCATTCTGTCCACACAATTGAGAATCTACTTCAAGGTGAAAGGAGGGCAAGGGTAAAAAGTGCCCACAGAAAGTACACACCTCCGAGCTAAGGCTTCCTGCGCATCCATTGCTGTGTTTCTGCCTCTGAAGGGAGGTGGACTAGGAGTGCCACTTAAACTTCTGCTGAATCTTCTTGGTTTTTCAATTCTCTTCTTTCTATCTCTGTAAGAAATCATATTTTACATGTCTCAGTATGGCCAAGCAATAATAGTTCTGCTGAATCAAAATCCATTACCTCTACATGGTTTAACAAAAATCGAAACTCATAGGAAATATTTTGAACCCTTTCCTGCCTGCCTGCCTCTGTCCTACATCTTCCACAGATACACTAGATTCCTGGTGTATATGACTAGTTTTCTTTAGGTTCATTTAACCATCCCTGCTACACATGGACATTTAGGTTAATTACAATCTTGCTATTTCTCCCAATGTTGCAAAGACCACCCTTGTGCATTTCTCATATAAAGGCCTGGTAGTGAGATGGAGAGGTTAAATGTTCCTAGTATTTTAATCTACAATGAATGAATGAGTTTGTAGATGTTTTCAAAAATACAAAGTATAAATCACTAAAACAAAAGAATTAGAAAAATAAAAGACAAAAAGCAGGTATTGATCAGAATAAAAAGTACCAACAGTCAAAACTGGAAATGCCATAAATGACCTAAATTGCCAAAATGGCAATTAAAAAAAAAAAAATCTTTTCTGACAACAAATGACAACTATCAACGGAATCTAAAAAAATAAAAACAAACAAGAACAGGATCACAGAAATGGAGATCACATGGAAGGTTATTGGGGGGGTGGGGGGGCCGCACGGGGATTGGGGAAAACATACCAGGAATAAGTAGCATAAATGGTAGGTAGAAGATAGACAGAGGGAGGTTAAGAACAGTATAGGAAATGGAGAAGCCAAAGAATTTAAACACGTGATCCTTGGACATGAACTAAGGTGGGTGGGAGGAGGGGTACAGGGCAGAGGGGAATAATAGGGAAGAAAAAGTTGGACAACTGTAATAGTATAATCAATAAAATATTTTTTTAAAAACTGTTCCATTATTTTAATTGTAACCATGACTATAAATAAAACCTTACATAGAGAACATATTCTCTATTAAGAATTTAAATTTTCCCCCATGATCATTATCATCCTGTCTCAACAAATTAAAGCCTTCTCTTAATCAAGACAGGTTTGAATTAAGCTTATCTTCTTTTAAAAAAATTAAATTTACTGGGTGTATAATTCTGCAGTGCATAATCTCAGCTCATCTTCTTGGGTATCTGAGGCAGTATATACAGTACAGCGTGTCAAGCACATACACTGACTCTGCATTCAGACATGTTTGGGACCGGGTCCGATTTTAGCATTTAGTAGCTACGATGTTGGGCTTCTGGGTAAGTTACTCAACCTCTCTAATTCCAATGGGCCTAGCTCACAAAAGAGTTGTTTTGAGAACCAGATGAACTAACACATGGAAAGAACTATGACATAACACACGGCACATGGTAGGGACACAGTAAATGCAAGCTATTGTGATAAACATGGTGAATTCAATGTACAAGTAACAAGCAATTTTAAAAGCAACTATTCACACCTGCACTTCACAAGCAATCTGACCAACCTAGGCTGTGAAATAAGAATACTGCACAAGAATTTAGGTTTGTCCTTTCTTAATCAGGACGTGATTATTCTATAAACCAATTCTGACCCACAATTTATTCTGACTCAGAAGACAGACTGCCTATGAGGGGCCTATCTGACTTAACCAAGACGGTGACTACCCACCGACTTCTACTCCTTGACCTACTCCTGCTTCTACTCCTATGCCTGTGTCTTGACCTCGAGCGTGAGCGAGATCGGATGCGACGTTTTCTCTCCCTGCTTCTGGATCGTGATTTCTTCCTCTCTCTGCTTCTGGATCTTGACTTCTTCCGCTCCCTACTCCGGGATCTTGACTTCTTCCGCTCCCTGCTTCTACTACGATGACGCCTGAAATTAAAGCACACAGATTTCCAGTGAGGGATGTATCTTTTCCATTACAGGTATTATAAACTAGTAATCTGTAGTGTATGCAGTCAAGATAGGCAATACACTGGACTGTGTACAGAAAAGTTAAAGATTTTAAATGGAAAAAGTTGTCACAAAAAATTGACTTTTTTTATGTCTCATAGCAAACACAGTATAAAATACTGTCAAAAATGCAATGCGTCCTACCCCAATGTAAGATTAATAGTTCAAAATCTATTGCCTATTTATAAAATTTAACCCTTTCGGTCCGAGTGCTCTTTCCGCCGTGACACTCCCGCTGTACGAGGTGCCGCGCCGAAAACGCGCACAGAGCACATGGTCAGTCCTCCTTTGTGTGAAGACTTTCTTAACCTTATATAAGATCTATGCTTAATAAAACAATGCTTTTTTCCAAGTGTTGTTTGTAACTTTAATATTAAGAGACAGTTATATAAAATTCTATCAATTACGTAAGTAAAATTTATAAAAATTATATACAGATGGATGCCGGATATATCCGGCGCTCGTCCACACAGGTCATCAGATGGGCGCCGGATATATCTGGCACCCGGACCGAAAGGGTTAAGAATGTAACATTACTCAACTACTGACAATTTTGACCTAATTTACATATTTTTCACAGAAATCTCCAAACATGTTAAATACTGGCTTCTTAAAAAATCCCACACATTTGAGCCATGACCCAGTATCTCAAAAATCTTTGTCTCTCTATACCACAAGACAAAACCTAGATTAGAATTTAGCAGCAAATAAATTCTTTATCAGCAATGTATAAGGATAGTTATATTGGCTTAAATTATGTAAACATAATTGAACAATTTCCTTCATTGCAAAAGACAGCTTGGACATTAGTGAGCAGAGAAATACGTCAAATTAGCAAAAACCACACAAACAGTATTCTAATTAAGATCTGGGGGTAGCGCTGATTAATGAGAAGCTTTATGCGACACAGGCGCTCTTCAGAGACACAAACTTACAAACACCAAAACCAGTTACCTTTCACGAGATCTAGACCTTGAGTGGCTTCTGCCTCTGGACGACCTCCTCTCTTTGCGTTTGTGTCTGTCCTCACCATTTTCAGAGGAATTTAGTCGCTCTCTTCCTTTATCAGAGGAATGTTCTTTGTCATTATGTTCCTCAGACTTGTGTTTCTTAGCGGTTTTATCTTTGGATTCGTGTCTTCTTGCCTGTTTTAAGAAGAAGTTGGTTCTTTCAGGAAAATAGTGCAACAAAGAGAGTTAGTATGGGCATCAGTAGACAAAAATGCTGTGATGCAACATTAGTAACCTCAGGAGTGTGTGGCGAATTTAAAAAATGGTCTAGTTTCACATCACCCACATGTTGCAGTTATGTATTACTAATTGTACTTCCTCTTTATAAACCCCTCAAACGTAGTTTTCCCCCAAATATTTTCAATACCACTATTAATACAATTTTCAACATTCTAAATAGGAACCCCTAATGTCTCTTTTATCTTAAAATGAGAAGTATACACATACAAAAGAATTTTAATTTTTCCAACAAACCTTTTAGATGAACAGATCCAGTATACACATCAACCTCTAAGTACAGAGTACATGATATTACTTGAAATTTAAATAGCTAACAATAACAAAGATAATAAGGACACAAAGAAATGCAAACAGAAAATGCATTTCAAATTAGGTAGCTAAGTAAACTAATTTTACTAAATATTAGTATTTTCTGCAATTTCAAACTACTTTACGCAGAGCTGAAGTGTCCTTTATATAGCTATTTTGCCACATCTTCTCTAAAAGATGTCTCTTGATTTTTCTCCCAATGTCTAAACTGTGAGGCAATCACTTTTCATCTTGCAATATCCCAAAAGGCTGGAGTTCTATTACATTTCATGTACCTAGGACAGAAAATGCCATCTGTATCTGTTTTGAAGTTTATGCACTGGAACTAGGTGTGACATAATCAGTCCCTACGCCATCACACAGTACAGACCTCCCCCACGCTCCGAAAGACAGCACACCAAGGCTTGCGCTTCCACAGCACATGCATTCAGAGACTCAGCTACAGTCATATGATCAAGTCTCCACCCTACTCTCACAGGCTTAGATGAAGTGCAACACGTTGGATTTCCCCACATTAACATTTGTCAAATCCATCTTGTAGCTAAAGTTTAAAATCTTGGACATCTCAGAATCATAATTTTAAAGCTGGAAGGAAACTCAGACCCTCTAATTCCTTTTACTCTATGCGTAACTACACTAGGATCTAAAGTCACAAAGGTACAAGCTGCAGAGCTGAACCCAGGCCCACGTTCGTCTGACGCCCAGGCCAGTGCTTTTCCACACTTATTTCATGTAGGACACTTATTTCATGTTTCCCAAAACAGGCCATAAGGTATTTCTTTACAGTCAACATTAATTTCTCTTAAAAACAAAAAACTTGGCCAAACATTTTAGAACATGCATGATGACTTAATCTAAAATGATCATAGTATGTAATTTATTATTTTGCAGAAAAATAAAGAGACCTGGAGACATGGCTAAATTTTAGTTTCAATGCCAGTTCTCTACAATATGAGCTTATAAAAAAATATTTCCTTGATTTTGCCTTATAGCGGCAAACTGGAAAGGTTTTAAGTGGTTAAACTTCCAAAGGTTTTAGTTTATTTCAAACCAGTTTTTCAAATGTAACATTAATATTAATTTAAAAAAACCATTAAAACCCTTAACTGATTTAAGATATACTTAAGGGAAATAGGAGTTTGAATGACTAATAGTTACCTTATCATGAAGTAGGCTTATTATTTTGCTATCTGAGTCTGCAGCGTCTTCAGTTCAGTCTCTTCGCGCATTAGCACGCTGAGTATGATTTATTATAGAAATGTTATCATGTGAGCTAAACAAAATAGTCATTTTCACAAAAACTCTCCTAAATTAAAAATTTAACAGAGCTTCCATTAGGGGAAGAGGTGAAGTCCCTGCCCACGTTTGTTTTAGGACCCTTGCCCAGCCCCCATAGGACTCTGCCCTTCCAGCAGCTACTTCTGCTCTGCCTGTCCGCTCCCTCTCCTCTCAGGTGGGTGAGTTTGGGTGAGTCAACTCCTCTGTAATACAGCTGCCGCCTCTCTCTCTCTCCAAGTTTTGCTGTCACCGCCACCTCTCTAGCTATCTCTCACTGACACTTTTATTTCAGAATTCAGAACCACTACTAGAGAAACACAACTGGTCTACTATGAAGAGGACTCTTACTGTCTTCCATAAAGAAAAAGCAGCCCACAGATATCTAGCATTTTGCTGTTTAAAAATCCTAAGCAGTCATCAGGCATAAGGAGACTCGGGACCTCAGATTAATGGAAGCTCTGTGTGACAGGCCTAAAAAAACCAATCATATTCTTCATATGAAATTTTTATTGTGAGTATTTTCACAGTATAATAAAATTAATAGTTTTGAATGAACTTTTCATACAAACAACTATCTTCTTGAAAAAATGATGAATCCAAATCATGCTTATTTTATAGCCCAATTAACCTTTTAAATTTCAAGTTCTGGTACTTACCTGGACAATATCACATGTTCACACACAAACATTTCTACCAGATACTTTACAAATACTTTAAACTGCCTATTCACTACAAAGTGTTAATTACCTCTTTGCTTCTGCTCCGGCTCCTGTGTTTTCTTCCTTCGTTTTCTGTGAAGACACAGAAAAACGCACCATAAATAAAGACAAACACCTCAAACACAAATTTCAATACTTGTTAACAGGCTGAATTACATGTGGTGTCAGTAGTCAAAAGAATGTTATAATATAGGAAGACTTTCTATTCAAAATCATTTATGATAATACTGTAGTTTCAAATACATATATTTAAAAAATTACATTTGAATCATATTGTAGACGATTATGTGTGGATATAAAGAACTAGCTCAAGCCTTAAAACGTTTAAACTCGTTACTATTCAACTTTTCACTTGACAGCTTCATTAAACGGCAATACATTTTAAAAAATAAATAAATAAACAGCAAAACATCATGCTGCCTATACATCAGTCTAATTTTTTAAAATGTCAAGCCTCTTGCTTCAGAAATATTCTGACATTAAGTTAAAAAAACAAGGTTAGGCCCTGGCTGGTGTGGCTCAGTGGATTGATTGAGTGCCAGCTCGAGAACGGAAGGACTGACGGTTTGACCCCCAGTCAGGGCACATGTGTGAGTTGCGGGCTGGGCCCCCACTTGGGGGTGTGAGAGAAGCAACCCATCCATGTATCTGTCACACATCAATGTTTCTCTCCCTTTCTCCCTACTTTCTTCTTTCTCTAAAAATAAATAAAATCATAAAAAAAAAAGGCAAGGTAAGAAATGTTTTTATAACTTACATCAAAGGATGTTAAATAAGTTCAGAATAATACACCACTGTCCACACTACAGGAATTGGCAAAAGTAGGTTTACAGTTGTTCATATGGAAAAATATGTAATAGAAGAATAATACAAGAACAAACTGTTTCATGTACTGGCAACTGTACACCTACTTTTGTCTGCCAGTGTATCTTTCAACATATTGTGCCAGTGTTGAAATAAAATCGAAGCATCTTACACATCTTAGAGTTAGTTACTATAACACAAATTTAAACATACATTGTTGCCTTTCAACAAGTAATTTCTACATTAGAACATTTATATTTTTCCTAACTGAAAAATTCTCCATAAAATCAGCGATGGATTTTCATTATCCATTACTAAACTGGGGAGAACACACGTTAATTATTATCAGTAAACAGTTCATGTCTTATACACGTTTACACAAATTATAGCAAAGGCTGGTAGTGTGCATTAACATTCCCAACAACTCATACCTGACTTTCGTTTTCTTTCTCTTGACCTTGATCGTGATCTTGAATAATGATGTTTTGAGGCTCTAGGAGAAACAGATACATCTGACTGCTCTTTTTTCTTATCTCTATCTGGGGATGTCTTTTCCGGGGCTAGTCCATCACGTTCTGTATCACTAGCCTAAAAGTTTCAAGAAAAATGATCATAAATTCTTAATTACACTGAAAATATTACCAATTTCTTAAAGGACAGGGTGGGGAGGGAAAGACAGTCATCCTTGAATTTTAAAAAATAAACAGGTCAATCAATAAACCAGAATAGTTGATTTCCAAATAGCTAAATATGCTTTGTACCTGATAAATAGGCCTGAATAAATCCAAATGACTAATCCAATACCAAAGACATACGGAATTAGACTAATATATCTTTATTTTTAAAATTATTATTATAACTTTCAAAGCAA